>CM062510.1:18071936-18171138 GCA_031479575.1 Coregonus ussuriensis | reverse complement strand
TCACAGCTATAAGGCTGCTCTCCTTGTTGTGTGTTCTCCATTGTGGTGTTTATTGTAGTAATTCCCTTGAGGTGGGGCAAAAAAAAAAAGCCCCCTCATTCCACAGTCGGAGCAGTGGTAAGGTTTCTCTCCCGTGTGTATTCTCTTGTGCGCACTCAGGTTAGCTGAGGTAGCAAAACTCTTCCCACATTGATCACAGCCATATGGTTTCTCTCCTGTGTGAAATACTCAGGTGTGTGATTTCAATGAATATGATCGAGAGAAACTTCATTCCACACTGAGAGCAGCTGTAAGGTTTCTCTCCTGTATGGATTCTCTGGTGTATTGTAAGTTCTGATGAAGAAGTGCATCTCTTCCCACATTGATCACAGTTGTAAGATTTCTCTCCTGTGTGAATTCTCTGGTGTAGTTTTAGTGAATCTGATCTTGAGCTAACTCTTCCCACAGTCAGAGCAGCAGTGAGGTTTCTTTCCTGTGGGGTCTCTGATGGTGTTTCTTGAGGTGCTCTGATGTGGAAGAGACTCTTCCTCTGCCTCGTCAGCATCATTGTTGTTGAGACCCACCAGGTGGATCCACCATAGTCCACATCTCTCTCCTTAGAGTGAACGACAAAGTCACACAGTCAATGTAGTGAATCTTTTAATGTTTTTACAAACTTTGACAATTGGTCTTCTAAGTATTTTTTGGGTTAGTTTTTGGTCCACCAACCACTGTAAGCAGGCAGATAAAAAAAATATAATTGTTCCCATGGTTACACCAAAAATCACTCAAAAAATATTAGCATGCTTTTGTAATGTTCTAAAACAAGAAATGTATTGGTAGTAAGAACTAATGTGGGATATTGCTTAATGTACTTACATTTTTTGTGACCCGAGTCTTTTAACCAACGTGTTAAAATGTTTTATTTAGATACAATAGTAGTGATGAACAGTTGTACAAGGGAACATCAAGAATCAACAATGTGCCCTGTCCTGCCAGATAAAATGCAGAGCGACACAGCTGATGTATTATAGTTCAGAGCTCTACACTGACGTTATACAAGGAGTACATGTGCTTTATAGTTAGGAGCACACAAGTATAGTTAGGAGCACACAAATATATTTAGGAGCACAATAAAGTATTTGAGTGTTTTATCAGGTTTTTGAGCGTTCCGTGTTTCAATCAAATATGAGATAATTAGGTGAAACCGAAAATGGTCAGCTGCCCCTTTAAGGGGCGGGCCGTTACCGTGGTAATGGAGCACTCCGCATCTTGTGATGTGTGGTTTTTGATTTCTCGCTTGTCTTCTGGGCAAGACACGCCCACTGAAGCTGAAGTGCTGCGATTGGTTAAATCGCCGCTAGTCTCGACAATCCTCCTGATTGGCTAGCCCGAAAGAGAAGGCCAAGCAGGGCACCATGCAGACTGATATTTGCTCGCTAGGTGCCTTAATGCCATAGAGAACGACAGAGGCCTCTAGTGGCCGAAGGCCGTATTACCATGGCAGCGCCGTTGAGCGCTTCCACCCCCCCCCATTTTTTCAAAGTAGTCAAATGGGTGGTCCAAATCCACCTTCATTGGCTGAAATCCCTCCTGGTGACCTGTTGGATTCATGTACCACCTCCAACCGGGTCATCAGGGGGGGGGGGGGGGGGGGGGATCAGCCAATCATGATGATTAAGAAAATTGACTAGTTTTTTAAAATGGATATTGCCTATACGGCGTATCCACGCCCCATGTATGGTATAAAACACCTGTCATTACTGTCCACCTCTCATACTGTCATCTCATACTGTCCTCCTCTCATACTGTCCTCCTCTCATACTGTCATCTCATACTGTCCACCTCTCCATACTGTCCCCACTCTCATACTGTCCTCCTCTCATACTGTCCCTCCTACTCATACTGTCACCTTCATACTGTCCACCTCTCATACTGTCCTCCTCTCATACTGTCCTCCTCTCATATACTGTCCACCTCTCCCTCTCATACTGTCCACCTCTCATAAAAAAATAAAAACAAAATGTCCTCGCTCATACTGTCATCTCATACTGTCCACCTCTCATACTGTCCTCCTCTTCATACTGTCCACCTCTCATACTGTCCTCTTCATACTGTCCACCTCTCATACTGTCCTAATCTCATACTGTCCTCCTGCCTCATACTGTCCACCTCTCATACTGTCCTCCTCTCATATGTCCACCTCTCATACTGTCCTCATCTCATTACTGTCCACCTCTCATAATGTCATCTCATACTGTCCTCCTCTCATACTGTTTTTTTTCCACTCTCATACTGTTCCTCCTCTCATACTGTCCACCTCTCATAATGTCCTCTCATACTGTCCTCCTCTCATACTGTCCCTCCTCTCATACTGTCCACCTCTCATACTGTCCTCCTCTCATACTGTCCTCCTCTCATACTGTCCACCTCTCATAATGTCCTCTCATACGTTCATCTCATACTGTCCACCTCTCATACTGTCCTCCTCTCATACTGTCCACCTCTCATACTGTCCTCTCATACTGTCCACCTCTCATACTGTCCTAATCTCATACTGTCCTCCTCTCATACTGTCCACCTCTCATACTGTCCTCTCATACTGTCCACCTCTCATACTGTCCTCATCTCATACTGGTCCACCTCTCATAAATGTCATCTCATACTGTCCTCCTCTCATACTGTCCACCTCTCATACTGTCCTCCTCTCATACTGTCCACCTCTCATAATGTCCTCTCATACTGTCCACCTCTCATACTGTCCACCTCTCATACTGTCCTCCTCTCATACTGTCCACCTCTCATAATGTCCTCTCATACTGTCATCTCATACTGTCCTCCTCTCATACTGCCAACTCTCATAATGTCCTCTCATACTGTCATTCTCATAACTGTCCTCCTCTCATACTGTCCTCCTCTCATACTGTCCACCTCTCATACTGTCCTCCTCTCATACTATTCCACCTCTCATACTGTCCTCTCATACTGTCCTCCTCTCATACTGTCCACCTCTCATACTGTCCACATCTCATACTGTCATCTCATACTGTCCACCTCTCCATACTGTCCTCCTCTCATATGTCCTCTCATACTGTCCTCCTCTCATACTGTCCACCTCTCATACTGTCCCACCTTCTCATACTGTCCACATCTCTATACTGTCCTCATCTCTATACTGTCCACCTCTCATACTGTTCCTCCTTCTCATACTGTCTACCTCTCATACTGTCTCTTCATACTGTCCACCTCTCATACTGTCCTCATCTCATACTGTCCACTCTCATAATGTCATCTCATAACTGTCCTCCTCTCATACTGTCCACCTCTCATACTGTCCTCCTCTCATACTGTCCACACTCATAATGTCCTCTCATACTGTCCACCTCTCATACTGTCCACCTCTCATACTGTCCACCTCTCATAATGTCCTCTCATACTGTCATCTCATAATTGTCCTCCTCTCATACTGTCCTCCTCTCATACTGTCCACCTCTCATACTGTCCTCCTCTCATACTATCACCTCTCACACTGTCCTCTCATACTGTCCTCCTCTCATACTGTCCACCTCTCATACTGTTCCCCACATCTCATACTGTCATCTCATACTGTCCACCTCTCATACTGTCCTCCTCTCATTACTGTCCTCTCATACTGTCCTCCTCTCATACTGTCCACCTCTCATACTGTCCACCTCTCATACTGTCCACCTCTCATACTGTCCTCCTCTCATACTGTCCTCTTCTCATACTGTCCTCCTCTCATAATGTCCACCTCTCATAATGTCCACCTCTCATACTGTCATCTCATACTGTCCACCTCTCATACTATCCTCCTCTCATTCTGTCCTCCTCTCATAATGTCCACCTCTCATAATGTCCTTCTCATATTGTCAACATCTCATACTGTCCTCCTCTCATACTGTCCTACTCTCATACTGTCCACCTCTTCATAATGTCCACCTCTCATAATGTCCACCTCTCATACTGTCCTCCTCTCATTACTATCTACCTCTCACACTGTCCTCTCATTACTGTCCTCCTCTCATACTGTCCACCTCTCATACTGTCCACATCTCATACTGTCATCTCATACTGTCCACCTCTCATACTGTCCTCCTCTCATACTGTCCTCTCATACTGTCCTCCTCTCATTACTGTCCACCTCTCATACTGTCCACCTCTCATACTGTCCTCCTCTCATACTGTCTACCTCTCATACTGTCCTCTCATACTGTCCACCTCTCATACTGTCCTCATCTCATACTGGTCCACCTCTCATAATGTCATCTCATACTGTCCTCCTCTCATACTGTCCACCTCTCATACTGTCCTCCTCTCATACTGTCCACCTCTCATAATGTCCTCTCCATACTGTCCACCTCTCATACTGTCCACCTCTCATTACTGTCCACCTCTCATAATGTCCTCTCATACTGTCATCTCATATTGTCTCCTCTCATACTGTCCTCCTCTCATACTGTCCACCTCTCATACTGTCCTCCTCTCATACTATCCACCTCTCACACTGTCCTCTCATACTGTCCTCCTCTCATACTGTCCACCTCTCATACTGTCCACATCTCATACTGTCATCTCATACTGTCCACCTCTCATACTGTCCTCCTCTCATACTGTCCTCTCATACTGTCCTCCTCTCATACTGTCCACCTCTCATACTGTCCACCTCTCATACTGTCCTCCTCTCATACTGTCCTCCTTCTCATACTGTCCTCTTCTCATACTGTCCTCCTCTCATAATGTCCACCTCTCATAATGTCCACCTCTCATACTGTCATCTCATACTGTCCACCTCTCATACTATCCTCCTCTCATTCTGTCCTCCTCTCATAATGTCCACCTCTCATAATGTCCTCTCATATTGTCATCTCATACTGTCCTCCTCTCATACTGTCCTACTCTCATACTGTCCTCCTCTCATAATGTCCACCTCTCATAATGTCCACCTCTCATACTAGGTCCTCCTCATCATACTATCTACCTCTCACTCTGTCCTCTCATACTGTCCTCCTCTCATACTGTCCACCTCTCATACTGTCCACATCTCATACTGTCATCTCATACTGTCGCACCTCTCATACTGTCCTCCTCTCATACTGTCCTCCTCTCATACTGTCCAGCCTCTCATACTGTCCACCCTCTCATACTGTCCTCTCTCATACTGGTCCTCTTCTCATACTGTCCTCTTCGCTATAGCTGTCCTCCTCTCATAATGTCCACCTCTCAATAATGTCCACCTCTCATACTGTCATCTCATACTGTCCACCCTCTCATACTATCCTCCTCTCATTCTGTCCTCCTCTCATAATGTCCACCTCTCATAATGTCCTCTCATATTGTCATCTCATACTGTCCTCCTCTCATACTGTCTCTACTCTCATACTGTCCTCCTCTCATAATGTCCACCTCTCATACTGTCCACCTCTCATACTGTCCACCTCTCTTACTATCCACCTCTCATAATGTCCTCTCATACTGTCATCTCATACTGTCCACCTCTCATAATGTCCTCCTCTCATACTGTCCACCTCTCATACTGTCCACCTCTCATACTGTCCACCTCTCATAATGTCCTCTCATACTGTCCACCTCTCATACTGTCCTCTCATACTGGCCTCCTCTCATAATGTCCTCTCATACTGTCATCTCATACTGTCCTCCTCTCATACTGTCCTCATCTCATACTGTCCACCTCTCATTCTGTCCACCTCTCATACTGTCCTCCTCTCATACTGTCCTCCTCTCATACTGTCCACCTCTCATACTGTCCTCTCATACTGTCCACCTCTCATAATGTCCTCTCATACTGTCCACCTCTCATAATGTCCTCTCATACTGTCATCTTATACTGTCCTCCTCTCATACTGTCCTCCTCTCATACTGTCCACCTCTCATACTGTCCTCTCATACTGTCCACCTCTCATACTGTCCACCTCTCATACTGTCCTCCTCTCATACTGTCCACCTCTCATACTGTCCACCTCTCATACTGTCCTCCTCTCATACTGTCCACCCCTCATACTGTCCTCTCATACTGTCCACCTCTCATACTGTCCTCTCATACTGTCCACCTCTTATACTGTCCTCCTCTCATACTGTCCACCTCTCATACTGTCCTCCTCTCACTGTCCTCCTCTCATACTGTCCTCCTCTCATACTGTCCACCTCTCATACTGTCCTCCTCTCATACTGTCCACCCCTCATACTGTCCTCTCATACTGTCCACCTCTCATACTGTCCTCTCATACTGTCCACCTCTTATACTGTCCTCCTCTCATACTGTCCACCTCTCATACTGTCCTCCTCTCACTGTCCTCCTCTCATACTGTCCTAATCTCATACTGTCCTCCTCTCATAATGTCCACTTCTCATAATGTCCACCTCTCATACTGTCCTCTCATACTGTCCACCTCTCATACTGTCCTCCTCTCATACTGTCCACCTCTCATAATGTCCACCTCTCATAATGTCCACCTCTCATACTGTCCTCCTCTCATACTGTCCACCTCTCATACTGTCCACCTCTCATAATGTCCTCCTCTCATAATGTCCACCTCTCATAATGTCCTCTCATACTGTCATCTCATACTGTCCACCTCTCATACTGTCCACCTCTCATACTATCCACCTCTCATAATGTCCTCCTCATACTGTCCTCTCATACTGTCCTCCTCTCATAATGTCCTCCTCTCATACTGTCCACCTCTCATACTGTCCACCTCTCATACTGTCCTCCTCTCACTGTCCTCCTCTCATACTGTCCTCCTCTCATACTGTCTTCCTCTCACTGTCCTCCTCTCATACTGTCCTCCTCTCATACTGTCTTCCTCTCATACTGTCCACCTCTCATAATGTCCACCTCTCATACTGTCCACCTCTCATACTGTCCACCTCTCATACTGTCCTCCTCTCATACTGTCCTCCTCTCATACTGTCTTCCTCTCATACTGTCCTCCTCTCATACTGTCCACCTCTCATACTGTCCACCTCTCATAATGTCCACCTCTCATAATGTCCTCTCATACTGTCCTCCTCTCATACTGTCTTCCTCTCATACTGTCCTCTCATACTGTCCACCTCTCATAATGTCCTCCTCTCATACTGTCCACCTCTCATACTGTCCACCTCTCATACTGTCCTCTCATACTGTCCTCCTCTCATACTGTCCTCCTCTCATACTGTCCTCCTCTCATACTGTCCTCCTCTCATACTGTCCTCCTCTCATACTGTCCACCTCTCATACTGTCCACCTCTCATAATGTCCACCTCTCATAATGTCCTCTCATACTGTCCTCCTCTCATACTGTCTTCCTCTCATACTGTCCTCTCATACTGTCCACCTCTCATAATGTCCTCCTCTCATACTGTCCACCTCTCATACTGTCCTCTCATACTGTCTTCCTCTCATACTGTCCTCCTCTCATACTGTCCTCCTCTCATACTGTCCACCTCTCATACTGTCCACCTCTCATACTGTCCACCTCTCATACTGTCCACCTCTCATACTGTCCTCCTCTCACTGTCCTCCTCTCATACTGTCCTCCTCTCATACTGTCCACCTCTCATACTGTCCTCCTCTCATACTGTCCTCCTCTCATACTGTCCTCCTCTCATACTGTCCTCCTCTCATACTGTCCTCCTCTCATAATGTCCTCTCATACTGTCCTCCTCTCATACTGTCCACCTCTCATACTGTCCACCTCTCATACTATCCACCTCTCATACTGTCCTCCTCTCACTGTCCTCCTCTCATACTGTCTTCCTCTCATACTGTCCTCCTCTCATACTGTCCACCTCTCATACTGTCTTCCTCTCATACTGTCCTCCTCTCATACTGTCCTCCTCTCATACTGTCCTCCTCTCATACTGTCCTCCTCTCATACTGTCCTCCTCTCATACTGTCGTCCTCTCATACTGTCATCTCATACTGTCCTCCTCTCATACTGTCCTCTCATACTGTCCTCCTCTCATACTGTCCTCCTCTCATACTGTCCACCTCTCATACTATCCACCTCTCATACTGTCCTCCTCTCATACTGTCCTCTCATACTGTCCTCCTCTCATACTGTCCACCTCTCATACTGTCCTCCTCTCATACTGTCCTCCTCTCATAATGTCCACCTCTCATACTGTCCTCTCCCTCTCTCTCTCCAGGCATAACATCAGATTAGCTTTACCTCAATAAAAACTGACAAACCCTCAATGCTGGGCACTCTGAGATATTATTCCCAGGGTTGGCACAGTGAAATCTCTCCTTGTTGATCACGCAGGGCACGAGGTTTCCTCTCCACTTAGCCTCTCCTCTGAGGACATATCCTCATCAACAACTGTTTTCTTAGTGATTCCAATTACTTGTGACACTCATGTCAAAATAAGGCCCCCTTAGTTTACAATTGCTGCTGACTTCATTAGCTAACTTAGATAACGTTAAATGTAGCTAGCTAGTGACTCATTCACTCTGTAACCTAGCGTTGAATAACAAATACCTAGCTAGCTAGTGACTCATTCACTCTGTGACCTAGCGTTGAATACCAAATAGCTAGCTAGCTAGTGACTCATTCACTCTGTAACCTAGCGTTGAATAACAAATAGCTAGCTAGCATTCACTCTGTAACCTAGCGTTGAATAACAAATAGCTAGCTAGCATTCACTCTGTAACCTAGCGTAGAATACCAAATAGCTAGCTAGCATTCACTCTGTAACCTAGCGTTGAATACCAAATAGCTAGCTAGCATTCACTCTGTAACCTAGCGTTGAATACCAAATAGCTAGCTAGCATTCACTCTGTAACCTAGCGTTGAATACCAAATAGCTAGCTAGCATTCACTCTGTAACCTAGCGTTGAATACCAAATAGCTAGCTAGCTAGTGACTCATTCACTCTGTAACCTAGCGTTGAATACCAAATAGCTAGCTAGCATTCACTCTGTGACCTAGCGTTGAATACCAAATAGCTAGCTAGCATTCACTCTGTAACCTAGCGTTGAATACCAAATAGCTAGCTAGCATTCACTCTGTAACCTAGCGTTGAATACAAAATAGCTAGCTAGCATTCACTCTGTAACCTAGCGTTGAATACCAAATAGCTAGCTAGCATTCACTCTGTAACCTAGCGTTGAATACCAAATAGCTAGCTAGCATTCACTCTGTAACCTAGCGTTGAATACCAAATAGCTAGCTAGCATTCACTCTGTAACCTAGCGTTGAATACCAAATAGCTAGCTAGCATTCACTCTGTAACCTAGCGTTGAATACCAAATAGCTAGCTAGCATTCACTTTGTAACCTAGCGTTGAATACCAAATAGCTAGCTAGCTAGTGACTCATTCACTCTGTAACCTAGCGTTGAATAACAAATAGCTAGCTAGCATTCACTCTGTGACCTAGCGTTGAATACCAAATAGCTAGCTAGCATTCACTCTGTAACCTAGCGTTGAATACCAAATAGCTAGCTAGCATTCACTCTGTGACCTAGCGTTGAATACCAAATAGCTAGCTAGCATTCACTCTGTAACCTAGCGTTGAATACCAAATAGCTAGCTAGCTAGTGACTCATTCACTCTGTAACCTAGCGTTGAATACCAAATAGCTAGCTAGCTAGTGACTCATTCACTCTGTAACCTAGCGTTGAATACCAAATAGCTAGCTAGCGACTCATTCACTCTGTAACCTAGCGTTGAATACCAAATAGCTAGCTAGCATTCACTCTGTAACCTAGCGTTGAATACCAAATAGCTAGCTAGCATTCACTCTGTAACCTAGCGTTGAATACCGAATAGCTAGCTAGCATTCACTCTGTAACCTAGCGTTGAATACCAAATAGCTAGCTAGCATTCACTCTGTAACCTAGCGTTGAATACCAAATAGCTAGCTAGCATTCACTTTGTAACCTAGCGTTGAATACCAAATAGCTAGCTAGCTAGTGACTCATTCACTCTGTAACCTAGCGTTGAATACCAAATAGCTAGCTAGCTAGTGACTCATTCACTCTGTAACCTAGCGTTGAATAACAAATAGCTAGCTAGCATTCACTCTGTGACCTAGCGTTGAATACCAAATAGCTAGCTAGCATTCACTCTGTAACCTAGCGTTGAATACCAAATAGCTAGCTAGCATTCACTCTGTGACCTAGCGTTGAATACCAAATAGCTAGCTAGCATTCACTCTGTAACCTAGCGTTGAATACCAAATAGCTAGCTAGCTAGTGACTCATTCACTCTGTAACCTAGCGTTGAATACCAAATAGCTAGCTAGCTAGTGACTCATTCACTCTGTAACCTAGCGTTGAATACCAAATAGCTAGCTAGCTAGTGACTCATTCACTCTGTAACCTAGCGTTGAATACCAAATAGCTAGCTAGCATTCACTCTGTAACCTAGCGTTGAATACCAAATAGCTAGCTAGCATTCACTCTGTAACCTAGCGTTGAATACCAAATAGCTAGCTAGCATTCACTCTGTAACCTAGCGTTGAATACCAAATAGCTAGCTAGCATTCACTCTGTAACCTAGCGTTGAATACCAAATAGCTAGCTAGCTAGTGACTCATTCACTCTGTAACCTAGCGTTGAATAACAAATAGCTAGCTAGCATTCACTCTGTGACCTAGCGTTGAATACCAAATAGCTAGCTAGCATTCACTCTGTAACCTAGCGTTGAATACCAAATAGCTAGCTAGCATTCACTCTGTGACCTAGCGTTGAATACCAAATAGCTAGCTAGCATTCACTCTGTAACCTAGTGTTGAATACCAAATAGCTAGCTAGCATTCACTCTGTAACCTAGCGTTGAATACCAAATAGCTAGCTAGCTAGTGACTCATTCACTCTGTAACCTAGCGTTGAATACCAAATAGCTAGCTAGCTAGTGACTCATTCACTCTGTAACCTAGCGTTGAATACCAAATAGCTAGCTAGCTAGTGACTCATTCACTCTGTAACCTAGCGTTGAATAACAAATAGCTAGCTAGCATTCACTCTGTAACCTAGCGTAGAATACCAAATAGCTAGCTAGCATTCACTCTGTAACCTAGCGTTGAATACCAAATAGCTAGCTAGCATTCACTTTGTAACCTAGCGTTGAATACCAAATAGCTAGCTAGCTAGTGACTCATTCACTCTGTAACCTAGCGTTGAATACCAAATAGCTAGCTAGCTAGTGACTCATTCACTCTGTAACCTAGCGTTGAATACCAAATAGCTAGCTAGCATTCACTCTGTGACCTAGCGTTGAATACCAAATAGCTAGCTAGCATTCACTCTGTAACCTAGCGTTGAATACCAAATAGCTAGCTAGCATTCACTCTGTAACCTAGCGTTGAATACAAAATAGCTAGCTAGCATTCACTCTGTAACCTAGCGTTGAATACCAAATAGCTAGCTAGCATTCACTCTGTAACCTAGCGTTGAATACCAAATAGCTAGCTAGCATTCACTCTGTAACCTAGCGTTGAATACCAAATAGCTAGCTAGCATTCACTTTGTAACCTAGCGTTGAATACCAAATAGCTAGCTAGCTAGTGACTCATTCACTCTGTAACCTAGCGTTGAATACCAAATAGCTAGCTAGCTAGTGACTCATTCACTCTGTAACCTAGCGTTGAATAACAAATAGCTAGCTAGCATTCACTCTGTGACCTAGCGTTGAATACCAAATAGCTAGCTAGCATTCACTCTGTAACCTAGCGTTGAATACCAAATAGCTAGCTAGCATTCACTCTGTGACCTAGCGTTGAATACCAAATAGCTAGCTAGCATTCACTCTGTAACCTAGCGTTGAATACCAAATAGCTAGCTAGCTAGTGACTCATTCACTCTGTAACCTAGCGTTGAATACCAAATAGCTAGCTAGCTAGTGACTCATTCACTCTGTAACCTAGCGTTGAATACCAAATAGCTAGCTAGCTAGTGACTCATTCACTCTGTAACCTAGCGTTGAATACCAAATAGCTAGCTAGCATTCACTCTGTAACCTAGCGTTGAATACCAAATAGCTAGCTAGCATTCACTCTGTAACCTAGCGTTGAATACCAAATAGCTAGCTAGCATTCACTCTGTAACCTAGCGTTGAATACCAAATAGCTAGCTAGCATTCACTTTGTAACCTAGCGTTGAATACCAAATAGCTAGCTAGCTAGTGACTCATTCACTCTGTAACCTAGCGTTGAATACCAAATAGCTAGCTAGCTAGTGACTCATTCACTCTGTAACCTAGCGTTGAATAACAAATAGCTAGCTAGCATTCACTCTGTGACCTAGCGTTGAATACCAAATAGCTAGCTAGCATTCACTCTGTAACCTAGCGTTGAATACCAAATAGCTAGCTAGCATTCACTCTGTGACCTAGCGTTGAATACCAAATAGCTAGCTAGCATTCACTCTGTAACCTAGCGTTGAATACCAAATAGCTAGCTAGCTAGTGACTCATTCACTCTGTAACCTAGCGTTGAATACCAAATAGCTAGCTAGCTAGTGACTCATTCACTCTGTAACCTAGCGTTGAATACCAAATAGCTAGCTAGCTAGTGACTCATTCACTCTGTAACCTAGCGTTGAATACCAAATAGCTAGCTAGCTAGTGACTCATTCACTCTGTAACCTAGCGTTGAATAACAAATAGCTAGCTAGCATTCACTCTGTGACCTAGCGTTGAATACCAAATAGCTAGCTAGCATTCACTCTGTAACCTAGCGTTGAATACCAAATAGCTAGCTAGCATTCACTCTGTGACCTAGCGTTGAATACCAAATAGCTAGCTAGCATTCACTCTGTAACCTAGCGTTGAATACCAAATAGCTAGCTAGCTAGTGACTCATTCACTCTGTAACCTAGCGTTGAATACCAAATAGCTAGCTAGCTAGTGACTCATTCACTCTGTAACCTAGCGTTGAATACCAAATAGCTAGCTAGCTAGTGACTCATTCACTCTGTAACCTAGCGTTGAATACCAAATAGCTAGCTAGCCAACTAGTTTACCAAAACAGAAAATAGGACCCAGAGGATACAGTGGGGAAAAAGTATTTAGTCAGCCACCGATTGGTCCAAGTTCTCCCACTTAAAAAGATGAGAGAGGCCTGTAATTTTCATCATAGGTACACGTCAACTATGACAGACAAAATGAGGGAAAAAAATCCAGAAAATCACATTGTAGGATTTTTAATGAATTTATTTGCAAATTATTGTGGAAAATAAGTATTTGGTCAATAACAAAAGTTTCTCAATACTTTGTTATATACCCTTTGTTGGCAATGACACAGGTCAAACGTTTTCTGTAAGTCTTCACAAGGTTTTCACACACTGTTGCTGGTATTTTGGCCCATTCCTCCATGCAGATCTCCTCTAGAGCAGTGATGTTTTGGGGCTGTCGCTGGGCAACACGGACTTTCAACTCCCTCCAAAGATTTTCTATGGGGTTGAGATCTGGAGACTGGCTAGGCCACTCCAGGACCTTGAAATGCTTCTTACGAAGCCACTCCTTCGTTGCCCGGGCGGTGTGTTTGGGATCATTGTCATGCTGAAAGACCCAGCCACGTTTCATCTTCAATGCCCTTGCTGATGGAAGGAGGTTTTCACTCAAAATCTCACGATACATGGCCCCATTCATTCTTTCCTTTACACGGATCAGTCGTCCTGGTCCCTTTGCAGAAAAACAGACCCAAAGCATGATGTTTCCACCCCCATGCTTCACAGTAGGTATGGTGTTCTTTGGATGCAACTCAGCATTCTTTGTCCTCCAAACACGAAGTTTTTACCAAAAAGTTATTTTTGGTTTCATCTGACCATATGACATTCTCCCAATCCTCTTCTGGATCATCCAAATGCACTCTAGCAAACTTCAGACGGGCCTGGACATGTACTGGCTTAAGCAGGGTGACACATCTGGCACTGCAGGATTTGAGTCCCTGGCGGCGTAGTGTGTTACTGATGGTAGGCTTTGTTACTTTGGTCCCAGCTCTCTGCAGGTCATTCACCTAGGTCCCCCCGTGTGGTTCTTGGATTTTTGCTCACCGTTCTTGTGATCATTTTGACCCCACGAGGTGAGATCTTGCGTGGAGCCCCAGATCGAGGGAGATTATCAGTGGTCTTGTATGTCTTCCATTTCCTAATAATTGCTCCCACAGTTGATTTCTTCAAACCAAGCTGCTTACCTATTGCAGATTCAGTCTTCCCAGCCTGGTGCAGGTCTACAATTTTGTTTCTGGTGTCCTTTGACAGCTCTTTGGTCTTGGCCATAGTGGAGTTTGGAGTGTGACTGTTTGAGGTTGTGGACAGGTGTCTTTTATACTGATAACAAGTTCAAACCAGGTGCCATTAATACAGGTAACGAGTGGAGGACAGAGGAGCCTCTTAAAGAAGAAGTTACAGGTCTGTGAGAGCCAGAAATCTTGCTTGTTTGTAGGTGACCAAATACTTATTTTCCACCATAATTTGCAAATAAATTCATAAAAAATCCTACAATGTGATTTTCTAGATTTTCTTTTCTCAATTTGTCTGTCATAGTTGACGTGTACCTATGATGAAAATTACAGGCCTCTCTCATCTTTTTAAGTGGGAGAACTTGCACAATTGGTGGCTAACTAAATACTTTTTTCCCCCCACTGTATATCATCATGATGACCTTTTTGTGTCCTATCCGAGTCCTCCATCTTCAACAGCTGATGGGGAAACCATCTGAGGTAACTTCGGTGCAGTTTGGCGGCAAGGCAGTCAACAACGCTCTCAAGACCCTTGCTCCAGCCCTAACGACCAGCAGCCAATCGCAGCACTTCAGCTTCAGCGGGGGGCGTGTCTTGCCCAGAATTACGAGTGGGAAATCAAATAACGCGTCTGTTATGGAGAGACGAGGATGAGAATCTGATGTCTTTACTAGCAGCAGACAGTGAGAGCAAACTCCAACATTGAAAAAAACAACATTATTTTTTTTGGGGGGGGTCATTTATCAGACGCTCTTATCCAGAGCGACTTACAGTTAGTGAGTGCATCATTATTATTTTTTTCTTCATACTGGTCCCCCGTGGGAAACGAACCCACAACCCTGGCGTTGCAAACGCCATGCTCTACCAACTGAGCTACACGGGACTAACGTGTAAACGATGATAGCTCTTTATGTATCTAGTCCCCCCATTTGGAGAAGTCATAAGTATAGGATAAAGTCATCCTTCAACCCCCCCCCCCCCCCAAAAAACAAAAAAAACATATTGTAAAGTGGTTATCCCACTGGCTATAAGGTGAATGCACCAATCTGTAAGTCGCTCTGGATAAGAGCGTCTGTTAAATGTAATAAGTATTTTTGAAAAATTCACTTATAGTGAATTAAAGTAGTCGAAAATTTGCTTGTGACTACAAACTTGTTGCATGCACTTGCAGTTTGTTTTGCTTGTGTTTTCAGATGATGTTTTGCCCAATAGGAACTGAATGTTGAATAATGTCTCGTGGAGTCATTGTTATTGTAAGAATAGAAAATGTTCCTGAACACTACCATGATGACTATGGATATAATCATGAATGCATTCACGATTAATGATGAGTGAGAAAGCTACAGAGGCACAAAGATCATACCACCCCCAACTTTCTCACTCATCATTCATGATTTTTCTTAATCATGGGGCGATTCCACGAAAGGACAGCCATGTTTGACATTTTTTTTTTTTAAACATTTGAATCACAAACAATGTTTACCAAAGTGGTCAACCCACAACTGTTTGGGTAATAAGCTGAGGGATGGGGCTGGAGAAACGTAACCACTCAAATTCATAGACAGAACTATAGATGCAAGGAGCGACCATCCATGATATCAACATTATAGTGTTCCTATGTTTTGAGGATATAACAGTGTTGGTTTACATGTTGTTTACAAACATTGGAGTAAAACAAGCTTCTATTTTGGATTCGATGGGGGGTGCGACAGTTGAATTTAGCTCATAAGGCATTCATAAGTTACTTTGTTCAAGAATACATGGAATTGGTATATATAAATGGATGTATTAAGTGCATAATGCCGTTTTAAAACCACACATCAGTTCAACAACTGCAGAGTTTGTGCCCGTTATTAAGATTAGTACGTGATGGTGTTTTATCTGACCTGTCTCCTCCTCCTCTTTCAATATGACAGTTATCTCTCCCTCCTCCTCCTCACTCTCATCTTCTATTTTTACTGTGACAGCCTCCTCTTCCTCCTCCTCTTTCACGACAACGTTCAGCCCCAGAGCTTCTTTCTCCGTCCAGCAGACCTCCTCTTCTTTAACAGGAGGTGAGTAGTATAATGAGCTCATGGTCGGGGATGTTAGCTAGCTACCTATAATTAGCGAGTAGGCTAATGCTAAGATAACGAGCCAGCTAACGTAGCTGACTACCAACAACAACGTAAATATTAAATGAAATGGGGCAACTATTAGATACGAAAGAAGCGGGTTTAAAACACAGTGACTAATATACACCGAAACAGTCTAAATAGCTTGAATCTTTCAGCTATATTGGCTCTCTAGCTACCGAGGTGGCGGACCAGCTGTTATTGTTGAAGAAGTGTCCCGTCCACTAGATTATACGTCACACGCTGGCAGCTTCACATAAAATACGCACATCGCCATCTGCTGACTAGAATCGGTAACGCAGTTGAGAAAATATCATTTTATTTCCAGACAAAAACGTGTATTTTATATTGATTTCAATAAAGGGGAGATCTGCAGTTGCTACATCAGTTTTTTTCCATTCATAAATTAATTATATGTACCCATTGATTCTTGAAGAATATAACTTATAAATGTATCATGAGCTTATTAGTTCAACTATCGTACCCAAAATATAAACTGCTCGGGTTGGGGCGTAGGGTTTGAGCCTAAATGTAGGGTCAGTTCCCCTTGCTGCCCCGTAGGCAAACACCATGGTCTTGTAATGGGAGCGAGCTTCGAGTGTGCGGAGGAGCGGGGTGACGTGGGAGAACAAATTGTATAGTCATTTTTGCTCATCTTTATCAAGGGTGTCAATACTTTCGGACCCCACTGTATATAATAAACGTTGCATTAATAAAATCCTTTTTACATTCAGCACCTGTGTTTTCTATAACATGTTAAGTTAACTAAGCAGACATCCAGTCTGATCATCTGTAGGAGGGGAGCTCCCTCTGGACAGAACGCCTAAGCAGACATCCAGTCTGATCATCTGTAGGAGGGGAGCTCCCTCTGGACAGAACGCCTAAGCAGACATCCAGTCTGATCATCTGTAGGAGGAGCTCCCTCTGGACAGAACGCCTAAGCAGACATCCAGTCTGATCATCTGTAGGAGGAGCTCCCTCTGGACAGAACGCCTAAGCAGACATCCAGTCTGATCATCTGTAGGAGGGGAGCTCCCTCTGGACAGAACGCCTAAGCAGACATCCAGTCTGATCATCTGTAGGAGGAGCTCCCTCTGGACAGAACGCCTAAGCAGACATCCAGTCTGATCATCTGTAGGAGGAGCTCCCTCTGGACAGAACGCCTAAGCAGACATCCAGTCTGATCATCTGTAGGAGGGGAGCTCCCTCTGGACAGAACGCCTAAGCAGACATCCAGTCTGATCATCTGTAGGAGGGGAGCTCCCTCTGGACAGAACGCCTAAGCAGACATCCAGTCTGATCATCTGTAGGAGGGGAGCTCCCTCTGGACAGAACGCCTAAGCAAACATCCAGTCTGATCATCTGTAGGAGGGGAGCTCCCTCTGGACAGAACGCCTAAGCAGACATCCAGTCTGATCATCTGTAGGAGGAGCACCCTCTGGACAGAACGCCTAAGCAGACATCCAGTCTGATCATCTGTAGGAGGGGAGCTCCCTCTGGACAGAACGCCTAAGCAGACATCCAGTCTGATCATCTGTAGGAGGGGAGCTCCCTCTGGACAGAACGCCTAAGCAGACATCCAGTCTGATCATCTGTAGGAGGAGCTCCCTCTGGACAGAACGCCTAAGCAGACATCCAGTCTGATCATCTGTAGGAGGGGAGCTCCCTCTGGACAGAACGCCTAAGCAGACATCCAGTCTGATCATCTGTAGGAGGGAGCTCCCTCTGGACAGAACGCCTAAGCAGACATCCAGTCTGATCATCTGTAGGAGGGGAGCTCCCTCTGGACAGAACGCCTAAGCAGACATCCAGTCTGATCATCTGTAGGAGGGGAGCTCCCTCTGGACAGAACGCCTAAGCAGACATCCAGTCTGATCATCTGTAGGAGGGGAGCTCCCTCTGGACAGAACGCCTAAGCAGACATCCAGTCTGATCATCTGTAGGAGGGGAGCTCCCTCTGGACAGAACGCCTAAGCAGACATCCAGTCTGATCATCTGTAGGAGGGGAGCTCCCTCTGGACAGAACGCCTAAGCAGACATCCAGTCTGATCATCTGTAGGAGGGGAGCTCCCTCTGGACAGAACGCCTAAGCAGACATCCAGTCTGATCATCTGTAGGAGGAGCTCCCTCTGGACAGAACGCCTAAGCAGACATCCAGTCTGATCATCTGTAGGAGGGGAGCTCCCTCTGGACAGAACGCCTAAGCAGACATCCAGTCTGATCATCTGTAGGAGGGAGCTCCCTCTGGACAGAACGCCTAAGCAGACATCCAGTCTGATCATCTGTAGGAGGGGAGCTCCCTCTGGACAGAACGCCTAAGCAGACATCCAGTCTGATCATCTGTAGGAGGGGAGCTCCCTCTGGACAGAACGCCTAAGCAGACATCCAGTCTGATCATCTGTAGGAGGGGAGCTCCCTCTGGACAGAACGCCTAAGCAGACATCCAGTCTGATCATCTGTAGGAGGGGAGCTCCCTCTGGACAGAACGCCTAAGCAGACATCCAGTCTGATCATCTGTAGGAGGGGAGCTCCCTCTGGACAGAACGCCTAAGCAGACATCCAGTCTGATCATCTGTAGGAGGGGAGCTCCCTCTGGACAGAACGCCTAAGCAGACATCCAGTCTGATCATCTGTAGGAGGGGAGCTCCCTCTGGACAGAACGCCTAAGCAGACATCCAGTCTGATCATCTGTAGGAGGGGAGCTCCCTCTGGACAGAACGCCTAAGCAGACATCCAGTCTGATCATCTGTAGGAGGGGAGCTCCCTCTGGACAGAACGCCTAAGCAGACATCCAGTCTGATCATCTGTAGGAGGAGCTCCCTCTGGACAGAACGCCTAAGCAGACATCCAGTCTGATCATCTGTAGGAGGGGAGCTCCCTCTGGACAGAACGCCTAAGCAGACATCCAGTCTGATCATCTGTAGCAGGAGCTCCCTCTGGACAGAACGCCTAAGCAGACATCCAGTCTGATCATCTGCAGGAGGAGCTCCCTCTGGACAGAACGCCTAAGCAGACATCCAGTCTGATCATCTGTAGGAGGAGGAGCTCCCTCTGGACAGAACGCCTAAGCAGACATCCAGTCTGATCATCTGTAGGAGGGGAGCTCCCTCTGGACAGAACGCCTAAGCAGACATCCAGTCTGATCATCTGTAGGAGGAGCTCCCTCTGGACAGAACGCCTAAGCAGACATCCAGTCTGATCATCTGTAGGAGGGGAGCTCCCTCTGGACAGAACGCCTAAGCAGACATCCAGTCTGATCATCTGTAGGAGGGGAGCTCCCTCTGGACAGAACGCCTAAGCAGACATCCAGGCTGATCATCTGTAGGAGGGGAGCTCCCTCTGGACAGAACGCCTAAGCAGACATCCAGGCTGATCATCTGCAGGAGGAGCTCCCTCTGGACAGAACGCCTAAGCAGACATCCAGTCTGATCATCTGTAGGAGGATCTCACTCTTGAGCCAACAGAATGTAATGCAAATACTCTTCACCACATTCATCATTAAACACGTTTATTACTTCTAAACCATCGTCATCATCACCTCCATCACAGATCACGTCATCAACAGTACAACCAGTGATAGGAGGGTTGAAATCAAAAATGGCAATATCAAATGGAGGTCCTTCACAGTTTTTTTTTTTGAGACGACTGTACAACCATCAAGATTAATTGTCAGATCCAACAGAAGATCTCTTTGTTTCTTTGGACGTAAAACTAGCATCTCTTGTTTTGTCCGAGTTGAAAAGGAAAACAAATTCAGCCATCCACTTCCTTATGTCTGAAACACAGGCTTCCAGGGTAGGCCATTTTGGGGCTTCACCATGTTTCATCGAAATGTAGAGCTGTGTGTCGTCCGCATAGCAATGAAAGTTAACATTGGGTTTCCGAATGACATCGCCAAGAGGTAAAATATATAGTGAAAACAATAGTGGTCCTAAAACGGAACCTTGAGGAACACCGAAACTTACAATTGATTTGTCAGATGACAAACCATCCACAGAGACGAACTGATATCTTTCAGACAGATAAGATCTAAACCAGGAAAGAACTTGTCCGTGTGGACCAATTAAGGTTTCCAATCTCTCCAAAAGAATGTGGTGATCGATGGCGTCAAAGCAGCACAAAGGTTTAGGAGCAAGAGGACAGATGCAGAGCCTTGGTCTGACGCCATTAAAAGGTCATTTACCACCTTCACGAGTGCAGTCTCAGTGCTACGATGGGGTCTAAAACCAGACAGAAGCGTTTTTCGGATACATTATTTGTCTTCGGGAAGGCAGTGAGTTGCAACACGACAGCTTTTTCTAAACTTTTTGAGAGGAATGGGAGATTCGATATAGGCCGAGTTTTTAAAAACATTTTCTGGGTCAAGGTTTGGCTTTTTCAAGAGAGGCTTTATTACTGCCACTTTTAGTGAGTTTGGTACACATCCAGTGGATAGGGAGCCATTTATTATGTTCAACATAGGAGGACCAAGCACAGGAAGTAGCTCTTTCAGTAGTTTAGTTGGAATAGGGTCCAGTATGCAGCTTGAAGGTCTAGAGGCCATGACGATTCATGAATGTGTCAAGAGATATAGGATTAAAACACTTGAGTGGGTCCTGAACAGAATGAGCCTGTTTGATGTACAGCTACAAGCTTGGCACACCTGTATTTGGGGAGTTTCACAGCTATTTTCAGGTCTCTCCAGAGATGTTCGATCAGGTTCAAGTCCGGTCTCTGGCTGGGCCACTCAAGGACATTCAGAGACTTGTCCCGAAGCCACTCCTGCATTGTCTTGGCTGTGTGCTTAGGATCGTTGTCCTGTTGGAAGGTGAACCTTCGCCCCAGTCTGAGGTCCTGAGCGCTCTGGAGCAGGTTTTCATCAAGGATCTCTCTGTACTTTGCTCCGTTCATCTTTCCCTCGATCCAGACAAATTTCCCTGCCGCTGAAAAACATCCCCACAGCATGATGCTGCCACCACCTTGCTTCGCCGTTGGGATGATGCCAGGTTTCCTCCAGACATGACACTTGGCATTAGGCCAAAGAGTTCAATCTTGGTTTCATCAGACCAGAGAATCTTGTTTCTCATGGTCGGAGTCCTTTAGGTGACTTTTGGCAAACTCCAAGCGGGCTGTCATTTGCCTTTTACTGAGGAGTGGCTTCTGTCTGGCCACTCTACCATAAATGCCTGATTGGTGGAGTGCTGCAGAGATGGTTGTCCTTCTGGAAATTTCTCCCATTTCCAGAGAGGAACTCTGGAGCTCTCTCAAAGTGACCATCGGGTTCTTGGTCACCTCCCTGACCAAGGCCCTTCTCCCCCGATTGCTCAGTTTGGCCGGGCGGCCAGCTCAAGGAAGAGTCTTTGTGGTTCTAAACTTCTTCCATTCAAGAATGATGGAGGCCACTGTGTTCTTGGGGACCTTCAATGCTGCAGAAATGTTTTGGTACCCTTCCCCAGATCTGTGCCTCGACACAATCTTGTCTCTGAGCTCTACGGACAATTCCTTTGACCTCATGGCTTGGTTTTTGCTCTGACATGCACTGTCAACTGTGGGACCTTATATAGACAGGTGTGTGCCTTTCCAAATCATGTCCAATCAATTGAATTTACCGCAGGTGGAGTCCAATCAAGTTGTAGAAACATCTCAAGGTTAATCAATGGCAACAGGATGAACCTTAGCTCAATTTCGAGTCTCATAGCAAAGGGTCTGAATACTTATGTAAATAAGGTATTTCTGTTTTTTAATTTTAATACACTTGCCAAATTTTCTAAAAACCTGTTTTCACTTTGTCATTATGGGGTATTGTGTGTAGATTGATGAAAAAATAACAAATATTTATTCAATTTTAGAATAAGGCTGTAACGTAAAAGGTCAAGGGGTCTGAATACTTTCCCAATCCACTATATATTACTTACTGGTGTTAATCAGTCTCCGGTCTCCTCCTGTTCTTCCTCCTCCTCTTCTTTCACTGTAACAACCTCCTCCTCTTTCACTCTGAACGCGTCTTCCTCTTCTTTCACTGTAACATCCTCCTCCTCTTTCACTCTGAACGCGTCTTCCTCTTCTTTCACTGTAACATCCTCCTCCTCTTTCACTCTGAACGCGTCTTCCTCTTCTTTCACTGTAACGTCTTTCTCTTCTTCTTTCACGGTAACAGCCTCACCCTCTACTTGTTTTTGTATTGTAACATCCTCCTCTTCCTCCTCCTCCTCTTTCACTAGAGCTTCTTTCTCCGTCCAGCAGACCTCCTCTTCTTTAGCAGGAGGAGAGTAGCTTAGTGAGCTCATGGTCGGGGGATGTTAGCTAGCTAGTTAGCATTAGCGACTGGACAAGTGCTAACTTAACGAGACAGCTAGCTAACAACAACAACGTAAATATTAAATTAAATAGGGTAACCCAGTAACGTTATATATGACAAAATGTGTTTAAAACACAGTGGCTAATATACCCAGAATCGGTCTAAAAAGCTTCTGAGGTGGTTGGAGGCAGTGGCCATATCGTTGCAGAAGAAGCGTTTCGCCATCTGCTGACTGGAGTGGGTAACGCAGTTAAGGAAAAACTTCATTTGATTTTCAGACAAAAAAGTTAATCACTTTCAATGATTGTTTTCTTTATTTAAAAAATAATATGTTATAACATTATATGAAATGTAACATATAAGGAAAAATTATTTGATTCATGCAAATTCATTGTTCACACACCTATTACACACACACGAATGCAACATGTATACACATTCCTCCATCCTGTTCCCCCGGTACCAAACACATGTAGTGGACTGATTCTGTTCCCCCGGTACCAAACACATGTAGTGGACTGATTCTGTTCCCCCAGTACCAAACACATGTAGTGGACTGATTCTGTTCCCCCAGTACCAAACACATGTAGTGGACTGATTCTGCTCCCCCAGTACCAAACACATGTAGTGGACTGATTCTGTTCCCCCAGTACCAAACACATGTAGTGGACTGATTCTGTTCCCCGAGTACCAAACACACATAGTGGACTGATTCTGTTCCCCCGGTACCAAACACATGTAGTGGACTGATTCTGTTCCCCCGGTACCAAACACATGTAGTGGACTGATTCTGTTCCCCCAGTACCAAACACATGTAGTGGACTGATTCTGTTCCCCCAGTACCAAACACATGTAGTGGACTGATTCTGTTCCCCCAGTACCAAACACATGTAGTGGACTGATTCTGTTCCCCCAGTACCAAACACATGTAGTGGACTGATTCTGTTCCCCCAGTACCAAACACATGTAGTGGACTGATTCTGTTCCCCCAGTACCAAACACATGTAGTGGACTGATTCTGTTCCCCCGGTACCAAACACATGTAGTGGACTGATTCTGTTCCCCCGGTACCAAACACATGTAGTGGACTGATTCTGTTCCCCCGGTACCAAACACATGTAGTGGACTGATTCTGTTCCCCCGGTACCAAACACATGTAGTGGTGGTGTTACTACTGTGGTGGTGTTACTGCTGTGGTGGTGTGTGGTCTACTGTGGTGGTGTGGTCTACTGTGGTGGTGGTCTACTGTGGTGGTGTTACTGCTGTGGTGGTGTGGTCTACTGTGGTGGTGTGGTCTACTGTGGTGGTGTGGTCTACTGTGGTGGTGTGGTCTACTGTGGTGGTGTTACTACTGTGGTGGTGTGGTCTACTGTGGTGGTGTGGTCTACTGTGGTGGTGTTACTGCTGTGGTGGTGTGGTCTACTGTGGTGGTGTGGTCTAATGTGGTGGTGTTACTGCTGTGGTGGTGTTACTACTGTGGTGGTGTTACTACTGTGGTGGTGTTACTGCTGTGGTGGTGTGGACTACCGTGGTGGTTTGGTCTACTGTGGTGGTGTTACTACCGTGGTGGTGTTACTGCCGTGGTGGTGTTACTGCTGTGGTGGTGTGGACTACCGTGGTGGTTTGGTCTACTGTGGTGGTGTTACTACCGTGGTGGTGTTACTGCCGTGGTGGTGTTACTGCTGTGGTGGTGTGGTCTACCGTGGTGGTGTGGTCTACTGTGGTGGTGTTACTACTGTGGTGGTGTTACTACCATGGTGGTGTTACTGCCGTGGTGGTGTTACTGCTGTGGTGGTGTGGTCTACTGTGGTGGTGTTACTACCGTGGTGGTGTTACTACTGTGGTGGTGTTACTGCTGTGGTGGTGTGGTCTACTGTGGTGGTGTGGTCTACTGTGGTGGTGTGGTCTACTGTGGTGGTGTGGTCTACCGTGGTGGTGTGGTCTACCGTGGTGGTGTTACTGCTGTGGTGGTGTGGTCTACTGTGGTGGTGTGGTCTACTGTGGTGGTGTGGACTACTGTGGTGGTGTTACTGCTGTGGTGGTGTGGTCTACTGTGGTGGTGTGGACTACTGTGGTGGTGTTACTACTGTGGTGGTGTGGTCTACTGTGGTGGTGTGGTCTAATGTGGTGGTGTGGTCTACTGTGGTGGTGTTACTACTGTGGTGGTGTGGTCTACTGTGGTGGTGTGGACTACTGTGGTGGTGTGGACTACTGTGGTGGTGTTACTACTGTGGTGGTGTTACTACCGTGGTGGTGTTACTACCGTGGTGGTGTAGACTACTGTGGTGGTGTAGACTACTGTGGTGGTGTTCCTACTGTGGTGGTGTGGTCTACCGTGTTGGTGTGGTCTACTGTGGTGGTGTGGTCTACTGTGGTGGTGTTACTGCTGTGGTGGTGTTACTACTGTGGTGGTGTTACTACTGTGGTGGTGTTACTACTGTGGTGGTGTTACTGCTGTGGTGGTGTGGTCTACTGTGGTGGTGTGGTCTACTGTGGTGGTGTTACTGCTGTGGTGGTGTTACTACTGTGGTGGTGTTACTACTGTGGTGGTGTTACTACTGTGGTGGTGTTACTACTGTGGTGGTGTGGACTACCGTGGTGGTGTTACTACCGTGGTGGTGTGTCCTACTGTGGTGGTGTGGTCTACTGTGGTGGTGTGGTCTACTGTGGTGGTGTAGTCTACCGTGTTGGTGTGGTCTACTGTGGTGGTGTGGTCTACTGTGGTGGTGTTACTGCTGTGGTGGTGTTACTACTGTGGTGGTGTTACTACTGTGGTGGTGTTACTACTGTGGTGGTGTGGACTACCGTGGTGGTGTTACTACCGTGGTGGTGTGGACTACTGTGGTGGTGTTACTGCTGTGGTGGTGTTACTGCTGTGGTGGTGTGGACTACTGTGGTGGTGTGGACTACTGTGGTGGTGTTACTGCTGTGGTGGTGTTACTGCTGTGGTTGTGTTACTGCTTTTGTGGTGTTACTGCTGTGGTAGTGTTCCTGCTGTGGTGGTGTGGTCTACTGTGGTGGTGTTACTACTGTGGTGGTGCGGTCTACTGTGGTGGTGTGGTCTACTGTGGTGGTGTTACTACTGTTGTTGTGTGGTCTACTGTGGTGGTGTTACTACTGTGGTCGTGTGGACTACTGTGGTGGTGTGGACTACTGTGGTGGTGTGGTCTACTGTGGTGGTGTGGTCTACTGTGGTGGTGTGGTCTACCGTGGTGGTGTTACTACCGTGGTGGTGTTACTACTGTGGTGGTGTGGTCTACTGTGGTGGTGTGGTCTACTGTGGTGGTGTGGACTACTGTGGTGGTGTTACTGCTGTGGTGGTGTGGTTTACTGTGGTGGTGTGGACTACTGTGGTGGTGTTACTACTGTGGTGGTGTGGTCTACTGTGGTGGTGTGGTCTAATGTGGTGGTGTGGTCTACTGTGGTGGTGTTACTACTGTGGTGGTGTGGTCTACTGTGGTGGTGTGGACTACTGTGGTGGTGTGGACTACTGTGGTGGTGTTACTACTGTGGTGGTGTTACTACCGTGGTGGTGTTACTACCGTGGTGGTGTAGACTACTGTGGTGGTGTAGACTACTGTGGTGGTGTTCCTACTGTGGTGGTGTGGTCTACCGTGTTGGTGTGGTCTACTGTGGTGGTGTGGTCTACTGTGGTGGTGTTACTGCTGTGGTGGTGTTACTACTGTGGTGGTGTTACTACTGTGGTGGTGTTACTACTGTGGTGGTGTTACTGCTGTGGTGGTGTGGTCTACTGTGGTGGTGTGGTCTACTGTGGTGGTGTTACTGCTGTGGTGGTGTTACTACTGTGGTGGTGTTACTACTGTGGTGGTGTTACTGCTGTGGTGGTGTTACTACTGTGGTGGTGTGGACTACCGTGGTGGTGTTACTACCGTGGTGGTGTTCCTACTGTGGTGGTGTGGTCTACTGTGGTGGTGTGGTCTACTGTGGTGGTGTGGTCTACCGTGTTGGTGTGGTCTACTGTGGTGGTGTGGTCTACTGTGGTTGGTGTTACTACTGTGGTGGTGTTACTACTGTGGTGGTGTTACTACTGTGGTGGTGTGGACTACCGTGGTGGTGTGGACTACCGTGGTGGTGTGGACTACTGTGGTGGTGTTACTGCTGTGGTGGTGTTACTGCTGTGGTGGTGTGGACTACTGTGGTGGTGTGGACTACTGTGGTGGTGTTACTGCTGTGGTGGTGTTACTGCTGTGGTTGTGTTACTGCTTTTGTGGTGTTACTGCTGTGGTAGTGTTCCTGCTGTGGTGGTGTGGTCTACTGTGGTGGTGTTACTACTGTGGTGGTGCGGTCTACTGTGGTGGTGTGGTCTACTGTGGTGGTGTTACTACTGTTGTTGTGTGGTCTACTGTGGTGGTGTTACTACTGTGGTCGTGTGGACTACTGTGGTGGTGTGGACTACTGTGGTGGTGTGGACTACTGTGGTGGTGTGGTCTACTGTGGTGGTGTGGTCTACTGTGGTGGTGTGGTCTACTGTGGTGGTGTTACTACTGTGGTGGTGTTACTGCTGTGGTGGTGTTACTGCTGTGGTGGTGCTACTACTGTGGTGGTGTTACTGCTGTGGTGGTGCTACTACTGTGGTGGTGTGGTCTACTGTGGTGGTGTTACTACTGTGGTGGTGTTACTACTGTGGTGGTGTTACTATTGTGGTGGTGTTACTACTGTGGTGGTGTGGTCTACTGTGGTGGTGTTACTACTGTGGTGGTGTTACTACTGTGGTGGTGTTACTGCTGTGGTGGTGTTACTGCTGTGGTGGTGTGGTCTACTGTGGTGGTGTTACTACTGTGGTGGTGTGGTCTACTGTGGTGGTGTGGTCTACTGTGGTGGTGTTCCTACCGTGGTGGTGTTACTGCTGTGGTGGTGTTACTGCTGTGGTGGTGTGGACTACTGTGGTGGTGTGGTCTACTGTGGTGGTGTTACTACTGTGGTGGTGTTACTACTGTGGTGGTGTTACTACTGTGGTGTTTTTACTGCTGTGGTGGTGTTACTACCGTGGTGGTGTGGTATACTGTGGTGGTGTGGTCTACCGTGGGGATGTTACTGCTGTGGTGCTGTTACTGCTGTGGTGGTGTAGACTACTGTGGTGGTATTACTGCTGTGTTGGTGTTACTACTGTGGTGGTGTTACTACTGTGGTGGTGCTACTGCTGTGGTGGTGTTACTACTGTGGTGGTGTGGTCTACTGTGGTGGTGTAGTCTACTGTGGTGGTGTTACTACTGTGGTGGTGTGGTCTACTGTGGTGGTGTTACTACTGTGGTGGTGTGGTCTACTGTGGTGGTGTTACTGCTGTGGTGGTGTTAATGCTGTGGTGGTGTTACCACTGTGGTGGTGTTACTACTGTGGTGGTGTTACTGCTGTGGTGGTGTTACTACTGTGGTGGTGTGGTCTACTGTGGTGGTGTTACTACTGTGGTGGTGTTACTACTGTGGTGGTGTTACTGCTGTGGTGGTGTTACTGCTGTGGTGGTGTTACTACTGTGGTGGTGGTGTGGTCTACTGTGGTGGTGTTACTACTGTGGTGGTGGTGTGGTCTACTGTGGTGGTGTTACTACTGTGGTGGTGTTACTACTGTGGTGGTGTTACTACTGTGGTGGTGTTACTGCTGTGGTGGTGTTACTGCTGTGGTGGTGTTACTGCTGTGGTGGTGTGGTCTACTGTGGTGGTGTTATTACTGTGGTGGTGTGGTCTACTGTGGTGGTGTTACTGCTGTGGTGGTGTTACTACTGTGGTGGTGTGGTCTACTGTGGTGGTGTTACTACTGTGGTGGTGTTACTACCGTGGTGGTGTTACTGCTGTGGTGGTGTTACTGCTGTGGTGGTGTTACTACTGTGGTGGTGTTACTACTGTGGTGGTGTGGTCTACTGTGGTGGTGTGATCTACTGTGGTGGTGTTACTGCTGTGGTGGTGTTACTGCTGTGGTGGTGTTACTACTGTGGTGGTGTTACTACTGTGGTGGTGTGGTCTACTGTGGTGGTGTGGTCTACTGTGGTGGTGTTACTACTGTGGTGGTGTTACTACCGTGGTGGTGTTACTACTGTGGTGGTGTTACTACTGTGGTGGTGTTACTGCTGTGGTGGTGTTACTGCTGTGGTGGTGTTACTGCTGTGGTGGTGTGGTCTACTGTGGTGGTGTTACTACTGTGGTGGTGTGGTCTACTGTGGTGGTGTTACTGCTGTGGTGGTGTGGTCTACTGTGGTGATGTAGACTACTGTGGTGGTGTTACTACTGTGGTGGTGTGGTCTACTGTGGTGGTGTTACTACTGTGGTGGTGTGGTCTACTGTGGTGGTGTGGTCTACTGTGGTGGTGTTACTACTGTGGTGGTGTGGTCTACTGTGGTGGTGTGGTCTACTGTGGTGGTGTGGACTACTGTGGTGGTGTGGTCTACTGTGGTGGTGTGGTCTACTGTGGTGGTGTTACTGCTGTGGTGGTGTGGTCTACTGTGGTGGTGTGGTCTACTGTGGTGGTGTGTCGGTAGCCTGTAGAGATCATTCCACACTCTGTGTTCTACTACCCAGGTCTGGTATTGGCGATCATTCCACACACTCTGTTTTCTGCTACCCAGGTCTGGTATTGGCGATCATTCCACACTCTGTGTTCTGCTACCCAGGTCTGGTATTGGTGATCATTCCACACTCTGTGTTCTGCTACCCAGGTCTGGTATTGGTGATCATTCCACACTCTGTGTTCTGCTACCCAGGTCTGGTATTGGTGATCATTCCACACTCTGTGGAATGATGTATTTCCTGATGTTTAATCAGAGACCTTGAATCAGAGTATCTATTCTCACACTGATCACAGCTATGAGGTTTATAACCAGTATGTGTTCTCTGGTGTACTACCAGGTTGCCTGAGGTAGCAAAACTCACCCCACAGTCAGAGCAGTGGTAAGGTTTCTCTCCAGTGTGGGTTCGCTTATGACAAGTCAGGCTGCTTGAGAAGGAAAATCTCTTCTCACACCGATCACAACCATAAGGCTTCTCTCCGGTGTGGGTTCTCTGGTGTGATATCAGGGATGCTGACCGAGTGAATCTCTTTCCACATTGATCACAGCTATAAGGCTTCTCTCCGGTGTGTGTCCTCTGGTGAAGCGTTAAATGCCGATATGCTGAAAAGCTCTTCCCACAGTCGGGGCAGTGGTAAGGCTTCTCTCCCGTGTGTGTCCTCTGGTGTACAATCAGGTTTGCTGTCTGAGTGAATCTCTTCCCACATTGATCACAGCTATAAGGCATCTCTCCTGTGTGTACACGCTGGTGTACAATCAGTTTACCTGAGGTAGCAAAACTCTTCCCACATTGATCACAACCATAAGATTTCTCTCCCGTGTGGATTCTCAGGTGTGATTTCAATGAATGTGATCTAGAGAAACTCATTCCACACTGAGAGCAGTGGTACAGCTTTTTTCCTGTGTGGATTCTCTGCTGTATTTTAAGTTCTGATGAAGATTTGCAATTCTTCTCACAGCCAGAGCAGCAGTGAGGTTTCTTTCCTGTGGGTCTCCGCTGGGGTTTCTCGAGGTGTTCTGATCTGGAGAGACTCTTCTCTGCCTCGTCGGCATCATGATGTTGTTGAGGCTCCCCAGAGGATCCAAGATAGTCACGTCTCTCTCCTGTGCGAACGATAAAGTCAGACAGATTAAATACTTTTACAAATCCTTGTCTTCTAACAATAAGACAGTCAAGTGAGCAACAATAGTCATATTTTGTCTTATTTTTGACATTATAAGTAAAATTGATAGGCTTAAATAATTTGTGTCTTACAATAAGTTATTCCAGTTGCTGAAACCTTAGACAATGCTCCAGACAACTTTAGGTCACCAATATTATTACGGTTATAATTTGATTATGAGCTTTAAAACACTGTATGAAAAAGATTTTTTTTTTTAATGTATGCACTCACTAAACTGTAAGTCGCTCTGGATAAGAGCGTCTGCTAAATGACAAAAATTGAGTACATGTAAATGGTCAACCACAGCAAATAAAACCACTTCAAATATGGATCAATAAATCAATCAATAAATTATATTACTTTATACTAATTCAACTGCTCAGAGAAATAGATTTTGTTTAACAAGTCATTTAAAAAAAGCTCAGATAGGTCTAAATTATTGGCACCCTTGTTTTCAATTCTCCAGCACCCTCTCCTTGCCAGGATAACGACACTGAGCCTTTTTCTTCTAAAAATGTTTTATGAGATTGGAGAACAAATTGGGAGGGATCTTAGACCATTCCTCCATACATAATCTTTCCAGATCCTTGATAACCTTCGTCTGCGCTTATGGACTGCCCCTCTTCAATTCAAACCACAGGTCCGGAGACTGAGATGGCCATTTTAAAAAGTGTTGATTTTGTGGTCAATTAACCATTTCTTTGTGGATTTTGATGTGTGCTGGGGGTTACGGTCTTGCTGGAAGATCCACTTGCAGCCAAGTTTCAGCCTCCCGGCAGAGGCAACCAGGACTTGGGCAAAAATAGCCTGGTACTGGGTAAAGTTCATGATGCCGTTGAACTTAACAAGGGCCCCAGGACCAGTGGAAGCAACTTAGCCCCATAACATCAAAGATCCAGCACCGTATTTGACAGTAGGGATGAGGTATTTTCTGCATATGCATTGTTCTATTGAAGGCCTAACCCACCACTGGTGTGTGTGGCCAAAGAGCTCTATCTTCATGTCATCTGACCACAGCACCGGCTGGAGTTTGATCAACGGGTGACTGATCAGAGAGGCTACCAAGAGTCCCAATGGCAACTTCGAAAGAGCTACAGGCTTCTATGGCCAAAACTGGTCACAGTGTACACGTGTCAACAATATCCCAAGCACTCCACAAATCTGTCATGTATGGTAGGGCTGGCCAGGAAGCAAGCCATTACTCAAGAAAGACCTTGAATCCCGTTTGAAGTATATGCAAACAAACAAAAACAAAACTGGAGATTCCGTAGCCATGTGGCAAAAAAATGAAACTCTTTGGCCTAAATGCAAAGCGTTAAGATCGGCGCAAACCCAACATGGCACATCACCCCTACTGTGAAGCATGGTGGTGGCGGCATCATGTTATGGGGATGTTTTTTCATCATCAGGGGCACTTTATCAGGATAGAAGGGGAAAAAGTATGGAGCAATGTACAGAAAAGTCATTGAGGAAAACCTGCTGCCCTCTGCAAGAAAGCTGAAACTTTCAGCATGACAACGCCCCAGAGATCACACAGCCAAAGCCTTTCAGCATGACAACGCCCCAGAGATCACACAGCCAAAGCCTTTCAGCATGACAACGCCCCAGATCACACAGCCAAAGCCTTTCAGCATGACAACGCCCCAGAGATCACACAGCCAAAGCCTTTCAGCATGACAACGCCCCGGATCACACAGCCAAAGCCTTTTAGCATGACAACGCCCCGGATCACACAGCCAAAGCCTTTCAGCATGACAACGCCCCAGAGATCACACAGCCAAAGCCTTTCAGCATGACAACGCCCCAGAGATCACACAGCCAAAGCCTTTCAGCATGACAACGCCCCAGAGATCACACAGCCAAAGCCTTTCAGCATGACAACACCCCAGATCACACAGCCAAAGCCTTTCAGCATGACAACGCCCCAGAGATCACACAGCCAAAGCCTTTCAGCATGACAACGCCCCAGAGATCACACAGCCAAAGCCTTTCAGCATGACAACGCCCCAGAGATCACACAGCCAAAGCCTTTCAGCATGACAACGCCCCGGATCACACAGCCAAAGCCTTTCAGCATGACAACACCCCAATCAATCAATCAATCAATCAATTTTATTTTATATAGCCCTTCTTACATCAGCTAATATCTCGAAGTGCTGTACAGAAACCCAGCCTAAAACCCCAAACAGCTAGTAATGCAGGTGTAGAAGCACGGTGGCTAGGAAAAACTCCCTAGAAAGGCGAAAACCTAGGAAGAAACCTAGAGAGGAACCAGGCTATGAGGGGTGGCCAGTCCTCTTCTGGCTGTGCCGGGTGGAGATTATAACAGAACCATGCCAAGATGTTCAAAAATCACACAGCCAAAGCCTTTCAGCATGACAACGCCCCGGATCACACAGCCAAAGCCTTTCAGCATGACAACGCCCCAGAGATCACACAGCCAAAGCCTTTCAGCATGACAACGCCCCAGAGATCACACAGCCAAAGCCTTTCAGCATGACAACGCCCCAGAGATCACACAGCCAAAGCCTTTCAGCATGACAACGCCCCAGAGATCACAGCCAAAGCCTTTCAGCATGACAACGCCCCAGAGATCACACAGCCAAAGCCTTTCAGCATGACAACGCCCCAGAGATCACACAGCCAAAGCCTTTCAGCATGACAACGCCCCAGAGATCACACAGCCAAAGCCTTTCAGCATGACAACGCCCCAGAGATCACACAGCCAAAGCCTTTCAGCATGACAACGCCCCAGAGATCACACAGCCAAAGCCTTTCAGCATGACAACGCCCCAGAGATCACACAGCCAAAGCCTTTCAGCATGACAACGCCCCAGAGATCACACAGCCAAAGCCTTTCAGCATGACAACGCCCCAGAGATCACACAGCCAAAGCCTTTCAGCATGACAACGCCCCAGAGATCACAGCCAAAGCCTTTCAGCATGACAACGCCCCAGAGATCACACAGCCAAAGCCTTTCAGCATGACAACGCCCCAGAGATCACACAGCCAAAGCCTTTCAGCATGACAACGCCCCAGAGATCACACAGCCAAAGCCTTTCAGCATGACAACGCCCCGGATCACACAGCCAAAGCCTTTCAGCATGACAACGCCCCAGAGATCACACAGCCAAAGCCTTTCAGCATGACAACGCCCCAGAGATCACACAGCCAAAGCCTTTCAGCATGACAACGCCCCAGAGATCACACAGCCAAAGCCTTTCAGCATGACAACGCCCCAGAGATCACACAGCCAAAGCCTTTCAGCATGACAACGCCCCAGAGATCACACAGCCAAAGCCTTTCAGCATGACAACGCCCCAGAGATCACACAGCCAAAGCCTTTCAGCATGACAACGCCCCAGAGATCACACAGCCAAAGCCTTTCAGCATGACAACGCCCCAGAGATCACACAGCCAAAGCCTTTCAGCATGACAACGCCCCAGAGATCACACAGCCAAAGCCTTTCAGCATGACAACGCCCCAGATCACACAGCCAAAGCCTTTCAGCATGACAACGCCCCAGAGATCACACAGCCAAAGCCTTTCAGCCAAAGCTACAGCGAGGGAATAAAAAGGTTAAATGTCCTTGAGTGGCCCAGTCAGAGCCCTGACCTCAATCCAATTGAACATTTGTGGCATGACTTGTGGCCTAGCAGTTAACAGGTTTGGGCCAGTAACCCGAAAGGTTGTTGGTTCGAATCCCCGAGCTGACTAGCCTAAATCTGTCGATGTGCCCTTGAGCAAGGCACTTAACCCTAATCTGCTAAATGACTAAAATGTAAAATAACATTGTGAAAATCCCCCAAATCATAAAGTAGAGGAGATCCCCGTCTCCAAAGTTGGTATTCCCCTAGATTATAGATGATTATGTTCAACAATATATTGAAACATTGGCCAAATCAATTTCAATATTCATGTTTATATTTATCTATAGGTGCAACATTTCGGTGTCTTAAAGGAGGCCTAGGTAAGGACAAAATGTTTTAAAAAATATGCACATTTTGATGAATTATTTCTCAATTATGCTTTTAGATACAAATGTCAAATATACAGTGGGGAGAACAAGTATTTGATACACTGCCGATTTTGCAGGTTTTCCTACTTACAAAGCATGTAGAGGTCTGTAATTTTTTATCATAGGTACACGTCAACTGTGAGACGGAATCTAAAACAAAAATCCAGAAAATCACATTGTATGATTTTTAAGTAATTAATTTGCATTTTATTGCATGACATAAGTATTTGATCACCTACCAACCAGTAAGAATTCCGGCTCTCACAGACCTGTTAGTTTTTCTTTAAGAAGCCCTCCTGTTCTCCACTCATTACCTGTATTAACTGCACCTGTTTGAACTCGTTACCTGTATAAAAGACACCTGTCCACACACTCAATCAAACAGACTCCAACCTCTTCACAATGGCCAAGACCAGAGAGCTGTGTAAGGACATCAGGGATAAAATTGTAGACCTGCACAAGGCTGGGATGGGCTACAGGACAATAGGCAAGCAGCTTGGTGAGAAGGCAACAACTGTTGGCGCAATTATTCGCAAATGGAAGAAACACAAAATAACTGTAAATCTCCCTCGGCCTGGGGCTCCATGCAAAATCTCACCTTGTGGGGCATCAATGATCATGAGGAAGGTGAGGGATCAGCCCAGAACTACACGGCAGGACCTGGTCAATGACCTGAAGAGCGCTGGGACCACAGTCTCAAAGAAAACCATTAGTAACACACTACGCCGTCATGGATTGAAATCCTGCAGCGCACGCAAGGTCCCCCTGCTCAAGCCAGCGCATGTCCAGGCCCGTCTAAAGTTTGCCAATGACCATCTGGATGATCCAGGAGGAATGGGAGAAGGTCATGTGGTCTGATGAGACAAAAATAGAGCTTTTTGGTCTAAACTCCACTCGCCGTGTTTGGAGGAAGAAGAAGGATGAGTACAACCCCAAGAACACCATCCCAACCGTGAAGCATGGAGGTGGAAACATCATTCTTTGTGGATGCTTTTCTGCAAAGGGGACAGGACGACTGCACCGTATTGAAGGGAGGATGGATGGAGCCATGTATCGCGAGATCTTGGCCAACAACCTCCTTCCCTCAGTAAGAGCATTGAAGATGGGTCGTGGCTGGGTCTTCCAGCATGACAACGACCCGAAACGCACAGCCAGGGCAACTAAGGAGTGGCTCCGTAAGAAGCATCTCAAGGTCCTAGAGTGGCCTAGCCAGTCTCCAGACCTGAACCCAATAGAAAATCTTTGGAGGGAGCTGAAAGTCCGTATTGCCCAGCGACAGCCCCGAAACCTGAAGGATCTGGAGAAGGTCTGTATGGAGGAGTGGGCCAAAATCCCTGCTGCAGTGTGTGCAAACCTGGTCAAGACCTACAGGAAACGTATGATCTCTGTAATTGCAAACAAAGGTTTCTGTACCAAATATTAAGTTCTGCTTTTCTGATGTATCAAATACTTATGTTATTCAATAAAATGCAAATTAATTACTTAAAAATCATACAATGTGATTTTCTGGATTTTTGTTTTAGATTCCGTCTCTCAGAGTTGAAGTGTACCTATGATAAAAATTACAGACCTCTACATGCTTTGTAAGTAGGAAAACCTGCAAAATCGGCAGTGTAGCAAATACTTGTTCTCCCCACTGTATGTCAACAATCCTTCCTCAAAATGACCATTTTATGGTTTACATTTGAATGAAAATCCTCAATCATGGTCTTTTTTTTGTCCTGGTTTCATGAGGAATCACTAAGTACTTACTGGTGTTAATCAGATCTCTCTCCTCTTCTTGTTCTTCCTCCTCCTCTTTCACTCTGAACGCGTCTTCCTCTTCTTTCACTGTAACATCCTCCTCCTCTTTCACTCTGAACGCGTCTTCCTCTTCTTTCACTGTAACATCCTCCTCCTCTTTCACTCTGAACGCGTCTTCCTCTTCTTTCACTGTAACGTCTTTCTCTTCTTCTTTCACGGTAACAGCTTCACCCTCTACTTGTTTTTGTATTGTAACATCCTCCTCTTCCTCCTCCTCTTTCACTAGAGCTTCTTTCTCCGTCCAGCAGACCTCCTCTTCTTTAGCAGGAGGAGAGTAGCTTAGTGAGCTCATGGTCGGGGATGTTAGCTAGCTAGGCTAGTGCTAACTTAACCAGCCAGCTAGCTGACCAATAACAACAACACCGTAAATATGAAATTAAATGGGATAACTAACTAGACGACAGAAGTGGGTTTAAAACAAAGTGACTAATATACACCGAAATCCTCTAAAGCGCTTTATTGGCTCGGCTATATTGGTTAGCAAGCTACCCAGATTACTGACTAGCTGTTATTGTTGAATAAACGTCCCGTCCACTAGATTATACGTCACACTCCGCCAGCGTCGCCTCACAACGTCACAAAAAGTCTATATATATATTTTTTTTTAAAGCGTAATTAAATTGTTGCCAGCAGCACAGTTACATTCACCAACGCTCTGGATAAAAATGAAAAACAGCCTAACCAGCTCTGCTAGGGCGAGTAAAATGGTCAGAGTGAAGTGTTCTCTGTAAATGTGTGTTTGGAAGTAGCTAGCCAACGTTAGCCGGTTAGCTTGGGTGTTTGACTGCCGTCAACCCGACTCCTCCGCCAGAACGAAACGCTCTGGATTTACCGACGGACAATCTGACAACGCTCTGGATTTACCGACGCCCAGCGCGCACTCTGTGGCACTCCAGATTGAATTTTACGAACACACCCGAAATCGTAAAACGTCCGGCTAGTAATTTTGTTACGCTAACAAGCTAGCGAGAGGTCGCATAGCAACAGTATCAACTTCCGGTAGACAGGGCGAAGCTCTAGAACGCTCGACTGGAACGATACGGTTCGTTTACAGAATCCTAAAATGAACTTATAGTATGTAGTATATACTCATTAAGTATGTAGGATACAGTATGTTTAGTATGGGTATTCGAATAAACATTATGTAGGGCAGAGGTGCTGACTAACGGTGAATAAACTGTAAGCTATAAAAACAAATAAAGAGAGTTGCACTCTATGTATAAACTCCCAGTAATTTATTGGGTAAGAAACCACCTTTATTGGTTATTTACCTTTACTGGGAGTTTATACATAGCGTGTGCGACTATCTTTATTTTGTTTTTAATAGTATGGGTATTGGAACACAGCTCCACAGTTACCTCTGCTGCAGAGGATAAGTTCATTAGAGTTACCAGCCTCAGAAACCGGCAATTAACTGCACCTCAGATTGCACCTCACAGAGTTCAAGTAACAGACACATCTCAACATCAACTGTTCAGAGGAGACAGCGTGAATCAGGCCTTCATGGTCGAATTGCTGCAAAGAAACCACAACTAAAAGGACACCAATAATAAAGAGACTTGCTTGGGCCAAGAAACATGAACAATGGACATTAGACTGGTGGAAATGTGTCCTTTGGTCTGATGAGTCCAAATGTACGATTTTTGGTTCCAACCGCTGTGTCTTTGTGAGATGCAGAGTAGGTGAACAGATGATCTCTGCATGTGTGGTTCCCACTGTGAAACATGGAGGAGGAAGTGTGATGGTGTGGGTGTGCTTTGCTGGTGACACTGTCTGTGATTTATTTAGAATTCAAGGCACACTTAACCAGCATGGCTACCACAGCATTCTACAGCGATACGCCATCCCATCTGGTTTGCGCTTAGTGGGACTATCATTTGTTTTTCAACAGGATAATGACCCAACACACCTCCAGGCAGTTTAAGGGCTATTTGACCAAGAATGAGAGTGATGGAGTGCTGCATCAGATGACCTGGCCTCCACAATCACCCGACCTCAACCCAATTGAGATGGTTTGGAATGAGTTGGACCGCAGAGTGAAGGAAAAGCAGCCAACAAGTGCTCAGCATATGTGGGAACTCCTTTAAGACTGTTGGAAAAGCATTCCAGGTGAAGCTGGTTGAGAGAATGCCAAGAGTGTGCAAAGCTGTCATCAAGGCAAAGGGTGGCTATTTTGAAGTATCAAAAATATAAAATATATTTTGATTTGTTTAACACTTTTTTGGTTACTACATGATTCCATATGTCTTATTTCATAGTTTTGATGTCTTCACTATTATTCTACAATGTAGTAAAAATAAAGAAAAACCCTTGAATGGAGTAGGTGTGTCCAAACTTTTGACTGGAACTGTATATTTTTCCATTTCTGTGTTTAGCTCACATAATATAATTTTAAAAAGTATGCATTAAGACATCGGTAATATAATAAACAATTGTAGACAGTAAATGCATTTCTATAGCTTCCAAAATATATTTTACAAATGGTAGATGAGTGCCAAGATGGAGGTTCGGCGGTGTAGTAACCTGGTATATTTATGTTAAGTATTATGTTTACCAATAGATGGCAGTATTGACTCAATACAGGGTTTGCTTTCTGCTATCCGTAGCCCGTTTAAATGTCTGACATTTAACTGTGTTCAGAATGCCTTCGTTTGTTAGCTAGCCTCAGGTAGCGCACGCCAGGTGCATTCCCGTAATGTTATTCTAAGTTACAATTAAATACTAAAAAAACATACTTACGTTTAACATTTTACATTTTAGTCATTTAGCAGAGGCTCTTATCCAGAGCGACTTAACAGTTAGCGAGTGCATACATTTTTCATACTGCCCCCCCCCCCATGGGAAACGAACCCACAACCCTGGCGTTGCAAGCGCAATTGCTCTACCAACTGGGCTACACGGGGACTTACGTGTCCGGTGTCTTTAATCTAAGAAGCATCATAAGACAGTACATATTTAACCCCGTATTGAGACGCAACTGCCATGTGCTGGTAAACATAATAATAATATACCAGGTTACTACAGGTGGCTGTCGGTCATCCAGTGTCTATAGAAATCATCGGACAGAACTTAGTAACATCGTGTAAAATCACCAGGTCTAAAAAGGTAAAGAATATAACAAATGCATCACATAAAAAACAAAACACCACATGAATATATCTAAAGTGCTCCATGGAAGAGAAACAGGATTTGAATCTACACATTAGTTTACAGAGAAGGTTGGGTGTATATGGGCAAGGTGGGGAACAACACCTCTGTAGTTTGATAGCTAGATCGTTAGTTTACAGAGAAGGTTGAGTGTATATGGGCAAGGTGGGGAACAACACCTCTGTAGTTTGTTAGCTAGCTACTAGTGTTACAGGCTTTGGTTTTTCAATTTGATACTTTGAGGTTGGACGTTAGCACGTACGGCTCGTTAGCACGTACAGCTCGTTAGCACGTATAGCTCGTTAGCACGTATGGCGCACCGATTGGTGTCACCTCGTTAGTATGGGTTACACTTGCGCTTAAGTTTGGTTTTGGGTTTTTCTTTTGTTTGCCTCTTGGGCAGATTTAGTGGGTCTCATGGTGGCTGTCTTTTAGGTACCAGTTGTTGTTGCTGGTCAACTTCCAGTGGACCCCCCCATAGTGTCTTTCAGAACCCCTCCTAAAACCCCACCTGTTTAGTTGTAGTTGTTGCTGGTCAACTTCCAGTGGACCCCCCCATAGTGTCTTTCAGAACCCCTTCCTAAAACCCCACCTGTTTAGTTGTGGTTGTTGCTGGTCAACTTCCAGTGGACCCCCCCCCCCCCATAGTGTCTTTCAGAACCCCTCCTAAAACCCCACCTGTTTAGTTGTGGTTGTTGCTGGTCAACTTCCAGTGGACCCCCCCCCCCCATAGTGTCTTTCAGAACCCCTTCCTAAAACCCCGCCTGTTTTGTTTTTTAACAACGTGATGTTGCGCTCAAACTTGATAACGAAAGAAAAACATGTTTATATATTAGCCTAGTGGTTATAAGCACTTAGGCATATCATGTGAAATAGGCCTCGTGAAATCATTGTCAACGTTTTACCATTGGAACACTTGATGTAATTATATCAAACGTTTTACCATTGGAACACTTGATGTTCTTAAATCAAACGTTTTGCCATTGGAACACTTGATGTAGCCTGCAGTCACATTCACCATGGTTGTCTCGAGCATGCTAAAGCGTTCACAGCTGATTGGTTATTCCCCACCATTTACAACGTCACTGAGCGCCATCACTATCTTTCCTTCGTGGATCTCCTGCATGTATATAGGTCTGGTGTTGGAGATCATTCCACACTCTGTGTTCTACTACCCAGGTCTGGTGTTGGAGATCATTCCACACTCTGTGGATCTCCCGCATGTATTTTCTGATGTTTAATCAGAGAACTTGAATGAGAGTATCTCTTGTCACATTGATCACAGCTATAAGGCTTCTCTCCTGTGTGTGTTCTCTGGTGTTGTGTCAGGTTTCTTTGGGAAGCAAAGCTCTTCCCACAGTCAGAGCAGTGGTAGGGTTTGTCTCCTGTGTGTGTTTGCTTATGTTCAGTCAGATAATTAGCTCTACCAAAGCTTTTCCCACACTGATCACAGCTATAAGGTTTCTCTCCTGTGTGTGTTCTCTGGTGTGATTTCAGGTTGCCTGACTGAGTAAAACTCTTGCCACATTGATAACAGCTATAAGGTTTCTCTCCTGTGTGTACTCGCTGGTGTACTACCAGCTGGCCTGATGTAGTAAAACTATCCCCACATACATCACAGCTATAAGGTTTCTCCCCTGTGTGTGTTCTCTGGTGTTCTTTAAGGTGTTCTATACGAGAAAAACTTTTCCCACACCGATCACAGCTATAAGGATTCACTCCCGTGTGGGTTCTCTGGTGTATAGTCAGGTGGGCTGACTGAGTGAATCTCTTCCCACACAGATCACAGCTGTAAGGATTCTCTCCTGTGTGGGTTCTCTGGTGCAGCTTCAAATTCTGTGATGTTGAAAAGCTTTTCCCACAATCTGAACAGTGGTGAAGCTTCTCTCCTGTGTGTCCCCGCTGGTGTGTTTTCAGATTACTTGAATGAGTAAAACTCTTCCCACATTGATGACAGCTATAAGGCTTCTCTCCTGTGTGTACTCGCTGGTGTATTTTAAGTTCTGATGAAGATTTGCAACGTTTCCCACAGTCAGAGCAGCAGTGAGGTTTCTTTCCTGTGGGTCTCCGCTGGTGTTTCTTGAGATGTTCTGATCTGGCGAGACTTTTCTCTGCCTCGTCAGCATCATGATGTTGTTGAGTCTCCCCAGAGGATCCACGATAGTCACGTCTCTCTCCTGTGTGAACGACAAAGTCACACAGTCAATGTAGTGAATCTTTTAAATGTTTTTACAAACTTTGACAATTGTCTTCTAAGTCTTGTTTTGGTTAGTTTTCGGTCCACCAGCCACTGTAGCAGAAAGATTAAAGAATATACCAGCCACTCAGATTTTTTACCTGCCAAAATATTTTTCTGCCACAGGGAATTGTGGGCGGCAGGTAGGTTTAGAGCCGACTAGGTGAAAAATCTGTCGATGTGCCCTTGAGCAAGGCACTTGACCCTAATTGCTCCTGTAAGTCGCTCTGGATAAGAGCGTCTGCTAAATGACTAAACTTTTTTTTTTAATGTAAAAATGATTACACCAAAAATCACAAAACAAATAAAATGAATGAGCATGCTTGGCAATGTTTGTAAAACAAGAAATGTAAGTAAGAAGTAATGTGGTATATTGTCAATGTAATTACATTTTTGTGACCCGAGTCTTTTAACCAATGTGTTAAAATGTTTTATTTAGATACAATAGTAGTGATATACAGTTGTACAAGTGAACATCAAGAATCAACAGAGGGCCTGTCCTGCCAGATAAAATGCTGAGCGACACAGCTGATGATATTATTATAGTTCAGAGAACCAACAGAGTGCCTGTCCTGCCAGATAAAATGCAGAGCGACACAGCTGATGATATTATTATAGTTCAGAGAACCAACAGAGTGCCTGTCCTGCCAGATAAAATGCAGAGCGACACAGCTGATGATATTATTATAGTTCAGAGAACCAACAGAGTGCCTGTCCTGCCAGATAAAATGCTGAGCGACACATCTGATGTATTATTATAGTTCAGAGCTCTACGCTGACGTTTTACAAGGAGTACATGTGTCCCTAACTTTATACACTGAACTAAAATATAAACAACATGTAAAGTGTTGGTCCCATGTTTATATACTGAACTAAAATATAAACAACATGTAAAGTGTTGGTCCCTAACTTTATATACTGAACTAAAATATAAACAACATGTAAAGTGTTGGTCCCATGTTTATATACTGAACTAAAACATAAACAACATGTAAAGTGTTGGTCCCATGTTTATATACTGAACTAAAACATAAACAACATGTAAAGTGTTGGTCCCATGTTTATATACTGAACTAAAATATAAACAACATGTAAAGTGTTGGTCCCATGTTTATATACTGAACTAAAATATAAACAACATGTAAAGTCTTGGTCCCATGTTTATATACTGAACTAAAACATAAACAACATGTAAAGTGTTGGTCCCATGTTTATATATTGAACTAAAATATAAACAACATGTAAAGTGTTGGTCCCATGTTTATATACTGAACTAAAATATAAACAACATGTAAAGTGTTGGTCCCATGTTTATATACTGAACTAAAATATAAACAACATGTAAAGTGTTGGTCCCATGTTTATATACTGAACTAAAACATAAACAACATGTAAAGTGTTGGTCCCATGTTTATATACTGAACTAAAATATAAACAACATGTAAAGTGTTGGTCCCATGTTTATATACTGACCTAAAACATAAACAACATGTAAAGTGTTGGTCCCATGTTTATATACTGAACTAAAATATAAACAACATGTAAAGTGTTGGTCCCATGTTTATATACTGAACTAAAATATAAACAACATGTAAAGTGTTGGTCCCATGTTTATATACTGAACTAAAATATAAACAACATGTAAAGTGTTGGTCCCATGTTTATATACTGAACTAAAATATAAACAACATGTAAAGTGTTGGTCCCATGTTTATATACTGAACTAAAATATAAACAACATGTAAAGTGTTGGTCCCTAACTTTATATACTGAACTAAAATATAAACAACATGTAAAGTGTTGGTCCCATGTTTATATACTGAACTAAAACATAAATAACATGTAAAGTGTTGGTCCCATGTTTATATACTGAACTAAAACATAAACAACATGTAAAGTGTTGGTCCCATGTTTATATACTGAACTAAAATATAAACAACATGTAAAGTGTTGGTCCCATGTTTATATACTGAACTAAAAAATAAACAACATGTAAAGTCTTGGTCCCATGTTTATATACTGAACTAAAACATAAACAACATGTAAAGTGTTGGTCCCATGTTTATATATTGAACTAAAATATAAACAACATGTAAAGTGTTGGTCCCATGTTTATATACTGAACTAAAATATAAACAACATGTAAAGTGTTGGTCCCATGTTTATATACTGAACTAAAATATAAACAACATGTAAAGTGTTGGTCCCATGTTTATATACTGAACTAAAATATAAACAACATGTAAAGTGTTGGTCCCATGTTTATATACTGACCTAAAACATAAACAACATGTAAAGTGTTGGTCCCATGTTTATATACTGAACTAAAATATAAACAACATGTAAAGTGTTGGTCCCATGTTTATATACTGAACTAAAATATAAACAACATGTAAAGTGTTGGTCCCATGTTTATATACTGAACTAAAATATAAACAACATGTAAAGTGTTGGTCCCATGTTTATATACTGAACTAAAATATAAACAACATGTAAAGTGTTGGTCCCATGTTTATATACTGAACTAAAATATAAACAACATGTAAAGTGTTGGTCCCATGTTTATATACTGAACTAAAATATAAACAACATGTAAAGTGTTGGTCCCATGTTTATATACTGAACTAAAATATAAACAACATGTAAAGTGTTGGTCCCTAACTTTATATACTGAACTAAAACATAAACAACATGTAAAGTGTTGGTACCATGTTTATATACTGAACTAAAATATAAACAACATGTAAAGTGTTGGTCCCATGTTTATATACTGAACTAAAATATAAACAACATGTAAAGTGTTGGTCCCATGTTTATATACTGAACTAAAATATAAACATGTAAAGTGTTGGTCCCATGTTTATATACTGAACTAAAATATAAACAACATGTAAAGTGTTGGTCCCATGTTTATATACTGAACTAAAGTATAAACAACATGTAAAGTGTTGGTCCCATGTTTATATACTGAACTAAAACATAAACAACATGTAAAGTGTTGGTCCCATGTTTATATACTGAACTAAAATATAAACAACATGTAAAGTGTTGGTCCCTAACTTTATATACTGAACTAAAATATAAACAACATGTAAAGTGTTGGTCCCATGTTTATATACTGAACTAAAATATAAACAACATGTAAAGTGTTGGTCCCATGTTTATATACTGAACTAAAATATAAACAACATGTAAAGTGTTGGTCCCATGTTTATATACTGAACTAAAACATAAACAACATGTAAAGTGTTGGTCCCATGTTTATATACTGAACTAAAATATAAACAACATGTAAAGTGTTGGTCCCTAACTTTATATACTGAACTAAAATATAAACAACATGTAAAGTGTTGGTCCCATGTTTATATACTGAACTAAAATATAAACAACATGTAAAGTGTTGGTCCCATGTTTATATACTGAACTAAAATATAAACAACATGTAAAGTGTTGGTCCCATGTTTATATACTGAACTAAAACATAAACAACATGTAAAGTGTTGGTCCCATGTTTATATACTGAACTAAAACATAAACAACATGTAAAGTGTTGGTCCCATGTTTATATACTGAACTAAAATATAAACAACATGTAAAGTGTTGGTCCCATGTTTATATACTGAACTAAAATATAAACAACATGTAAAGTGTTGGTCCCATGTTTATATACTGAACTAAAATATAAACAACATGTAAAGTGTTGGTCCCATGTTTATATACTGAACTAAAACATAAACAACATGTAAAGTGTTGGTCCCATGTTTATATACTGAACTAAAACATAAACAACATGTAAAGTGTTGGTCCCATGTTTATATACTGAACTAAAATATAAACAACATGTAAAGTGTTGGTCCCATGTTTATATACTGAACTAAAACATAAACAACATGTAAAGTGTTGGTCCCATGTTTATATACTGAACTAAAATATAAACAACATGTAAAGTGTTGGTCCCTATGTTTATATACTGAACTAAAATATAAACAACATGTAAAGTGTTGGTCCCATGTTTATATACTGAACTAAAATATAAACAACATGTAAAGTGTTGGTCCCATGTTTATATACTGAACTAAAATATAAACAACATGTAAAGTGTTTGGTCCCATGTTTATATACTGAACTAAAATATAAACAACATGTAAAGTGTTGGTCCCATGTTTATATACTGAACTAAAATATAAACAACATGTAAAGTGTTGGTCCCATGTTTATATACTGAACTAAAATATAAACAACATGTAAAGTGTTGGTCCCATGTTTATATACTGAACTAAAACATAAACAACATGTAAAGTGTTGGTCCCATGTTTATATACTGAACTAAAACATAAACAACATGTAAAGTGTTGGTCCCATGTTTATATACTGAACTAAAATATAAACAACATGTAAAGTGTTGGTCCCATGTTTATATACTGAACTAAAAAATAAACAACATGTAAAGTCTTGGTCCCATGTTTATATACTGAACTAAAACATAAACAACATGTAAAGTGTTGGTCCCATGTTTATATATTGAACTAAAATATAAACAACATGTAAAGTGTTGGTCCCATGTTTATATACTGAACTAAAATATAAACAACATGTAAAGTGTTGGTCCCATGTTTATATACTGAACTAAAATATAAACAACATGTAAAGTGTTGGTCCCATGTTTATATACTGAACTAAAATATAAACAACATGTAAAGTGTTGGTCCCATGTTTATATACTGAACTAAAATATAAACAACATGTAAAGTGTTGGTCCCATGTTTATATACTGAACTAAAATATAAACAACATGTAAAGTGTTGGTCCCATGTTTATATACTGAACTAAAACATAAACAACATGTAAAGTGTTGGTCCCATGTTTATATACTGAACTAAAATATAAACAACATGTAAAGTGTTGGTCCCATGTTTATATACTGAACTAAAATATAAACAACATGTAAAGTGTTGGTCCCATGTTTATATACTGAACTAAAATATAAACAACATGTAAAGTGTTGGTCCCATGTTTATATACTGAACTAAAACATAAACAACATGTAAAGTGTTGGTCCCATGTTTATATACTGAACTAAAACATAAACAACATGTAAAGTGTTGGTCCCATGTTTATATACTGAACTAAAATATAAACAACATGTAAAGTGTTGGTCCCATGTTTATATACTGAACTAAAACATAAACAACATGTAAAGTGTTGGTCCCATGTTTATATACTGAACTAAAATATAAACAACATGTAAAGTGTTGGTCCCTAACTTTATATACTGAACTAAAATATAAACAACATGTAAAGTGTTGGTCCCATGTTTATATACTGAACTAAAATATAAACAACATGTAAAGTGTTGGTCCCATGTTTATATACTGAACTAAAATATAAACAACATGTAAAGTGTTGGTCCCATGTTTATATACTGAACTAAAATATAAACAACATGTAAAGTGTTGGTCCCATGTTTATATACTGAACTAAAATATAAACAACATGTAAAGTGTTGGTCCCATGTTTATATACTGAACTAAAATATAAACAACATGTAAAGTGTTGGTCCCATGTTTATATACTGAACTAAAATATAAACAACATGTAAAGTGTTGGTCCCATGTTTATATACTGAACTAAAACATAACAACATGTAAAGTGTTGGTCCCATGTTTATATACTGAACTAAAACATAAACAACATGTAAAGTGTTGGTCCCATGTTTATATACTGAACTAAAACATAAACAACATGTAAATGTGTTGGTCCCATGTTTATATACTGAACTAAAATATAAACAACATGTAAAGTGTTGGTCCCATGTTTATATACTGAACTAAAAATAAACAACATGTAAAGTGTTGGTCCCATGGTTTATATACTGAACTAAAATATAAACAACATGTAAAGTGTTGGTCCCATGTTTATATACTGAACTAAAATATAAAACAACATGTAAAGTGTTGGTCCCATGTTTATATACTGAACTAAAATTATAAACAACATGTAAAGTGTTGGTCCCATGTTTATATACTGAACTAAAATATAAACAACATGTAAAGTGTTGGTCCCATGTTTATATACTGAACTAAAATATAAACAACATGTAAAGTGTTGGTCCCATGTTTATATACTGAACTAAAATATAAACAACATGTAAAGTGTTGGTCCCATGTTTATATACTGAACTAAAATATAAACAACATGTAAAGTGTTGGTCCCATGTTTATATACTGAACTAAAATATAAACAACATGTAAAGTGTTGGTCCCATGTTTATATACTGAACTAAAACATAAACAACATGTAAAGTGTTGGTCCCATGTTTATATACTGAACTAAAACATAAACAACATGTAAAGTGTTGGTCCCATGTTTATATACTGAACTAAAATATAAACAACATGTAAAGTGTTGGTCCCATGTTTATATACTGAACTAAAACATAAACAACATGTAAAGTGTTGGTCCCATGTTTATATACTGAACTAAAATATAAACAACATGTAAAGTGTTGGTCCCTATGTTTATATACTGAACTAAAATATAAACAACATGTAAAGTGTTGGTCCCATGTTTATATACTGAACTAAAATATAAACAACATGTAAAGTGTTGGTCCCATGTTTATATACTGAACTAAAATATAAACAACATGTAAAGTGTTGGTCCCATGTTTATATACTGAACTAAAATATAAACAACATGTAAAGTGTTGGTCCCATGTTTATATACTGAACTAAAATATAAACAACATGTAAAGTGTTGGTCCCATGTTTATATACTGAACTAAAATATAAACAACATGTAAAGTGTTGGTCCCATGTTTATATACTGAACTAAAATATAAACAACATGTAAAGTGTTGGTCCCATGTTTATATACTGAACTAAAACATAAACAACATGTAAAGTGTTGGTCCCATGTTTATATACTGAACTAAAACATAAACAACATGTAAAGTGTTGGTCCCATGTTTATATACTGAACTAAAATATAAACAACATGTAAAGTGTTGGTCCCATGTTTATATACTGAACTAAAAAATAAACAACATGTAAAGTGTTGGTCCCATGTTTATATACTGAACTAAAACATAAACAACATGTAAAGTGTTGGTCCCATGTTTATATACTGAACTAAAATATAAACAACATGTAAAGTGTTGGTCCCATGTTTATATACTGAACTAAAATATAAACAACATGTAAAGTGTTGGTCCCATGTTTATATACTGAACTAAAATATAAACAACATGTAAAGTGTTGGTCCCATGTTTATATACTGAACTAAAACATAAACAACATGTAAAGTGTTGGTCCCATGTTTATATACTGAACTAAAATATAAACAACATGTAAAGTGTTGGTCCCATGTTTATATACTGAACTAAAATATAAACAACATGTAAAGTGTTGGTCCCATGTTTATATACTGAACTAAAATATAAACAACATGTAAAGTGTTGGTCCCATGTTTATATACTGAACTAAAATATAAACAACATGTAAAGTGTTGGTCCCATGTTTATATACTGAACTAAAATATAAACAACATGTAAAGTGTTGGTCCCATGTTTATATACTGAACTAAAATATAAACAACATGTAAAGTGTTGGTCCCATGTTTATATACTGAACTAAAACATAAACAACATGTAAAGTGTTGGTCCCATGTTTATATACTGAACTAAAATATAAACAACATGTAAAGTGTTGGTCCCATGTTTATATACTGAACTAAAATATAAACAACATGTAAAGTGTTGGTCCCATGTTTATATACTGAACTAAAATATAAACAACATGTAAAGTGTTGGTCCCATGTTTATATACTGAACTAAAATATAAACAACATGTAAAGTGTTGGTCCCATGTTTATATACTGAACTAAAATATAAACAACATGTAAAGTGTTGGTCCCATGTTTATATACTGAACTAAAATATAAACAACATGTAAAGTGTTGGTCCCATGTTTATATACTGAACTAAAATATAAACAACATGTAAAGTGTTGGTCCCATGTTTATATACTGAACTAAAATATAAACAACATGTAAAGTGTTGGTCCCATGTTTATATACTGAACTAAAATATAAACAACATGTAAAGTGTTGGTCCCATGTTTATATACTGAACTAAAATATAAACAACATGTAAAGTGTTGGTCCCATGTTTATATACTGAACTAAAATATAAACAACATGTAAAGTGTTGGTCCCATGTTTATATACTGAACTAAAACATAAACAACATGTAAAGTGTTGGTCCCATGTTTATATACTGAACTAAAATATAAACAACATGTAAAGTGTTGGTCCCATGTTTATATACTGAACTAAAATATAAACAACATGTAAAGTGTTGGTCCCATGTTTATATACTGAACTAAAATATAAACAACATGTAAAGTGTTGGTCCCATGTTTATATACTGAACTAAAATATAAACAACATGTAAAGTGTTGGTCCCATGTTTATATACTGAACTAAAATATAAACAACATGTAAAGTGTTGGTCCCATGTTTATATACTGAACTAAAATATAAACAACATGTAAAGTGTTGGTCCCATGTTTATATACTGAACTAAAATATAAACAACATGTAAAGTGTTGGTCCCATGTTTATATACTGAACTAAAATATAAACAACATGTAAAGTGTTGGTCCCATGTTTATATACTGAACTAAAATATAAACAACATGTAAAGTGTTGGTCCCATGTTTATATACTGAACTAAAATATAAACAACATGTAAAGTGTTGGTCCCATGTTTATATACTGAACTAAAATATAAACAACATGTAAAGTGTTGGTCCCATGTTTATATACTGAACTAAAATATAAACAACATGTAAAGTGTTGGTCCCATGTTTATATACTGAACTAAAATATAAACAACATGTAAAGTGTTGGTCCCATGTTTATATACTGAACTAAAATATAAACAACATGTAAAGTGTTGGTCCCATGTTTATATACTGAACTAAAATATAAACAACATGTAAAGTGTTGGTCCCATGTTTATATACTGAACTAAAACATAAACAACATGTAAAGTGTTGGTCCCATGTTTATATACTGAACTAAAATATAAACAACATGTAAAGTGTTGGTCCCATGTTTATATACTGAACTAAAATATAAACAACATGTAAAGTGTTGGTCCCATGTTTATATACTGAACTAAAACATAAACAACATGTAAAGTGTTGGTCCCATGTTTATATACTGAACTAAAATATAAACAACATGTAAAGTGTTGGTCCCTAAGCTTTATATACTGAACTAAAATATAAACAACATGTAAAGTGTTGGTCCCATGTTTATATACTGAACTAAAATATAAACAACATGTAAAGTGTTGGTCCCATGTTTATATACTGAACTAAAATATAAACAACATGTAAAGTGTTGGTCCCATGTTTATATACTGAACTAAAATATAAACAACATGTAAAGTGTTGGTCCCATGTTTATATACTGAACTAAAATATAAACAACATGTAAAGTGTTGGTCCCATGTTTATATACTGAACTAAAATATAAACAACATGTAAAGTGTTGGTCCCATGTTTATATACTGAACTAAAATATAAACAACATGTAAAGTGTTGGTCCCATGTTTATATACTGAACTAAAATATAAACAACATGTAAAGTGTTGGTCCCATGTTTATATACTGAACTAAAATATAAACAACATGTAAAGTGTTGGTCCCATGTTTATATACTGAACTAAAATATAAACAACATGTAAAGTGTTGGTCCCATGTTTATATACTGAACTAAAACATAAACAACATGTAAAGTGTTGGTCCCATGTTTATATACTGAACTAAAATATAAACAACATGTAAAGTGTTGGTCCCATGTTTATATACTGAACTAAAACATAAACAACATGTAAAGTGTTGGTCCCATGTTTATATACTGAACTAAAATATAAACAACATGTAAAGTGTTGGTCCCATGTTTATATACTGAACTAAAATATAAACAACATGTAAAGTGTTGGTCCCATGTTTATATACTGAACTAAAATATAAACAACATGTAAAGTGTTGGTCCCATGTTTATATACTGAACTAAAATATAAACAACATGTAAAGTGTTGGTCCCATGTTTATATACTGAACTAAAATATAAACAACATGTAAAGTGTTGGTCCCATGTTTATATACTGAACTAAAATATAAACAACATGTAAAGTGTTGGTCCCATGTTTATATACTGAACTAAAATATAAACAACATGTAAAGTGTTGGTCCCATGTTTATATACTGAACTAAAATATAAACAACATGTAAAGTGTTGGTCCCATGTTTATATACTGAACTAAAATATAAACAACATGTAAAGTGTTGGTCCCATGTTTATATACTGAACTAAAATATAAACAACATGTAAAGTGTTGGTCCCATGTTTATATACTGAACTAAAACATAAACAACATGTAAAGTGTTGGTCCCATGTTTATATACTGAACTAAAATATAAACAACATGTAAAGTGTTGGTCCCATGTTTATATACTGAACTAAAATATAAACAACATGTAAAGTGTTGGTCCCATGTTTATATACTGAACTAAAATATAAACAACATGTAAAGTGTTGGTCCCATGTTTATATACTGAACTAAAACATAAACAACATGTAAAGTGTTGGTCCCATGTTTATATACTGAACTAAAACATAAACAACATGTAAAGTGTTGGTCCCATGTTTATATACTGAACTAAAATATAAACAACATGTAAAGTGTTGGTCCCATGTTTATATACTGAACTAAAATATAAACAACATGTAAAGTGTTGGTCCCATGTTTATATACTGAACTAAAATATAAACAACATGTAAAGTGTTGGTCCCATGTTTATATACTGAACTAAAATATAAACAACATGTAAAGTGTTGGTCCCATGTTTATATACTGAACTAAAATATAAACAACATGTAAAGTGTTGGTCCCATGTTTATATACTGAACTAAAACATAAACAACATGTAAAGTGTTGGTCCCATGTTTATATACTGAACTAAAATATAAACAACATGTAAAGTGTTGGTCCCATGTTTATATACTGAACTAAAATATAAACAACATGTAAAGTGTTGGTCCCATGTTTATATACTGAACTAAAATATAAACAACATGTAAAGTGTTGGTCCCATGTTTATATACTGAACTAAAATATAAACAACATGTAAAGTGTTGGTCCCATGTTTATATACTGAACTAAAATATAAACAACATGTAAAGTGTTGGTCCCATGTTTATATACTGAACTAAAATATAAACAACATGTAAAGTGTTGGTCCCATGTTTATATACTGAACTAAAATATAAACAACATGTAAAGTGTTGGTCCCATGTTTATATACTGAACTAAAATATAAACAACATGTAAAGTGTTGGTCCCATGTTTATATACTGAACTAAAATATAAACAACATGTAAAGTGTTGGTCCCATGTTTATATACTGAACTAAAATATAAACAACATGTAAAGTGTTGGTCCCATGTTTATATACTGAACTAAAACATAAACAACATGTAAAGTGTTGGTCCCATGTTTATATACTGAACTAAAATATAAACAACATGTAAAGTGTTGGTCCCATGTTTATATACTGAACTAAAATATAAACAACATGTAAAGTGTTGGTCCCATGTTTATATACTGAACTAAAATATAAACAACATGTAAAGTGTTGGTCCCATGTTTATATACTGAACTAAAACATAAACAACATGTAAAGTGTTGGTCCCATGTTTATATACTGAACTAAAATATAAACAACATGTAAAGTGTTGGTCCCATGTTTATATACTGAACTAAAATATAAACAACATGTAAAGTGTTGGTCCCATGTTTATATACTGAACTAAAATATAAACAACATGTAAAGTGTTGGTCCCATGTTTATATACTGAACTAAAATATAAACAACATGTAAAGTGTTTGGTCCCATGTTTATATACTGAACTAAAATATAAACAACATGTAAAGTGTTGGTCCCATGTTTATATACTGAACTAAAACATAAACAACATGTAAAGTGTTGGTCCCATGTTTATATACTGAACTAAAACATAAACAACATGTAAAGTGTTGGTCCCATGTTTATATACTGAACTAAAATATAAACAACATGTAAAGTGTTGGTCCCATGTTTATATACTGAACTAAAATATAAACAACATGTAAAGTGTTGGTCCCATGTTTATATACTGAACTAAAATATAAACAACATGTAAAGTGTTGGTCCCATGTTTATATACTGAACTAAAATATAAACAACATGCAAAGTGTTGGTCCCATGTTTATATACTGAACTAAAACATAAACAACATGTAAAGTGTTGGTCCCATGTTTATATACTGAACTAAAATATAAACAACATATAAATGTTTCATGCGGGAGGAGGGGTGTTTAGTCATCTTATCCAGAGCCACTTACAGTTAGTGAGTGCATACGTTTTTCATACTGGCCCCCCGTGGGAATCGAACCCACAACCCTGGCGTTGCAAGCACCATGCTCTACCAACTGAGCTACCGGAGGGCCCTTTTGTGGGGAAAAACTCATTCCGATTGGCTGGGCCTGGCTCCCCAGTGGGTGGGGCCTATGCTCTCTCAGGCCCACCCATGGCAGCGCCCCTGCCCAGTCGCGAAATCCATATATTAGGGCCTAATTTATGTATTTCAATTTACTTCTATGAACTGTAACTCAGTAAAATCTTTGAAATATTTGTATGTTGCCTTTATATTTTTGTTCAGTATAGTTAGGAGCTGGGCAATTCCATGAGACTCTGATTTTTCACTTTCACTAGAATGTATGCCAAACATATACCATTGCTGCTTTAAAACCACATACAGTGGGGGAAAAAAAGTATTTAGTCAGCCACCAATTGTGCAAGTTCTCCCACTTAAAAAGATGAGAGAGGCCTGTAATTTTCATCATAGGTACACATCAACTATGACAGACAAATTAAGAAAAAAAACTCCAGAAAATCACATTGTAGGATTTTTTATGAATTTATTTGCAAATTATGGTGGAAAATAAGTATTTGGTCACCTACAAACAAGCAAGATTTCTGGCTCTCACAGACCTGTAACTTCTTCTTTAAGAGGCTCCTCTGTCCTCCACTCGTTACCTGTATTAATGGCACCTGTTTGAACTTGTTATCAGTATAAAAGACACCTGTCCACAACCTCAAACAGTCACACTCCAAACTCCACTATGGCCAAGACCAAAGAGCTGTCAAAGGACACCAGAAACAAAATTGTAGACCTGCACCAGGCTGGGAAGACTGAATATGCAATAGGTAAGCAGCTTGGTTTGAAGAAATCAACTGTGGGAGCAATTATTAGGAAATGGAAGACATACAAGACCACTGATAATCTCCCTCGATCTGGGGCTCCACGCAAGATCTCACCCTGTGGGGTCAAAATGATCACAAGAACAGTGAGCAAAAATCCCAGAACCACACGGGGGGACCTAGTGAATGACCTGCAGAGAGCTGGGACCAAAGTAACAAAGCCTACCATCAGTAACACACTACGCCGCCAGGGACTCAAATCCTGCAGTGCCAGACGTGTCCCCCTGCTTAAGCCAGTACATGTCCAGGCCCGTCTGAAGTTTGCTAGAGTGCATTTGGATGATCCAGAAGAGGATGGGGAGAATGTCATATGGTCAGATGAAACCAAAATATAACTTTTTGGTAAAAACTCAACTCGTCGTGTTTGGAGGACAAATAATTCTGAGTTGCATCCAAAGAATACCATACCTACTGTGAAGCATGGGGGTGGAAACATCATGCTTTGGGGCTGTTTTTCTGCAAAGGACGACTGATCCGTGTAAAGGAAAGAATGAATGGGGCCATGTATCGTGAGATTTTGAGTGAAAACCTCCTTCCATCAGCAAGGGCATTGAAGATGAAACGTGGCTGGGTCTTTCAGCATGACAATGATCCCAAACACACCGCCCGGGCAACGAAGGAGTGGCTTCGTAAGAAGCATTTCAAGGTCCTGGAGTGGCCTAGCCAGTCTCCAGATCTCAACCCCATAGAAAGATCTTTGGAGGGAGTTGAAAGTCCGTGTTGCCCAGCGACAGCCCCAAAACATCACTGCTCTAGAGGAGATCTGCATGGAGGAATGGGCCAAAATACCAGCAACAGTGTGTGAAAACGTTGTGAAGACTTACAGAAAACGTTTGACCTGTGTCATTGACAACAAAGGATATATAACAAAGTATTGAGAAACTTTTGTTATTGACCAAATACTTATTTTCCACCATAATTTGCAAATAAATTCATTAAAAATCCCTACAATGTGATTTTCTGGAGAGAAAAAAATCTCATTTTGTCTGTCATAGTTGACGTGTACCTATGATGAAAATTACAGGCCTCTCTCATCTTTTTAAGTGGGAGAACTTGACCAATTGGTGGCTGACTAAATACTTTTTTCCCCCCACTGTATGTGTACATCAGTTCAACAACAGTTTGTGGCCCTGTTATTAAGATTAGTATTTACTGGTGATAATCTGACCTTCTGTCTCCTCCTCCTCCTCCTCCTCTTTCACTCCAAAAACTGCATCCTCCTCTTCTTCTTTCACTGTAACATCCTCCTCCTCTTTCACTCTGAACGCGTCTTTCTCTTCTTCTTTCACGGTAACAGCTTCACCCTCTACTTGTTTTATTGCTGTGACATCCTCCTCTTCCTCCTCCTCTTTCACGACAACGTTCAGCCACAGACCTTCTTTCTCCGTCCAGCAGACCTCCTCTTCTTTAGCAGGAGGAGAGTAGCTTAGTGAGCTCATGGTCGGGGATGTTAGCTAGCTAGGACTAGCGATTAGCGTAGCGCTAGGCTAATTTATCAAGACAGCTAGCTGACTAACAACAACTTAAATATGAAATGAAAAGTAGATACGATATAATTGTGTTCCCAGTGGCTAATACACACCGACACAGTCCAAAGCTCTTCAATGTTTCGGCGATAATAGCTAGCTAGCATTAGCCTAGTGCTAGGCCAACTTATCAAGACAGCTAGCTGACTAACAACAACTTAAATATGAAATGAAAAGTAGATACGATATAATTGTGTTCATAACACAGTCCAGAGATTGAATGTTTCTGCTATGTCGCCTAACAAGCTACCGAGGTGCCTGACTAGATGTTGTTGTTAAAGAAACGTCCCGTCCACTAGATTATACGTCACACTGGTAGCATCGCCTGAAAGACGCATATCGCCATCTGCCGACTGGAGTGGGTATCGCAGTTGAGAAAATACTTTCAGACAAAATGTTAAAAAGCGACTGCCCCTAAAAAAAAACAACGACTCCCTTTGAAAACCGCCTGTGTGTCATCGATATGAGTCAGAAGCATTTATTATAGTGTCAACATTGACTACAAAGTATAGCTAAATAGGATAACTTTGGTCATAGCCACTCAGCACGTAACGTCCACAGACATTGAATTATGGTCGATATCAGGTCTGTCTGATGTTGCCACTAACTCGCCCAAAAGTCTTCTTCTGTGGGTTTTATGGCGACTACAACCCCAAAAAGGTGTATTGCTGCCACCAACTGGACGGGTTGAAACCAAAACAAAAAAGAAAATCCATTGGGAAACGAACTTAATCCACCCAAAATAAAAAGAATGCATAGTACATACACTCTTCAAGTGCACCATTCAAACCCTCAACCGTTTTAACCTCTACTTGTCCTGTACTACGGTTGAGCTAACATGTGCTAATGTGATTAGCATGACTGTTGTAAGTAACAGCAAACTTTCCAGGACATAGACATGTCTTATATGGGCAGAAAGCTTACATTATTGTTAATATAACTGCACTGTCCAATGTACAGTAGCTATTACAGTGAAAAAATACCATGCTATTGTTTGAGGAGAGTTCACAACAACAAAAAACGTATTACGGCAACTAGTTTGATACGTTCACCTCTGAAGGTAAATAATGTACTTACATTCAGTAATCTTGCTCTGATTTGTCATCCTAAGGTTCCCAGAGATCAAATGTAGCACAGTTTTGTTTGATAAAATCCATTTTTATATTCAAATGTAGGAACTGGGTTCTACAGTTTGAACCCCTGCTGTCTCTGGCTCCACACCCACCACGCCCGGCCATCTACATGTGTGAAAGTTAGTGTGTAAGCTAATGATCCATTATTTATGACATTCCTGGGAGTGTGTAAACTTACATTTTGTATTATCATATCATTTTTGTATGTTCTCTATAGTTATGTACTTGAAAATGTATTAATTGACCAATTGGGCACATTTGGGCAGACTTGATACAAAATAGTCCAGTATTGGGATGTAGCTCAGGGATGTAGCTCAGTTGGTAGAGCATGGCGTTTGCAATGCCAGGGTTGTGGGTTCGATTCCCACGGGGGGCCAGTATGAAAAATGTATGCACTCACTAACTGTAAGTCGCTCTGGATAAGAGCGTCTGCTAAATGACTAAAAATGTAAATGTAAAATGTATTGCAATGCTTCACTGGATCAATCTGAAACTTTGCACACACACACACTGCTGCCATCTAGTGGCCAAAATCTATATTGCGTCTAAACTGCAATATTGTGTTGTGGCCTTTCTCTTGCATTTCAAAGATGATGGGGGGAAAAAAATAGAAAAAGCATGTTTTTTTTGTTTGTATTATCTTTTATCAGATTCTCCTACATTAATTTCACATTTCCACAAACTTCAAAGTGTTTCCTTTCAAATGGTGTCAGGAATATGCATCTCCTTGCTTCAGGTCCTGAGCTACAGGCAGTTCGATTTGGGTCATTTTAGGCGAAAATTGAAAAAAAAGGGTCAGATCCTTAAGAGATAAACAGCTGCTGCATATAATATGCTCTGGACAGCCCTGACTTTGGCCACCTCAGGAACCGCTCCGCCGCATCCACAATGATTTATATCTATCTATCAAACCCTCAACCCTTTTAAACAGCTGCTGCATATAATATGCTCTGGACAGCCCTGACTTTGGCCACCTCAGGAACCGCTCCGCCGCATCCACAATGATTTATATATATATATATATATATATATATATATATTTATATCTATCTATCAAACCCTCAACCCTTTTAAACAGCTGCTGCATATAATATGCTCTGGACAGCCCTGACTTTGGCCACCTCAGGAACCGCTCCGCCGCATCCACAATGATTTATATATATATATATATATATATATATATATATATATATATATATTTATATCTATCTATCAAACCCTCAACCCTTTTAAACAGCTGCTGCATATAATATGCTCTGGACAGCCCTGACTTTGACCACCTCAGGAACCGCTCCGCCGCATCCACAATGATTTATATATATATATATATATATATATATATATATATATATATATTTATATCTATCTATCAAACCCTCAACCCTTTTAAACAGCTGCTGCATATAATATGCTCTGGACAGCCCTGATAATAATATGCTCTGGACAGCCCTGACTTTGACCTCCTCATTCTCTTTCACCATTGTGGGGCGTTCGAAAGATGTGGCTTCATGGTTCCCACCATAAGTACAACATGTCACATTTTCATCACTTTTATAAACACATGATATGATATTTTCCACAACTTGGACATCTCGGATTCTCCCTTCTGCAAACACTTGAAAACACGTCCAAAAGCTTTACAATGATCACATTGGTCTTGGGATAAATGCTCTGACTCTGTAGTTAATATACCTCAACTGCACTTGAGTAGGGAGAGACTCCATATCAAAAAAACAAAACAACTTTTTCTTCATTCACCACACGAGTCATCCGACGTGCATCAATCACTCCAGGAATATGTTTCATCTCTTCAACATTGGACTTCCCAGGAGACGCCAGATATAACCCCTGTACCTAAGAGACACACACACAACACTTCAAACGTATCAAATCGGGTGAGACGTAACACACGTTTCTTCTGATCCAAAGAAGCACAAAAAAAATCAAAACTAGCCCGCCTCTAGTGATCCTCACAGCCTTCACTTTACCCAGCACTCTCTCCACCAGTTTGGATATCTCAAAATGGTTTCCTCAAGATCGGTAATTCGATCAGCTGCTCCTCATTTAACAGACCGTACTCCAACTAGATACGAAGTGACGTTCTCATCACTACACTCTACTTTGCTCAGTTTTTCCTCTCTTGTGGACAACGTTCCAATTCTCCTTGATTCTACCGCCATTAGATTCAGAATCCCACTTCATCATCCGCCATCTTTTTTTTCCGTCCGACGTTCTCTGTCGACCCTGTCCCCTAAAAAACTGTCATCCCAAATCGGGCTATGTATAGAGCCCCACTGTGGAGGTGTCATAATACCCATAAAACCTAGCGGTCAAACAGGGAAATGGTTCCAATAGTTTTTCCACCATTCATTTTTTCCCCATAGGGTATTTTAGAAACATTTAAATTAAGGGCTGTGTTTTGTGTAGGCTTACCCTGGCGTGACGTTTTGATAACCATGGCGATATTTTTAACCCCTCGGCCCTTGTGCTAGCTACTTTCCCCCAGGGGAATCCCCGTCGAAACCGGATGCAGTTTGATTGCCGTCTTAAGTGGAGGTCCAATTCACTAATGTTGCCCCCTCGGCCCTCGATTTAGCTTGAAGGAGCGAGTGAACAACTTTGGTCATTTGCGGGTTTGATATGACCCACAATTCAATGCAAACTGTAGTCACATGTCAAACTCTGGTGGTCGCAAACTGTCAAATTTAATTAATGAGGCTGCATTTTCGGCATGTCAGGGAAAAGTATGACTTTAGCTTGCGAAAAAATATATATAGACATTGATTTTATTGTTGGCAAATTGGCTTAGTCTCTTAGTGAGGAGCCTATAAAACTTAGCTAGATTCATAAACATATTTTGGGGAATTCTGAAATGTATTGGAATAATGGAATAAATTACCAAATTATAAAACTAGCAAGCCAGCTATGGGTAAGAGAGAGAGAGGATCGGGGGCAGGCAGAGAGACAGTCAGAACCCTGACCATAGGCTTGATCTTGGTCATCTGTATCTAGGCAGAGAGAGGATCAGGGGCAGGCAGAGAGACAGGCAGAACCCTGACCATAGGCTTGATCTTGGTCATCTGTATCTAGGCAGAGAGAGGATCGGGGCAGGCAGAGAGACAGGCAGAACCCTGACCATAGGCTTGATCTTGGTCATCTGTATCTAGGCAGAGAGAGGATCGGGGGCAGGCAGAGAGACAGGCAGAACCCTGACCATAGGCTTGATCTTGGTCATCTGTATCTAGGCAGAGAGAGGATCGGGGGCAGGCAGAGAGACAGTCAGAACCCTGACCATAGGCTTGATCTTGGTCATCTGTATCTAGGCAGAGAGAGAGGATCGGGGGCAGGCAGAGAGACAGGCAGAACCCTGACCATAGGATTGATCTTGGTCATCTGTATCTAGGCAGAGAGAGGATCGGGGGCAGGCAGAGAGACAGTGAGAACCCTGACCATAGACTTGATCTTGGTCATCTGTATCTAGGCAGAGAGAGGATCGGGGGCAGGCAGAGAGACAGTGAGAACCCTGACCATAGACTTGATCTTGGTCATCTGTATCTAGTCAGAGAGAGGATCGGGGGCAGGCAGACAGTCAGTCATTCATTCTGTACTATGAGTCTAGTCAATCTATCATGTTGAACTGGGCAGTCAGTCATTCATTCTGTACTATGAGTCTAGTCAATCTATCATGTTGAACTGGGCAGTCAGTCATTCATTCTGTACTATGAGTCTAGTCAATCTATCATGTTGAACTGGGCAGTCAGTCATTCATTCTGTACTATGAGTCTAGTCAATCTATCATGTTGAACTGGGCAGTCAGTCATTCATTCTGTACTATGAGTCTAGTCAATCTATCATGTTGAACTGGGCAGTCAGTCATTCATTCTGTACTATGAGTCTAGTCAATCTATCATGTTGAACTGGGCAGTCAGTCAGTCATTCATTCTGTACTATGAGTCTAGTCAATCTATCATGTTGAACTGGCAGTCATTCATTCATTCTGTACTATGAGTCTAGTCAATCTATCATGTTGAACTGGGCAGTCATTCATTCTGTACTATGAGTCTAGTCAATCTATCATGTTGAACTGGGCAGTCAGTCATTCATTCATTCTGTACTATGAGTCTAGTCAATCTATCATGTTGAACTGGGCAGTCATTCATTCATTCTGTACTATGAGTCTAGTCAATCTATCATGTTGAACTGGGCAGTCAGTCATTCATTCTGTACTATGAGTCTAGTCAATATATCATGTTGAACTGGGCAGTCATTCATTCATTCTGTACTATGAGTCTAGTCAATCTATCATGTTGAACTGGGCAGTCAGTCATTCATTCTGTACTATGAGTCTAGTCAATCTATCATGTTGAACTGGGCAGTCATTCATTCATTCTGTACTATGAGTCTAGTCAATCTATCATGTTGAACTGGGCAGTCAGTCATTCATTCATTCTGTACTATGAGTCTAGTCAATCTATCATGTTGAACTGGGCAGTCAGTCATTCATTCTGTACTATGAGTCTGGTCAATCTATCATGTTGAACTGGGCAGTCAGTCATTCATTCTGTACTATGAGTCTGGTCAATCTATCATGTTGAACTGGGCAGTCAGTCATTCATTCTGTACTATGAGTCTAGTCAATCTATCATGTTGAACTGGGCAGTCAGTCATTCATTCTGTACTATGAGTCTAGTCAATCTATCATGTTGAACTGGGCAGACAGTCAGTCATTCATTCTGTACTATGAGTCTAGTCAATCTATCATGTTGAACTGGGCAGTCATTCATTCTGTACTATGAGTCTAGTCAATCTATCATGTTGAACTGGGCAGTCAGTCATTCATTCTGTACTATGAGTCTAGTCAATCTATCATGTTGAACTGGGCAGTCAGTCATTCATTCTGTACTATGAGTCTAGTCAATCTATCATGTTGAACTGGGCAGTCAGTCATTCATTCTGTACTATGAGTCTAGTCAATCTATCATGTTGAACTGGGCAGTCAGTCATTCATTCTGTACTATGAGTCTAGTCAATCTATCATGTTGAACTGGGCAGTCAGTCATTCATTCTGTACTATGAGTCTAGTCAATATATCATGTTGAACTGGGCAGTCAGTCATTCATTCTGTACTATGAGTCTAGTCAATCTATCATGTTGAACTGGGCAGTCAGTCATTCATTCTGTACTATGAGTCTAGTCAATCTATCATGTTGAACTGGGCAGTCATTCATTCATTCTGTACTATGAGTCTAGTCAATCTATCATGTTGAACTGGGCAGTCAGTCATTCATTCTGTACTATGAGTCTAGTCAATCTATCATGTTGAACTGGGCAGTCAGTCATTCATTCTGTACTATGAGTCTAGTCAATCTATCATGTTGAACTGGGCAGTCATTCATTCTGTACTATGAGTCTAGTCAATCTATCATGTTGAACTGGGCAGTCAGTCATTCATTCTGTACTATGAGTCTAGTCAATCTATCATGTTGAACTGGGCAGTCAGTCATTCATTCATTCTGTACTATGAGTCTAGTCAATCTATCATGTTGAACTGGGCAGTCAGTCATTCATTCTGTACTATGAGTCTAGTCAATCTATCATGTTGAACTGGGCAGTCAGTCATTCATTCTGTACTATGAGTCTAGTCAATCTATCATGTTGAACTGGGCAGTCAGTCATTCATTCTGTACTATGAGTCTAGTCAATCTATCATGTTGAACTGGGCAGTCAGTCATTCATTCTGTACTATGAGTCTAGTCAATCTATCATGTTGAACTGGGCAGTCAGTCATTCATTCTGTACTATGAGTCTAGTCAATCTATCATGTTGAACTGGGCAGTCAGTCATTCTGTACTATGAGTCTAGTCAATCTATCATTGTTGGAATTGAAAAAGCCTATTGCACATTGCACAGTTCCTCTAGAGATAAATCAGATCCAGCCTGAACTGTGTGATGTAGTAGGGAGTTGTAGTTCCTCTAGAGATAAATCAGATCCAGCCTGAACTGTGTGATGTAGTAGGGAGTTGTAGTTTCTCTAGAGATAAATCAGATCCAGCCTGAACTGTGTGATGTAGTAGGGAGTTGTAGTTCCTCTAGAGATAAATCAGATCCAGCCTGAACTGTGTGATGTAGTAGGGAGTTGTAGTTTTTCTAGAGATAAATCAGATCCAGCCTGAACTGTGTGATGTAGTAGGGAGTTGTAGTTTCTCTGGAGATAAATCAGATCCAGCCTGAACTGTGTGATGTAGTAGGGAGTTGTAGTTTCTCTGGAGATAAATCAGATCCAGCCTGAACTGTGTGATGTAGTAGGGAGTTGTAGTTTCTCTGGAGATAAATCAGATCCAGCCTGAACTGTGTGATGTAGTAGGGAGTTGTAGTTTCTCTGGAGATAAATCAGATCCAGCCTGAACTGTGTGATGTAGTAGGGAGTTGTAGTTCCTCTGGAGATAAATCAGATCCAGCCTGAACTGTGTGATGTAGTAGGGAGTTGTAGTTTCTCTGGAGATAAATCAGACACCCTAAACCCTAAACCATTTAAAATGTCAACTCCAATGGGCTTGGGACGTCCCAAGGATGTATCTCTACATGGAAATACATGATCTAACTGATTGATAGTTGGTATTCAGCAGTCATAAAGCCTTATTTACTTCAATGAACTACTAAAATAGTGATGTTGTCAGAAAGTATTGACAGCAGCTCTACACTTTATGGACTGATTGATCCATTCATCCTTCTTCTAATCTACCCAACCCTGGAGACAGTATATATTAACTTATCTGGTGTCCTGTGTGATCCATTCATCCTTCCACCCCTCCTCAGCCTTCCTCTCCTCTGAAGACCCAGTGAGGGTGGAGCTCAGTCAGAGAGCTGTTGAGGGACTGGTTAGGAAGAACACTTCTACAGTCGGAGAGGTGTTGAGGGACTGGTTAGGAAGAACACTTCTACAGCCAGAGAGGTGTTGAGGGACTGGTTAGGAAGAACACTTCTACAGTCAGAGAGCTGTTGAGGGACTGGTTAGGAAGAACACTTCTACAGCCAGAGAGGTGTTGAGGGACTGGTTAGGAAGAACACTTCTACAGTCGGAGAGGTGTTGAGGGACTGGTTAGGAAGAACACTTCTACAGTCAGAGAGCTGTTGAGGGACTGGTTAGGAAGAACACTTCTACAGCCAGAGAGGTGTTGAGGGACTGGTTAGGAAGAACACTTCTACAGCCAGAGAGGTGTTGAGGGACTGGTTAGGAAGAACACTTCTACAGCCAGAGAGGTGTTGAGGGACTGGTTAGGAAGAACACTTCTACAGCCAGAGAGGTGTTGAGGGACTGGTTAGGAAGAACACTTCTACAGCCAGAGAGGTGAGAGGGACTGGTTAGGAAAAACACTTCTACAGCCAGAGAGGTGTTGAGGGACTGGTTGGGCAGAACACTTCTACAGCCAGAGAGGTGAGAGGTCACACATGGTTTAGATGGTAAATATTTATGTCCCCTTAGCGGTTCATCACGTGAGCAAAAGAGAACATGTTCCATCATCTATGTTAATTTACATTAGTGCAAATAGTCCAATGATATTGGTGTGATTCCTCACCCCTTTCGGCTGTATAATAGTCCATTGATATTGGTGTAATTTCTCACCCCTTTCGGCTGTATGAAAGTCCATTGATATTGGTGTAATTCCTCACCCCTTTCGGCTGTATAATAGTCCATTGATATTGGTGTAATTTCTCACCCCTTTCGGCTGTATGAAAGTCCATTGATATTGGTGTGATTCCTCACCCCTTTCGGCTGTATAATAGTCCATTGATATTGGTGTAATTTCTCACCCCTTTCGGCTGTATGAAAGTCCATTGATATTGGTGTAATTCCTCACCCCTTTCGGCTGTATAATAGTCCATTGATATTGGTGTAATTTCTCACCCCTTTCGGCTGTATAATAGTCCATTGATATTGGTGTAATTTCTCACCCCTTTCGGCTGTATAATAGTCCATTGATATTGGTGTGATTTCTCACCCCTTTCGGCTGTATGAAAGTCCATTGATATTGGTGTGATTTCTCACCCCTTTCGGCTGTATAATAGTCCATTGATATTGGTGTAATTTCTCACCCCTTTCGGCTGTATAAAAGTTAATTTCCCCTCAGACACACACATTAGTTCTTTGTTATTATGAAGGTCATTTGTGTAGAATGTATTTTCCCCACTCATTCACCCCATCTCTTTACATGGCTAATGCATCTTCAGTAGAATGTATTTTCCCCCACTCATTCACCCCACCTCTTTACATTGCTAATGCATATTCAGTAGAATGTATTTTCCCCACTCATTCACCCCATCTCTTTACATGGCTAATGCATATTCAGTAGAATGTATTTCCCCCCACTCATTCACCCCATCTCTTTACATTGCTAATGCATATTCAGTAGAATGTATTTTCCCCCACTCATTCACCCCATCTCTTTACATTGCTTATGCATATTCAGTGGTCTGACTGCATCCAGACTATGTCAAAGGCCCATCCTGGTAGATCTGAACCTAATGCAGCTTGGAGTGATCGGATGACAGAAGTCACATTTAAGTGTCGGGTGTAACTGAGGCCGTAGATGCTCCATATCCATTACTTTGAGGGTTTTATATAATATGACTAAATGTGTTTCTTTCTGTGTTGGAGGGGCAGTCAAGACATGGAACGGTAAGGCCACAGAACATGACATATGCAGAGCTGTGGGAGATCACCTCAAGCATGCCCCTGGTAGAGCCGGGGGTGGTGTTTACCACGGCCACAGAACATGACATATGCAGAGCTGTGGGAGACCACCTCAAGCATGCCCCGGGGGTAGTGTTTACCAAGGCCACCACGCCTTCAGCAGGCTTGAAAAGTGGGATTGATCGGTTTGATCCATTTGTTTGTTTCAGTTTTCAGATCCTTTGATGTATTGTTGATTTACATTTAGCAGATGCTCTTATCCAGAGCGACTTAGTTTTTTTCCCCAACATTTTTCTTTTTCATCAAATGCACTGGGTTGGTTGAAAAGTGATACTGTAATATATAATAATAATAATAATAATAATAATGTGCCATTTAGCAGACGCTTTTATCCAAAGCGACTTACAGTCATGTGTGCATACATTTTTACGTATGGGTGGTCCCGGGGATCGAACCCACTACCCTGGCGTTACAAGCGCCGTGCTCTACCAATTGAGCTACAGAGGACCATACTAAACTTATATACCATGCACTATTTTGACATTGTGGAAGATATTCCAAATGTATTCTGTTTTTCATACTAAAGATGGACGAAGGTATGTGTTGCTTTTGCACATACTTGTTAATTGGTTTTGATAAGAGTCTGTTGATTGATCAGTCATTGGATTCATTCGTTGTATTTATATAGAAAAATTCAGATATTGATGCAACACAATGGCTTCACAGGAAAAAAAACAAATAAAACAGAAATATTTACCACACAACAACAAACAGAAGAACAAACAACTGACAGACTAAAGAGCATTCTAAGGAAAACACATTAAAATATTAATTAGATGCGGAATCCAACCCAAAATAGAAGCGTGTTCTATTCCATAGTTACGTTCCCCGGCAACAAAACCAGAAACGTCGCTCAAACAGAAGAGGGAACTAACAAAAAGTCACTGACAACAACCACAACTAAACAGGTGGGGTTTTAGGAGGGGTTCTGGAAGACACTATGGGGGGGTCCACTGGAAGTTGACCAGCAACAACCACAACTAAACAGGTGGGGTTTTAGGAGGGGTTCTGGAAGACACTATGGGGGGGTCCACTGGAAGTTGACCAGCAACAACCACAACCAAACAGGCGGGGTTTTAGGAAGGGGTTCTGGATGACACTATGGGGGGGGGGGGGTCCACTGGAAGATGACCAGCAACAACCACAACAAAACAGGCAGGGTTTTAGGAAGGGGTTCTGGAAGACACTATGGGGGGGGGGGGGGTCCACTGGAAGATGACCAGCAACAACCACAACAAAACAGGCAGGGTTTTAGGAAGGGGTTCTGGAAGACACTATGGGGGGGTCCACTGGAAGATGACCAGCAACAACCACAACTAAACAGGTGGGGTTTTAGGAGGGGTTCTGGAAGACACTATGGGGGGGGGGGGGTCCACTGGAAGATGACCAGCAACAACCACAACTAAACAGGTGGGGTTTTAGGAGGGGTTCTGAAAGACACTATGGGGGGGGGGGTCCACTGGAAGTTGACCAGCAACAACCACAACTAAACAGGTGGGGTTTTAGGAGGGGTTCTGGAAGACACTATGGGGGGGTCCACTGGAAGTTGACCAGCAACAACCACAACTAAACAGGTGGGGTTTTAGGAGGGGTTCTGAAAGACACTATGGGGGGGTCCACTGGAAGTTGACCAGCAACAACCACAACTAAACAGGTGGGGTTTTAGGAAGGGGTTCTGGAAGACACTATGGGGGGGTCCACTGGAAGATGACCAGCAACAACCACAACTAAACAGGTGGGGTTTTAGGAAGGGGTTCTGAAAGACACTATGGGGGGGGGGTCCACTGGAAGTTGACCAGCAACAACAACTGGGACCTAAAAGACAGCCAAAAGAAAACCCCACATCAAACTTAAAGACCAAAAAGGTATTTCTAAATAAATATTTTTTTTCTACAATCTTATTTTTTTCTCCTTTTTCTTTCTATAGAATCCTAAAACTCACTAGTTTCTAGAACTCTGGTCTTCCTAAAACTCACTAGCTTCTAGAACTCTGGTCTTGCTAAAACTCACTAGCTTCTAGAACTCTGGTCTTCCTAAAACTCACTAGCTTCTAGAACTCTCGTCTTGCTAAAACTCACTAGCTTCTAGAACTCTGGTCTTCCTAAAACTCACTAGCTTCTAGAACTCTGGTCTTCCTAAAACTCACTAGCTTCTAGAACTCTGGTCTTCCTAAAACTCACTAGCTTCTAGAACTCTGGTCTTCCTAAAACTCACTGGCTTCTAGAACTCTGGTCTTCCTAAAACTCACTAGCTTCTAGAACTCTGGTCTTCCTAAAACTCACTAGCTTCTAGAACTCTGGTCTTCCTAAAACTCACTAGCTTCTAGAACTCTCGTCCCCTTGGAACGAGCCCAAACAAAACTCATCTCCAATACAGAAAAACGTGCAGTCAAATAAATTGTGATCCATGACAACGCACTGGCTAAATGCAAAACACAAATCTTTTTGACTGCCCACCCTTGAGACAATCAGCAACCAAGTTGTCCTTACCACGGACATGTCTGATTTCAAGAGGAAACTCCTGCAATATCCGTAGTAACTTTCCACCTCACTGCGGAGCTTCTCTCTCTTTTCAGGGTTCACTCAATAGGCATGTTGTTGAATCGGGGCCGAGTCCCCAATGTCATGCTCTAGTACATTTGGGTTGGCACATCTGAGAATGAACCCTGATATTCTACAAGCAGTGCAACAATGTCAATATAATAGTACCCCAAAATGGTCAGTTGGTTGCATAAATTATGATTACTAAATGTTGCATGAATTTTAAATATAAAATATCAAAACCAAATGATAACCCCTTTGTTAATATGTATTGGCAATAATTCACTTAATGGTGAGGCATGGAATAATTAAAAATGTATATTTTGTCAGGCTGGATGTTTGAAATATGAGTAGGTGATTTGAGTCATGCTTCTTCAGTAGTGGAATAAAGACAATTAGCACTTGAACGTTGTAAAGAAATACTGGAGTGATGTAAGATTGTTAATAAAACTGATTATAGACCAATTTATTATACTGTGTCCATGTTTATAGGCTGCAAGTACGTTGAAATTAAGTTGTTGTCAAGTCGTTGAAACAACGACCTGAAAATACATATTTTCAACTTCCACTTTCAACTAAAACCGAATGTAAACTCAGCAACAACAACAAAATCCTCTCTCTGTCAACTGCGTTTATTTTCAGCAAACTTAAAATACATATTTTCAACTACATATTGCTAGGTGGGATACTGCCCAATGTCAAAACAGTTTTAACGTGTCCAAATCAATAACCAATATGCAGAAACAGTTTGATGTATTGAAAACCTAAACATAAAATGTACTATCACACAAACACGTGCCACAATAGTAATCATTTTACTTGTATTTATTTTAACGAGCACCTTATAAACTGCACAAGCACCAAAAACCCTGTTGTGGCAATAAATCACTGATATCGATTAGGGGGGAAATCAGGTTGTACGAGCTGTTGAAACTAACACAACTAAAAAAATACATGGAAATGGGAGATATATTTTACCTCACTGGTTAGAGGACAACCTGCAGAAAACAGGTAGCTACATTTTGAAGTTTTGCATTTTCATTCAACTGGGTCGCCAACGTGGTAATTGTAACACAACTCTTTTATTTCAGAGCCTGGATTTTTCCCGAGGCTAATATCCATATCACGCTGAAATCAATAGAACGGGGAAAACGTTTAGGGTTCTACATTGTGACATTATTAATTAAAATACTCCTTCTACAATGTTAAAACATTCTACACTGTGACATTATTATTTAATTGATATCATGGAACAACTCCTTCATGTATGAATTGTCTGATGTTTGATCAGAGATCTTTTATCAGAGTATCTCTTGTCACATTGACCACAGCCATATGGTTTCTCTCCTGTGTGTGTTCTCTGGTGTGATACCAGGCTGTTTGGCTGAGTAAAACTCTTCCCACATTGATCACAGCTATAAGGATTCTCTCCTGTGTGTGTTCTCTGGTGCATAGTAAGCTGGCTAGATGTAGTAAAACTCTTCACACATTGATCACAGCTATAAGGTTTCTCCCCTGTGTGTGTTCTCTGGTGTATAGTCAGACGGCCAGATGAAAGGAAACTCTTCCCACATTGATCACAGCTATAAGGTTTCTCTCCTGTGTGTGTTCTCTGGTGTACTATCAAGCTGCTTGAGTGAGTAAAACTCTTCCCACATTGAGTACAGCTATAGGGTTTCTCTACAGTGTGTGTTCTCTGGTGTGATTTTAAATGTCCTGAGGAAACAAAACTCTTTCCGCAGTCAGAGCAGTGATAAGGTTTCTCTCCTGTGTGGATTCTCCCATGTCTTTTAAGGTCTGCCGAGGAGGTGAATCTCTTCCCGCAGTCAGAGCAGCAGTGAGGTTTCTCTCCTGTGTGAATTCTCAGGTGTAGTTTCAGTGAATCTGATCTTAAGTAACTCTTCCCACATTCAGAGCAGCAGTGAGTTTTCTTCCTTGTGGAACTCCGCTGGTGTTTCTTGAGGTGTTTTGATCTGGAGAGACTCTTCTCTGCCTCGTCAGCATCATGATGTTGTTGAGGCTCCCTACGTCTCTCTCCTGTGTGAACAACAAAGTCAGACAGATGGTTAAAGGCCCACAACAGCAGAAATCAAATGTATTTTCGCTAAAAGGTAATGCCCATTATGTTGTATAACAATTTACATCCTTAATGTTGAAATGCTTTTACAAACATCTTTCAGAATTGTCTTAATATGACAGTCACTTCATCAACAGTCATATTTAGTCTTATTTTTTTAACAGTAGTAAAGTTGATGATTCTAGGCTAGAAATAAGTTATTACAGTTGCTGAAATCCTAAGCAGCCAGGCGACTTTTGGTCTCCAACATAGGCCACTTTCTGTGTTTGCTAAAATTGCCTCACACGCAATTTGGTTGTAGAAACTCCTCCAGTTATGGATGTAGTATATCATATATATATATATATATATATATATATATATATATATATATATATATATATATATATAGATAGATAGATATTATATATATATATATAGATAGAGTATTTGGTTGCTGACAGGTGTATAAAATCAAAACACACAGCCATGCAATCTCATTTTACATTTACATTTTAGTCATTTATCAGACGCTCTTATCCAGAGCGACTTACAGGAGCAATTAGGGTTAAGTGCCTTGCTCAAGGGCACATCAACAGATTTTTCACCTAGTCGGCTCGGGGATTAGAACCAGCGACCTTTCGGTTACTGGCACAACGCTCTTACCCACTAAGCTACCTGCCGCCCTAGACAAATATTGGCAGTAGAATGGCCTTACTGAAGAGCTCAGTGACTTTCAATATGGCACCATTAGTTTGTCAAAGTTCTGCCCTGGTCAACTGTAAGTGCTGTTATTGTGAAGTGGAAACGTCTAGGAGCAACAACGGCTCAGCCACGAAGTGGTAGGCCACACAAGCTTACAGAACGGGACCGGCGAGTGCTGAAGCATGTAAAAAGTCTGTCCTCGGTTGCAACACTCACTACCGAGGTCCAAACTGCCTCTGGAAGCAACGTCAGTCAGCACAAGAACTGTTCGTTGGGACCTTCATGAAATGGGTTTCCATGGCCGTGCAGCCGCACACAAGCCTAAGTTCACCATGGCAACGCCAAGCGTCGGCTGGGACTCTGGAACAGTGGAAACATGTTCTCTGGCCAAAGTACTGGGATGGCCCGGTGTAGGATCGTTTAGGACCAAAGTACTGGGATGGCCTGGTGTAGGATCGTTTAGGGCCAAAGTATTGGGATGGCCTTGGTGTAGGATCGTTTAGGGCCAAAGTATTGGGATGGCCTGGTGTAGGATCGTTTAGGGCCAAAGTATTGGGATGGCCTGGTGTAGGATCGTTTAGGGCCAAAGTATTGGGATGGCATGGTGTAGGATTGTTTAGGGCCAAAGTATTGGGATGGCCTGGTGTAGGATCGTTTAGGGCCAAAGTATTGGGATGGCCTGGTGTAGGATCGTTTAGGGTCAAAGTATTGGGATGGCCTGGTGTAGGATCGTTTAGGGCCAAAGTATTGGGATGGCCTGGTGTAGGATCGTTTAGGGCCAAAGTATTGGGATGGCCTGGTGTAGGATCGTTTAGGACCAAAGTATTGGGATGGCCTGGTGTAGGATCGTTTAGGGCCTAAGTATTGGGATGGCCTGGTGTAGGATCGTTTAGGGCCTAAGTATTGGGATGGCCTGGTGTAGGATCGTTTAGGGCCAAAGTATTGGGATGGCCTGGTGTAGGATCGTTTAGGACCAAAGTATTGGGATGGCCTGGTGTAGGATCGTTTAGGGCCAAAGTATTGGGATGGCCTGGTGCATTTTGGGGGATAGTGTATAGGTGTAGGGTTAGATGGTGGTGTATAGGTGCAGGGTTAGACGGTGGTGTATAGGTGTAGGGTTAGACGGTGGTGTATAGGTGTAGGGTCAGACGGTGGTGTATAGGTGTAGGGTTAGACGGTGGTGTATAGGTGTAGGGTCAGACGGTGGTGTATAGGTGTAGGGTCAGACGGTGGTGTATAGGTGTAGGGTTAGACGGTGGTGTATAGGTGTAGGGTCAGATGGTGGTGTATAGGTGTAGGGTTAGGTGGTGGTGTATAGGTGTAGGGTTAGACGGTGGTGTATAGGTGTAGGGTCAGATGGTGGTGTATAGGTGTAGGGTCAGATGGTGGTGTATAGGTGTAGGGTCAGATGGTGGTGTATAGGTGTAGGGTCAGATGGTGGTGTATAGGTGCAGGGTCAGAAGGTGGTGCAATTTCAATTTTTCCCATTCCCCTTTTTTTGGGGGTGACCAAAATGTGGAAAGCTGCACACCGACCTGCGAAAGGCTGCAATAATGGCGTGGAATAATGGCGCTGGAGGAGATGGCTGCCATTTTACGGGCTCCTAACCAATTGTGCTATTGTGTGTGTGTTTTCGCGTTATTTGTAATTTATTCTGTACATAATGTTTCTGCCACCGTCTCATATGACCGAAAAGAGCTTCTGGATTTCAGGACAGCGATTACTCACCTCGTACTGGACGAAGATTTATTCTTAAACGAGTCTGACGCGAAGGATTTACTTCAGACACCCAACAAGGCCCAAATCCCCATCAGTCGCAGAGATATCAGGGACGTAGGTCGGGGTGCCTTGTAAGGATCCGACGGCGAGTGGGTAATCTGCCTCTACCATCAGTCCTATTAGCCAACGTACAATCATTGGATAATAAAATGGATGAGCTCCGATCAAGACTATCCTACCAACGGGACATTAAAAACCGTAATATCTTATGTTTCACTGAGTCGTGGCTGAACGACGACATGGACAACATACAGCTGGCAGGCTATATGCTACATCGGCAGGATAGAACGGCTGACTCCGGTAAGACAAGGGGTGGCGGTCTGTGTATATTTGTAAACAACAGCTGGTGCACAAAACCTAATATTAAGGAAATCTTGAGGTTTTGCTCACCGGAGGTAGAGTATCTCATGATAAGCTGTAGACCCACTATTTACCAAGAGATTTTTCATAGTTGTCTATTTACCACCACAAACCGATGCTGGCACTAAGACCGCACTCAACGAGCTGTAAGCAAACAAGAAAATGCTGAGCAGCGCTCCTAGTGGCCGGGGACTTTAATACAAGGAAACGTACATCCATTTTACCTAATTTCGACCAGCATGTTAAATGTGCAGCCAGAGGGGAAAAAAACGATACACCACCTTTACTCCACACACAGACGCGTACAAAGCTCTCCCTCGCCCTCCATTTGGCAAATCTGACCATAATTTTATCCTCCGGATTCCTGCTTACAAACAAAAACGAAAGCAAGAAGTACCAGTGACTCGCTCAATACAGAAGTGGTCAGATGACGCAGATGCTAAGCTACAGGACTGTTTTGCTAGCACAGACTGGAATATGTTCCGGGATTCTTCCGATGGCATTGAGGAGTACACCACATCAGTCACTGGCTTCATCAATAAGTGCATCGATGACGACATCCCCACAGTGACCGTACATACATACCCCAACCAGAAGCCATGGATTACAGGCAACATCCGCACTGAGCTAAAGGGTAGGGCTGCCGCTTTCAAGGAGCGGGACTCTAACCCGGAAGTTTATAAGAAATCCCGCTATGCCCTCCGACGAACCATCAAACAGGCAAATAGTCAATACAGGACTAAGATTGAATCGTACTACACCGGCTCCGACATTCGTCGGATGTGGCAGGGCTTGCAAACTATTACGGACTACAAAGGGAAGCACAGCCTCGAGCTGCCAAGTGACACGAGCCTACCAGACGAGCTAAATTACTTCTATGCTCGCTTCAAGGCAAGGAACACTGAAGCATACATGAGAGCATCAGCTGTTCCGGACGACTGTGTGATCACGCTCTCCGTAGCCGATGTGAGTTAGACCTTTAAACAGGTCAACATTCACAAGGCTGCAGGGCCAGACGGATTACCAGGATGTGTACTCTGAGCATGCGCTAACCAACTGGCAAGTGTCTTCACTGACATTTTCAACATGTCCCTGACTGAGTCTGTAATATCAACATGTTTCAAGCAGACCACCATAGTCCCTGTGCCCAAGAACACTAAGGTAACCTGCCTAAATCACTACCGACCCGTAGCACTCACGTCTGTAGCCATGAAGTGCTTTGAAAGGCTGGTCATGGCTCACATCAACACCATTATCCCAGAAACCCTAGACCCACTCCAATTTGCATTCCGCCCCAACAGATCGACAGATTATGCAATCTCTATTGCACTCCACACTGCCCTTTCCCACCTGGACAAAAGGAACACCTACGTGAGAATGCTGTTCATTGACTAAAGCTCAGTGTTCAACACCATAGTGCCCTCAAAGCTCATCATTAAGCTAAGGACCCTAGGACTAAACACCTCCCTCTGCAACTGGATCCTGGACTTCCTGACGGGCCGCCACCAGGTGGTAAGGGTAGGTAACAACACATCTGCCACACTGATCCTCAACACGGGGGCCCCTCAGGGGTGCGTGCTCAGTCCCCTCCTGTACTCCCTGTTCACCCATGACTGCATGGCCAGGCACGACACCAACACCATCATTAAGTTTGCCAACGACACAACAGTGGTAGGCTTGATCACCGACCACGATGAGACAGCCTATAGGGAGGAGGTCAGAGACCTGGCTGTGTGGTGCCAGGATAACAACCTCTCCCTCAACGTGACCAAGACAAAGGAGATGATTGTGGACTACAGGAAAAGGAGGACCGAGGACGCCCCCATTCTCATCGACGGGGCTGTAGTGGAACAGGTTGAAAGCTTCAAGTTCCTTGGTGTCCACATCACCAACAAACTATCATGGTCCAAACACACCAAGACAGTCGTGAAGAGGGCACGACAAAGCCTATTCCCCCTCAGGAGACTGAAAAGATTTGGCATGGGTCCTCAGATCCTCAAAAAGTTCTACAGCTGCACCATCGAGAGCATCCTGACCAGTTGCATCACCGCCTGGTATGGCAACTGCATACGGCCCAGTACATCACTGGGGCCAAGCTTCCTGCCATCCAGGATCTGTATACCAGGTGGGGTCAAGAGGAAGGCCCTAAAAATTGCCAAAGACTCCAGCCACCCTAGTCAGACGGTTCTCTCTGCTACCACACAGCAAGCGGTACCGGAGCGACAAGTCTAGGTCCAAAAGGCTTCTTAACAGCTTCTACCCCAAGCCATAAGACTCCTGAACAGCTAATCATGGCTACCCAGACTATTGTTCCCCCCACCCCACCCCACCCCCTCTTTTACTCTGCTGCTACTCTCTGTTTATTATCTATGCATAGTCACTTTAACTCTACCCACATGTACATATTACCTCAATTACCTCAACTAACCTGTGCCCCCCGCACATTGACTTTGTACCGGTACCCCCTGTATATAGCCTCTCTACTGTTATTTCCCATTGACTTTGTACCGGTACCCCCTGTATATAGCCTCCATACTGTTATTTCACATTGACTCTGTACCGGTACCCCCTGTATATAGCCTCCCTACTGTTATTTCACATTGACTCTGTACCGGTACCCCCTGTATATAGCCTCACTACTGTTATTTCCCATTGAATCTGTACCGGTACCCCCTGTATATAGCCTCCCTACTGTTATTTCCCATTGACTCTGTACCGGTACCCTCTGTATATAGCCTCCCTACTGTTATTTCACATTGACTCTGTACCGGTACCCCCCTGTATATAGCCTCCCTACTGTTATTTCACATTGACTCTGTACCGGTACCCCCTGTATATAGCCTCCCTACTGTTCTATATCGTGGAGCTCCGCCCCATAGGGGAGCTCTGCTCCTATTGGTGTACCCCACGAAGACTCAGGACGAAGAAAACGCAGTTGATTTTCCAGATCATCGACGTAGTCCTAAAATGAGCACACCAGGAGATTTTCCAACCCCAAAAGCTCTTTTCAAAAGCTCAATGTCGCTGGTCCACCATGGCGGCTGCTGACCCCCACGACTTATGTTTAGTCTGTGCGCATTGCGCTCATCCACCTCTGGCCTGCTGGCTCCCCTTCCTCTGCGGAAGCATAGTTCCCGCTCAGCCCAGTCAAAACTGTTCGCTGCTCTGGCACCCCAATGGTGGAACAAGCTCCCTCACGACGCCAGGACAGCGGAGTCACTCACCACCTTCCGGAGACATTTGAAACCCCACCTCTTTAAGGAATACCTGGGATAGGATAAAGGAATCCTTCTACCCCCCCTGCCGACCCGGAGACATTTGAAACCCCACCTCTTTAAGGAATACCTGGGATAGGATAAAGGAATCCTTCTACCCCCCCCCCCCCCAATTGTAAAGTGGTTATCCCACTGGCTATAGGGTGAACGCACCAATTTGTGAGTCGCTCTGGCTAAGAGCGTCTGCTAAATGACGTTAATGTGCCCTTGAGCAAGGCACTTAACCCTAATTGCTCCTGTAAGTCGCTCTGGATAAGAGCGTCTGCTAAATGACTAAAATGTAAATGTAATGTCTGTCTCAGCACGCCAGGGACGGCCTCATAGATCCCCCACTATGCGCCAGCTGCGCCCTCCTTTCATTGAAAGAGAGGAACGAGCGTTGGGAGGATATTCCTCTTAGGAGGATGTGCTATCAGTGTTAGCCTCAGCTTCTGAGACATCATCTGAGGGCGCTGACTCAGGAGACGACAGGGATATTGGGGAAGAAATGGATATTCCAACGGAACATGACCCATGATTTTAAGACCCCATTTCCATTGGTCTTTTTCATCCCTGGGTGATGATGATGCAGGCTCTGAGAATTCAGCAACCACATCATACGCCACAGCCTCTCTGCGCTCTGACTTTCCAGGGCCCATCGAAGGGCTGCCGAGCGCCTGCAGATTAAGCTGCCGACCCGGAAGTATATGATGGAGGGCGTTCCTTCTTCCAGGCCCAGGAAGAGAATTCAGCAGCCACAGCATATGCCACAGCCTAAAGGATGCGTACTTTCATGTGCCGGTGCAGCCGCGTCACAGAAGGTTTCTGTGATTCGCCTTTCAAGGGAGGGCTTACGAGTTCACGAGGATGCCATTCGGGTACACCCTGGCACCTCGCACGTTTTCCAAATGTGTGGAGGCGGAATTGGAACCGGTGCGTTGTCAGGGAATAAGGCTACTAGCCTACCTAGACGACCTACTGGTTCTCGCCCCGTCAGCAGAGCTGGCGTTCACTCACACGACACAGATTCATCTCACACATCTGGGGTTCGCTGGTAATTGGAAAAAGAGCACGCCCTGGCCCAGTCATCAGATTGTCTACCTGGGGATACAGCTAGACACTGTAATGATGAGGGCTCGAATTTCGGACCCTCGAAGGGTAGCCTTGTTGCTAGCCCTAAGACGGTTTCGTCCGAATCACACGGTAACGGCGCTGTCAGTCATGTCACTCTTGGGTCTCATGTCGTCAGCCCATTTCATGGTTCCGCTGGGACTCCTGCACATGCACAGGATGCAGCGATGGTTCGCCCAACTAAGACTAGACCCAGTGCGTCAACGTCATCGGTTGGTGGTGGTTCCTCTCTCGCTCAGTGCAGATCTGAACTATTGGAGAGACCCGAGCGTTCTCACGCACGGAGTCCCAATAGGCAAAGTGTCCTCTTACATTCCAGTGTTTACAGATGCCTCTCTGACTGGATGGGGAGGGACATGTCAGACCCAAGCGATAGGTGTGTGGGACCTCTTTCGAGTCGCCACATCAACCTCTTGGAGTTTGACACGGGTTCGACTGGTTCTGACCCACTTCGCGTCTACCCCTTCGGGGTCGCGATGTGTTGGTCTGGTCAGACAACCGGACCACAGTAGCCTACATAAAATCGCCAGGGAGCAGTCAGGTCTCCTGCACTCCACCGGTCGGCGGAGGAATTGTGGCGGTGGGCTCACGAGCACCTTCGCTCGTTGAGAGCAGCACACATTCCAGGCTACTTAAACGTGGGAGCAGACGTCATGTCTCGAGGGGGTCCTCGAGACGACGAGTGCCGTCTGCACCCGGACATTGTTCTCCAAATTTGGGAACAGTTCGGGAGAGCCGAGGTGGATCTATTCGCGTCACGTGTGAACGCGCATTGTCCTCTATGGTTCTCTCTAAGGGATCAGGACAAACCGCCACTGGGGAAGGACGTGTTTGCGCACCGACCGTGGCCGAGAGTTCTCCTGTATGCATTCCCACAGCTGTCCTGCATTCTCCTACTGTTAGCCAGGGTGAGATCAGGCGGGCTGTCAATAATATTGGGGGCCCCCGATCGCCCAGGGGCTCCATGGTTCGCGGAGATGAGTCAGATGTTGATTGCGCCACCTTGGCCAATTCCATATCGACGGGACGCGTTGTCTCAGGCGGGGGGGGGGCGATTGCCCATAATCAGCCAACCACTGAAGGCTTGGCTCCTGAGAGGGACAGGCTAGAGTGCCGTGGGATATCGGATTCAGTAATCAGGACCATACAGGTTTCACGTGCCGGTTCCACTTCCAGGGTGTATGCCAGTAAATGGAACGTGTTTTCACAATGGTGCGTCACAGAGAATGTAGACCCCATGAGCTGTCGGGTTGAGAGTGTACTCTCGTTCCTGCAGTTTATGTTTGATAAGCAGCAATCGCCCGCCACCTTTAAGGTGTTTGCAGCGGCGATTTCAGCTTGTCACGAGGGGTTTGGCAGAGACACTGTCTTCAGCCACCCTCTAGTGAAACGTTTTTTATTAGGAACGCGGCGGCTGAGGCCAATGCCTTGAGCCACGCTTCCTCAGTGGCTTTGGTACTCGAAGCTCTCTGTGAGTTGCCGTTCGAGCCATTGAATCAAATACCCCTCAAGATGCTGTCATTGAAGATGGCACTGTTGCTCGCTTTGACCACTGCTAAGCGTGTCAGTGATTAGTGTGCTCTTTTCGACGAGACCCGACTGCCTTGCCATTAATGGCGATTTGAGCAGAGCGGTGTTAAGTCCTAACCCGGCATTTAATGCCGAAGGTTAATAAGAGTTCATCTACAGTGGGGGGAAAAAAGTATTTAGTCAGCCACCAATTGTGCAAGTTCTCCCACTTAAAAAGATGAGAGAGGCCTGTAATTTTCATCATAGGTCCACGTCAACTATGACAGACAAATTGAGAAGAAAAAAATCCAGAAAATCACATTGAAGGATTTGTAATGAATTTATTTGCAAATTATGGTGGAAAATAAGTATTTGGTCAATAACTAAAGTTTCTCAATACTTTGTTATATACCCTGTGTTACGTCCTAAACCAGCATTTAATGCCGAAGGCTAATAGGAGTTCATATAGATCACAGACCGTGGAACTGTGGGCCTTTTCTCCCCCTCCCCATAGAGAGAGGAGAGAGGAAAGGCTCCATCGCCTGTGCCCAGTGCGCGCCTTGGCGTGTTACGTCGAGCGCACAGCAGCGATTAAGTCATCGCCTCAGCTGTTTGTGTGTGTCACGGTGCGGCTGCACTAGGTAGACCACTTTCGAAAACAGCGTCTGTCTCATTGGCTTTTGCGGAGGCATTTGAGACAGCTTATGAGGCAGCGGGTGACGAACAATTGCATCAGGCTATAAGAACTCAGTCCACTCGCAGCTTCTCCTGCCCTTCTCAGAGGAACACTCGTAGCGGCTTCTACTGCCCTTCCCAGAGGAACACTCGTAGCGGCTTCTACTGCCCTTCTCAGAGGAACACTCGTAGCGGCTTCTACTGCCCTTCCCAGAGGAACACTCGTAGCGGCTTCTACTGCCCTTCTCAGAGGAACACTCGTAGCGGCTTCTCCTGCCCTTCCCAGAGGAACACTCGTAGCGGCTTCTACTGCCCTTCTTAGAGGAACACTCGTAGCGGCTTCTACTGCCCTTCCCAGAGGAACACTCGTAGCGGCTTCTACTGCCCTTCTCAGAGGAACACTCGTAGCGGCTTCTCCTGCCCTTCTCAGAGGAACACTCGTAGCGGCTTCTACTGCCCTTCTCAGAGGAACACTCGTAGCGGCTTCTACTGCCCTTCTCAGAGGAACACTCGTAGCGGCGTCTACTGCCCTTCTCAGAGGAACACTCGTAGCGGCTTCTACTGCCCTTCTCAGAGGAACACTCGTAGCGGCTTCTACTGCCCTTCTCAGAGGAACACTCGTAGCGGCTTCTACTGCCCTTCTCAGAGGAACACTCGTAGCGGCTTCTACTGCCCTTCTCAGAGAAACGCTCGTAGCGGCTTCTACTGCCCTTCTCAGAGGAACGCTCGTAGCGGCTTCTACTGCCCTTCTCAGAGGAACACTCGTAGCGGCTTCTACTGCCCTTCTCAGAGGAACACTCATAGCGGCTTCTACTGCCCTTCCCAGAGGAACACTCGTAGCGGCATCTCCTGCCCTTTAGATATTTCTATCTTTGGATAATTGTGCTGCGGCGTCGTGGTCGTCACCGTCTCCTTTTATCCGTTTCTATCTCTTGGACATTGGTCTTCTAATTCGTTTGGCTCGGTCTGTACTCAGCGTAGCTGATGGGAGACGTTGAGCTAGGAGGAGAAAGGGATGCAGGACTAAAAGAGGTAGGTCTCTTTCAGGTCCGCTTCTGATAGAGAGACATATTATAGCGTGACTCCTGACTGACATGTTTCGGTACAGTAGAAGGCGTGTATTGATCTGCCCACCAGTGAATAACCGGGTTGTGGCGGAATGATGAGGGGTAATTAGTAGTAACCTTGGTTACGGTACTATTAGACCGGTGACGTCATCTATATGCTTGTTCAGATTAGTATGAATCATGTTCTGGGATCTGCCCACTAATCCTTGGGGGTTCCATTGATCAAATCAAATCAAATTGTATTGGCCACATGCGCCGAATACAACAGGTGCAGACATTACAGTGAAATGCTTACTTACAGCCCTTAACCAACAGTGCATTTCTTTTTAACAAAAAAGTACAAATAAAACAACAACTAAAAAAAGAGTTGAGAAAAAAAGAGCAGAAGTAAAATAAAATAACAGTAGGGAGGCTATTATACAGGGGGGTACCGGTGCAGAGTCAATGTGCGGGGTCACCGGCTAGTTGAGGTAGTTGAAGTAATATTTACATGTGGGCAGAGTTAAAATGACTATGCATAAATAATTAACAGAGTAGCAGCAGCGTAAAAAGATGGGGTGGGGGGGCAGTGCAAATAGTCTGTAATTAGCTGTTCAGGAGTCTTATGGCTTGGGGGTAGAAGCTGTTGAGAAGCCTTTTGGACCTAGACTTGGCGCTCCGGTACCGCTTGCCGTGTGGTAGCAGAGAGAACAGTCTATGACTAGGGCGGCTGGAGTCTTTGACAATTTTGAGGGATTTCCTCTGACACCGCCTGGTATAGAGGTCCTGGATGGCAGGAAGCTTGGCCCCAGTGATGTACTGGGCCGTACGCACTAACCTCTGTGGGGCGGGCTCCCGTGTACACAATGTAGAGTGACACTTTGTGTCATTCCATTAGTGGTCGGTGTTATTGTTGTGACAGGATATTGGAGGTACCATCTATCTGCTAGTACAGATTAGTATGGCCCGTATTCTGGTTATCTGCCCACCAGACATCGGTGATGCAATTGGACTGTGTGGGGCGGATTTGAAAACCGAGGACGCAGTATATTGCGACACAGTGTGTTACAGTACTGCGGGACTTGGTCGCAGCCATTGCCAGGCCTGACCTTTTTCATTTCGATTGGGAAGTGTTGGGCTCGGCAGGGAGTACATTTTTGGAGCTTTTGCGCTCCGCCTTAAACCAATAGGAGCAGAGCTCCCCTATGGGGCGGAGCTCCACGATATAGAACGATAGTTACCGGAGTTGTAACTCCAGTTCTATGAGTGGAGCGGAGCCCCATAGGACTTAAGGCGGGAGGTTGATAGGGGAGCTCTGCTCCTATTGGTTTAAGGCGGGAGGTTGATAGGGGAGCTCTGCTCCTATTGGTTTAAGGCGGGAGGTTGATAGGGGAGCTCTGCTCCTATTGGTTTAAGGCGGGAGGTTGATTGGGGAGCTCTGCTCCTATTGGTTTAAGGCGGGAGGTTGATAGGGGAGCTCTTCTCCTATTGGTTTAAGGCGGGAGGTTGATTGGTGAGCTCTGCTCCTATTGGTTTAAGGCGGGAGGTTGATTGAGGGGAAGCGTCCCCTCTTATTAGGGACACCTGTACTCCTATTGGCTGCAGGTGTGTGCATAATTTTGTCTCAGGCTGTTCGCTGCCCCCTGTATATAGCCTCCCTACTGTTATTTCACATTGACTCTGTACCGGTACTTCCTGTATATAGCCTCCCTACTGTTATTTCACATTGACTCTGTACCGGCACCCCCCTGTATATAGCCTCCCTACTGTTATTTCCCATTGACTCTGTACCGGTACCCCCTGTATATAGCCTCGCTACTGTTATTTCCCATTGACTCTGTACCGGTACCCCCTGTATATAGCCTCCCTACTGTTATTTCCCATTGACTCTGTACCGGTACCCCCTGTATATAGCCTCCCTACTGTTATTTCCCATTGACTCTGTACCGGTACCCCCTGTATATAGCCTCGCTACTGTTATTTCCCATTGACTCTGTACCGGTACCCCCTGTATATAGCCTCCCTACTGTTATTTACCATTGACTCTGTACCGGTACCCCCCTGTATATAGCCTCCCTACTGTTATTTCCCATTGACTCTGTACCGGTACCCCCTGTATATAGCCTCCCTACTGTTATTTCACATTGACTCTGTACCGGTACTTCCTGTATATAGCCTCGCTACTGTTATTTCCCATTGACTCTGTACCGGTACCCCCTGTATATAGCCTCCCTACTGTTATTTCCCATTGACTCTGTACCGGTACCCCCCTGTATATAGCCTCGCTACTGTTATTTCCCATTGACTCTGTACCGGTACCCCCTGTATATAGCCTCCCTACTGTTATTTCCCATTGACTCTGTACCGGTACCCCCCCTGTATATAGCCTCCCTACTGTTATTTCCCATTGACTCTGTACCGGTACCCCCTGTATATAGCCTCCCTACTGTTATTTCACATTGACTCTGTACCGGTACTTCCTGTATATAGCCTCGCTACTGTTATTTTCCATTGACTCTGTACCGGTACCCCCTGTATATAGCCTCCCTACTGTTATTTCACATTGACTCTGTACCGGTACCCCCTGTATATAGCCTCCCTACTGTTATTTCACATTGACTCTGTACCGGTGAAGGAAAAAAGTATTTGATCCCCTGCTGATTTTGTGCGTTTGCCCACTGACAAAGACATGATCAGTCTATAATTTTAATGGTAGGTTTATTTGAACAGTGAGAAACAGAATAACAACAACAAAATCCAGAAAAACAATGTCAACAATGTTATGAATTCATTTGCATTTTAATGAGGGAAATAAGTATTTGACCCCTCTGCAAAACATGACTTAGTACTTGGTGGCAAAACCCTTGTTGGCAATCACAGAGGTCAGACGTTTCTTGTAGTTGGCCTCCAGGTTTGCACACATCTCAGGAGGGATTTTGTTCCACTCCTCTTTGCAGATCTTCTCCAAGTCCTTTGTAGCTCAATTGGTAGAGCATGGCGCTTGTAACGCCAGGGTAGTGGGTTCGATCCCCGGGACCACCCATACGTAAAAATGTATGCGCACATGACTGTAAGTCGCTTTGGATAAAAGCGTCTGCTAAATGGCATATTATTATTATGATTATGATTATTATTATAAAAGTCATTAAGGTTTCGAGGCTGACGTTTGGCAACTCGAACCTTAAGCTCCCTCCACAGATTTTCTATGGGATTAAGGTCTGGAGACTAGCTAGGCCACTCCAGGACCTTAATGTGCTTCTTCTTGAGCCACTCCTTTGTGGCCTTGGCCGTGTGTTTTGGGTCATTGTCATGCTGGAATACCCATCCACGACCCATTTTCAATGCCCTGGCTGAGGGAAGGAGGTTCTCACCCAAGATTTGACGGTACATGGCGCCGTCCATCGTCCCTTTGATGCGGTGAAGTTGTCCTGCCCCCTTAGCAGAAAAACACCCCCAAAGCATAATGTTTCCACCTCCATGTTTGACGGTGGGGATGGTGTTCTTGGGGGTCATAGGCAGCATTCCTCCTCCTCCAAACACGGCGAGTTGAGTTGATGCCAAAGAGCTCGATTTTGGTCTCATCTGACCACAACAATTTCACCCAGTTTCTCCTCTGAATCATTCAGATGTTCATTGGTAAACTTCAGACGGGCCTGTATACAGTGAGGGAAAAAAGTATTTGATCCCCTGACCTCTGATTGCCAACAAGGGTTTTTTGCCACCAAGTACTAAGTCATGTCTCCTGAGTGGCGCAGTGGTCTAAGGCACTGCATCGCAGTGCTAACTGTGCCACTAAAGATCCTGGTTCGAATCCAGGCTCTGTCGCAGCCGGCCGCGACCGGGAGACTCATGGGCGGAGCACAATTGGCCCAGCGTCGTCCAGGGTAGGGGAGGGAATGGCCGGCAGGGATGTAGCTCAGTTGATAGAGCATGGCGTTTGCAACGCCAGGGTTGTGGGTTCGTTTCCCACGGGGGGCCAGTATAAAAAAATAAAAAATAAAATATGTATTCACTAACTGTCAGTCGCTCTGGATAAGAGTGTCTGCTAAAAATGTAAAAAGAAAATGTTTTGCAGAGGGGTCAAATACTTATTTCCCTCATTAAAATGTAAATCAATTTTTAACATTTTTGACATGCGTTTTTTCTGGATGTTTTTGTTGTTATTCTGTCTCTCACTGTTCAAATAAACCTACCATTAAAATTATAGACTGATCATGTCTTTGTCAGTGGGCAAACATACAAAATGAGCAGGGGATCAAATACTTTTTTCCCTCACTGTATGTGCTTTCTTGAGCTGGGGGACCTTGCGGGCGCTGCAGGATTTCAGTCCTTCACGGCGTAGTGTGTTAACAATTGTTTTCTTGGTGACTATGGTCCCAGCTGTTTTGAGATCATTGACAAGATCCTCCCGTGTAGTTCTGGGCTGATTCCTCACCGTTCTCATGATCATTGCAACTCCACGAGGTGAGATCTTGCATGGAGCCCCGGGCCGAGGGAGATTGACAGTTCTTTCGTTTTTCTTCCATTTGCGAATAATCGCACCAACTGTTGACACCTTCTCACCAAGCTGCTTGGCGATGGTCTTGTAGCCCATTCCAGCCTTGTGTAGGTCTACAATCTTGTCCCTGACATCCTTGGAGAGCTCTTTGGTCTTGGCCATGGTGGAGAGTTTGGAATCTGATTGATTGAGAGGGGATCAAATACTTATTTCCCTCATTAAAATGCAAATCAATGTATAACATTTTTCATTTCGCTAATGTTATTTTACTGCTGCTCTTTAATTATTTGTCTTGTTTTTTTCTATTTCCTACTTAACACTTATTTTTCTTAAAAACTGCATTGTTGGTTAAGGGCTTTGTAAATAAGCATTTCACCTGTTGTATGTGACAAATACAATTTGATTTGAATGCAAATACAGCGTCTAGTCTGACGAAAATGTTCATGAACAAAAAAAAAAAGAAGGGATCATGAGAGCAAGACTTGGACCTGATTGTAACAAAAAAAGATATGGCCGTTTTGATAATGGGAGTGTGACTCTGTTACCCCACGACCTTTCCCTTTAGTTCAACAACTGCAGTGTTGTGCTTCTGTTTTTAAGACAGTACTTACTGGTGTTAATCAGATCTCCAGTCTCTTCTTCTTCTTCTTCCAATATGACAGTTATCTCTCCCTCCTCCTTCACTCCAAAATCTGAATCCTCCTCTTCTTTCACTGTAACAGCCTCATCTTGTTTTGTTACTGTAACATCCTCCTCTTCCTTCTCCTCTTTCACGACAACGTTCAGCCACAGACCCTCTTTCTCCGTCCAGCAGACCTCCTCTTCTTTAGCAGGAGGAGAGTAGCTTAGTGAGCTCATGGTCGGGGATGTTAGCTAGCTAGTTAGCTAGCTAGCTAGGCTAGTGATAACTTAACCAGCCAGGTAGCTTCGTTAGCTGACTAATAACAACGTAAATATGAAATTAAATAGGATAACTAGCTAGACGAAAGAAGAGAGTTCAAAACACAGTGGCTAATATACCAGAAAGCGTCTAAAGAGCTTCAATGTTTCGGCTAGCAAGCTACCGAGGTGGCTGACCGTTTCCATTTAACTATAAAAGAACATGGCTGACTAGCTGGGTTGTCACTAGTTACCACAGCCACAAAGTCAAATTTGGCTATAGTAAAAATTCATGAAAACAACTTTTATTTATTTATTTTTGTTCTTAATTGAAATGTAGGGTTAGGCATAAGGTTAGCAATGTGGTTAAGGTTAGGTTTCAAAATTAAAGATTTTAAGAAGATAAGTTGTAGAAATGGGCGGGGTTTAGCCATAATGATGACTTTGTGACTGTGGTAACTAGTGACGACAGACTAGCTGTTGTTGTTGAAAGAAGCGTCCAGTTCACTTCCACGTCACACTCTGGCAGACCTGCCTGAAAGACCCACAGCGCCATCTGCTGACTGGAGTGTGAAACGCAGTTGAGAGAATGTTTTATTTTATTTTCAGACGACGTCAAAACAATTTCAACACAGTGGACTCGTAGCAGTTCTCTACGGAACCCCTAAAGGGACATGTACAACAACAAAATAAGTTAACTACTTTTTCTTTTTAAATCATTATTATATCAGTTAAAAATAGCTTATTATTTTGCATTCCCTCGCAAAAAAGTTAAGTAGCTACTAACCTAGTCCCCTGGAGTGTGTAACGCAGTTGAGAGAATGTTTTTATTTTATTTTCAGACAAAAAAGTTGATAATTTTCAACGATTTTATTTTATTTTCAAGAATTATATTAAACGTCTATAGAGGGAACCTCAAAGTTTCAAACGGATCATTTGAAACATTTACGCTGGGATTCAAGTCCTTGACCATGTGACCTAGATACCTCAAACCAACATTGGAATGTTCACAGGGACATAGAGCATTCGGAAAGTATTCAGACTTTTTTCACATTTTGTTGTTATGTTCCAGACTTATTCTAAAATGGATTTTTTTTTTTTCCTGTCATCAATCTACACACAATACCCCATAATGACAAAGCAAAAACCGTTTTTTAGATTTTGTTGCAAATGTATTAAAAATAAAAAACGGAAATATGCCATTTACATAAGTATTCAGACCCTTTACTCAGTACTTTGTTGAAGCACCTTTGGCAGCGATTACAGTCTTGATTCTTCTTGGGTATGACGCTGCAAGCTTGGCACACTTGTATTTGGGGAGTTTCTCGCATTCTTCTCTGCAGATCCTCTCAAGCTCTGTCAGGTTGGATGGGGAGCGTCGCTGCACAGCTATTTTCAGGTCTCTCCAGAGATGTTAGATCAGGTTCAAGTCCAGGCTCTGGCTGGGCCACTCAAGGACATATAGAGACTTGTCCCGAAGCCACTCCTGCGTTGGCTTGGCTGTGTGCTTAGGGGCGTTGTCCTGTTGGAAGGTGAACCTTCGCCCCAGTCTGAGGCTTGTCGAGACAGGTGTGGAAGAACTTGACTGGCCTGCACAGAGCCCTGACCTCAAACCCATCGAACACCTTTGGGATGAATTGGAACGCCGACTGAGAGCAGGCCTAATCGCCCAACATCAGTGAACGACCTCACTAATGCTCTTGTGGCTGAATGGAAGCAAGTCCCCGCAGCAATGTTCCAACATCTAGTGGAAAGCCTTCCCAGAAGAGTGGAGGCTGTTATAGCAGCAAAGGGGGGACCAACTCCATATTAATGCCCATGATTTTGGAATGAGATGCTCGTACTGTTGGTCATCTTCTTCTTCATCTTCTTCTTCTTCATCTTCTTCTTCTTCTACTACTACTACACACTACTACTACTACTACTACTACTACTACTACTACTACTACTACTACTACTACTACTACTACTACTACTACTACTATTACACACTACTACTACTACTACTACTACTACTACTACTACTACGTGTCCACATACTGTTGGTCATGTAGTGTAATCGTATCAGCGCCACCAGCTACAACCGAGGCTGTCCCAGCGTGCCATGAGGATATTTAAGATGCTTGTTGGCAAAGGAGAACCCCCCGCCCCCTGCCTCTTCCTGCTCCACGTAGCCGTCCAATGAGAACCCCCGCCCCCTGCCTCCCCCTGCTCCACGTAGCTGTCCAATGAGAACCCCCCTGCCTCCCCCTGCTCCATGTAGCTTAGTTTAGTGTAGTTTCCCCTGCAGCCTCAGGCCAGTCCAGTTTCCCTCAGGCCAGTCCAGTTTCCCCTGCAGCCTCAAGCCAGTCCAGTTTCCCTCAGGCCAGTCCAGTTTCCCTCAGGCCAGTCCAGTTTCCCCTGCAGCCTCAGGCCTGTCCAGTTTCCCCTGCGGCCTCAGGCCTGTCAAGTTTCCCTCAGGCCAGTCCAGTTTCCCCTGCGGCCTCAGGTCAGTCCAGTTTCCCCTGCAGCCTCAGGCCAGTCCAGTTTCCCCTGTGGCCTCAGGCCTGTCCAGTTTCCCCTGCGGCCTCAGGTCAGTCCAGTTTCCCCCTGCGGCCTCAGGCCAGTCCAGTTTCCCTCAGGTCAGTCCAGTTCCCCCTGCAGCCTCAGGCCAGTCCAGTTTCCCCCTGCAGCCTCAGGCCAGTCCAGTTTCCCCCTGCAGCCTCAGGCCAGTCCAGTTTCCCCTGCAGCCTCAGGCCAGTCCAGTTTCCCCTGCAGCCTCAGGCCAGTCCAGTTTCCCCTGCGGCCTCAGGCCTGTCCAGTTTCCCCTGCGGCCTCAGGTCAGTCCAGTTTCCCCCTGCGGCCTCAGGCCAGTCCAGTTACCCCTGCAGCCTCAGGCCAGTCCAGTTTCCCCTGCGGCCTCAGGCCAGTCCAGTTTCCCCCTGCGGCCTCAGGTCAGTCCAGTTTCCCCCTGCGGCCTCAGGCCAGTCCAGTTACCCCTGCAGCCTCAGGCCAGTCCAGTTTCCCCTGCGGCCTCAGGCCAGTCCAGTTTCCCCCTGCGGCCTCAGGTCAGTCCAGTTTCCCCCTGCGGCCTCAGGCCTGTCCAGTGCTGCAGTAGCTGCATCCGTCTGATACCAAAGAGTCCTGGAGGTAGGATGAGATGTTACATCATGGGGGACAGTTGGCATATCAGTCCGACTAGTCTGACCAGACTCCAAAGCCCTCAGCATTAGTGTCCAGTTTTCCATTGGCCTTCCTCCTGAAGCCTTATCAGTGGTAGCCTTATTATCTACAATAATCGAGAATTTCAACAAGCATTTTGCTACAGCTGGCCATGCTTTCCATCTGGCTACCACTAACCCGGCCACCAACTCTGCACCCTCTGCTGCAACTTGCCCATGCCCCCCCCCGCTTCTCCTTCACACAAATTCAGACAGCTGATGTTTTGAAAGCGCTGCAAAATCTGGACCCCTACAAATCAGCTGGGCTAGACAATCTGGACCCTTTCTTTCTAAAACTAGCCGCTGAAATTGTCGCTAACCCTATTACTAGTCTGTTTAACCTCTCTTTCATAATGTCTGAGATCCCCAGAGATTGGAAAGCTGCCGCGGTCATCCCCCTCTTCAAAGGGGGGTGACACTCTAGATCCAAACTGCTACAGACCTATATCCATCCTGCCCTGCCTTTCGAAAGTATTCGAAAGCCAAGTTAACAAACAGATCATCGACCATTTCGAATACCACCGTACCTTCTCCGCTATGCAATCCGGTTTCCGAGCTGGTCACGGGTGCACTTCAGCCACGCTCAAGGTCCTAAACGATATTATAACCGCGATTGATAATAGACAGTACTGTGCAGCTGTCTTCATCGACCTGGCCAAGGCTTTCGACTCTGTCAACCACCGCATTCTTATTGGCAGACTAAATAGCCTTGGTTTCTCAAATGACTGCCTCGCCTGGTTCACCAACTACTTCTCAGATAGAGTTCAGTGTGTCAAAATCGGAGGGCCTGTTGTCTGGACCTATGGCAGTCTCTATGGGGGTGCCACAGGGTTCAATTCTTGGGCCGACACTTTTCTCCGTGTATATCAATGATGTCGCTCTTGCTGCTGGTGACTCTCTGATCCACCTCTACGCAGACGACACCATTTTGTATACATCTGGCCCTTCATTGGACACTGTGTTAACAAACCTCCAAACGAGCTTCAATGCCATACAACAATCCTTCAGTAGCCTCCAACTGCTCTTAAACACTAGTAAAACTAAATGCATGCTTTTCAATCGAACGCTGCTGGCACCCGCCCACCCGACTAGAATCACCACTCTCGACGGGTCTGACCTAGAGTATGTGGACAACTACAAATACCTAGGTGTCTGGTTAGACTGTAAACTCAACTTCCAGACTCACATAAAGAATCTCCAATCCAAAGTTAAATCTAGAATCGGCTTCCTATTTCGCAATAAAGCCTCCTTCACTCATGCTGCCAAACATGCCCTCGTAAAACTGACTATCCTACCGATCCTTGACTTCGGCGATGTAATTTACAAAATAGCCTCCAACACTCTACTCAGCAAATTGGATGTAGTCTATCACAGTGCCATCCGTTTTGTCTCCAAAGCCCCATACACTACCCACCACTGTGACCTGTACGCTCTTGTTGGCTGGTCCTCACTACATGTTCGTCGTCAAACCCACTGGCTCCAGGCCATCTATAAATCACTGCTAGGCAAATCCCCGCCTTATCTTAGCTCATTGGTCACCATAGCAGCACCCACCCGTAGTCTACGCTCCAGCAGGTATATCTCACTGGTCATTCCCAAAGCCAACACCTCCTTTGGCCGCCATTCCTTCCAGTTCTCTGCTGCCAATGACTGGAACGAATTGCAAAAATCTCTGAAGCTGGAGACTCTTATCTCCCTTAATAACTTTAAGCATCAGTTGTCAGAGCACCTTACCGATCACTGCACCTGTACACAGCCCATCCGAAATTAGCCCACCCAACTACCTCATCCCTATATTATTTATTTTGCTCTTTTGCACCCCAGTATCTCTATTTGCACATAATCTCTTGCACATCTAGCATTCCAGTGTTAATACTATTGTAATTATTCTGCACTATAGCCTATTTATTGCCTTACCTCCATAACTTGCTACATTTGCACACACTGTATATATATTTTCTGTTGTATTTTCTGACTTAATGTTTTTTTTACCCCATATGTAACTCTGTTGTTTTTATTGCACTACTTTGCTTTGTCTTGGCCAGGTCGCAGTTGTAAATGAGAACTTGTTCTCAACTGGCTTACCTGGTTAAATAAAGGTGAAATAAAAAAATAAAAAATAAAAAAGCCCAGGAAGTTGTCCTCTGTGTCCCTGGCCAGTGGGACCGTCCTCCTGAAAGCCCAGGAAGTTGTCCTCTGTGTCCCTGGCCAGTGGGACCTTCCTCCTGATACCCAGGGAAGTTGTCCTCGGTGTCCCTGGCCAGGAAGTTGTCCTCAGAGTCCCTGGCCAGTGGGACCTCTCCTCCTCCTCCATAGGTCCAGAAGGAGGGGAGGATCCGCTAACTTCCCTAAAAAACTTCCTGAACTCCCTGATACGTCAGTCTGGTAGCTAACTCCCTAACTGATACGTCAGTCTGGTAGCTAACTCCCTAACTGATACGTCAGTCTGGTAGCTAACTCCCTAACTGATACGTCAGTCTGGTAGCTAACTCCCTAACTGATACGTCAGTCTGGTAGCTAACTCCCTAACTGATACGTCAGTCTGGTAGCTAACTCCCTAACTGATACGTCAGTCTGGTAGCTAACTCCCTAACTGATACGTCAGTCTGGTAGCTAACTCCCTAACTGATACGTCAGTCTGGTGGCTAACTCCCTAACTGATACGTCAGTCTGGTAGCTAACTCCCTAACTGATACGTCAGTCTGGTAGGCTAACTCCCTAACTGATACGTCAGTCTGGTAGCTAACTCCCTAACTGATACGTCAGTCTGGTAGCTAACTCCCTAACTGATACGTCAGTCTGGTAGGCTAACTCCCTAACTGATACGTCAGTCTGGTAGCTAACTCCCTAACTGATACGTCAGTCTGGTAGCTAACTCCCTAACTGATACGTCAGTCTGGTAGCTAACTCCCTAACTGATACGTCAGTCTGGTAGCTAACTCCCTAACTGATACGTCAGTCTGGTAGCTAACTCCCTAACTGATACGTCAGTCTGGTAGCTAACTCCCTAACTGATACGTCAGTCTGGTAGCTAACTCCCTAACTGATACGTCAGTCTGGTAGCTAACTCCCTAACTGATACGTCAGTCTGGTAGCTAACTCCCTAACTGATACGTCAGTCTGGTAGCTAACTCCCTAACTGATACGTCAGTCTGGTGGCTAACTCCCTAACTGATACGTCAGTCTGGTAGCTAACTCCCTAACTGATACGTCAGTCTGGTGGCTAACTCCCTAACTGATACGTCAGTCTGGTGGCTAACTCCCTAACTGATACGTCAGTCTGGTGGCTAACTCCCTAACTGATACGTCAGTCTGGTGGCTAACTCCCTAACTGATACGTCAGTCTGGTGGCTAACTCCCTAACTGATACGTCAGTCTGGTAGCTAACTCCCTAACTGATACGTCAGTCTGGTGGCTAACTCCCTAACTGATACGTCAGTCTGGTAGCTAACTCCCTAACTGATACGTCAGTCTGGTAGCTAACTCCCTAACTGATACGTCAGTCTGGTAGCTAACTCCCTAACTGATACGTCAGTCTGGTAGCTAACTCCCTAACTGATACGTCAGTCTGGTAGCTAACTCCCTAACTGATACGTCAGTCTGGTAGCTAACTCCCTAACTGATACGTCAGTCTGGTAGCTAACTCCCTAACTGATACGTCAGTCTGGTAGCTAACTCCCTAACTGATACGTCAGTCTGGTAGCTAACTCCCTAACTGATACGTCAGTCTGGTAGCTAACTCCCTAACTGATACGTCAGTCTGGTAGCTAACTCCCTAACTGATACGTCAGTCTGGTAGCTAACTCCCTAACTGATACGTCAGTCTGGTAGCTAACTCCCTAACTGATACGTCAGTCTGGTAGCTAACTCCCTAACTGATACGTCAGTCTGGTAGCTAACTCCCTAACTGATACGTCAGTCTGGTGGCTAACTCCCTAACTGATACGTCAGTCTGGTGGCTAACTCCCTAACTGATACGTCAGTCTGGTAGCTAACTCCCTAACTGATACGTCAGTCTGGTAGCTAACTCCCTAACTGATACGTCAGTCTGGTAGCTAACTCCCTAACTGATACGTCAGTCTGGTAGCTAACTCCCTAACTGATACGTCAGTCTGGTAGCTAACTCCCTAACTGATACGTCAGTCTGGTAGCTAACTCCCTAACTGATACGTCAGTCTGGTAGCTAACTCCCTAACTGATACGTCAGTCTGGTAGCTAACTCCCTAACTGATACGTCAGTCTGGTAGCTAACTCCCTAACTGATACGTCAGTCTGGTAGCTAACTCCCTAACTGATACGTCAGTCTGGTAGCTAACTCCCTAACTGATACGTCAGTCTGGTGGCTAACTCCCTAACTGATACGTCAGTCTGGTAGCTAACTCCCTAACTGATACGTCAGTCTGGTAGCTAACTCCCTAACTGATACGTCAGTCTGGTAGCTAACTCCCTAACTGATACGTCAGTCTGGTAGCTAACTCCCTAACTGATACGTCAGTCTGGTAGCTAACTCCCTAACTGATACGTCAGTCTGGTAGCTAACTCCCTAACTGATACGTCAGTCTGGTAGCTAACTCCCTAACTGATACGTCAGTCTGGTAGCTAACTCCCTAACTGATACGTCAGTCTGGTAGCTAACTCCCTAACTGATACGTCAGTCTGGTAGCTAACTCCCTAACTGATACGTCAGTCTGGTGGCTAACTCCCTAACTGATACGTCAGTCTGGTAGCTAACTCCCTAACTGATACGTCAGTCTGGTAGCTAACTCCCTAACTGATACGTCAGTCTGGTAGCTAACTCCCTAACTGATACGTCAGTCTGGTAGCTAACTCCCTAACTGATACGTCAGTCTGGTAGCTAACTCCCTAACTGATACGTCAGTCTGGTAGCTAACTCCCTAACTGATACGTCAGTCTGGTAGCTAACTCCCTAACTGATACGTCAGTCTGGTGGCTAACTCCCTAACTGATACGTCAGTCTGGTAGCTAACTCCCTAACTGATACGTCAGTCTGGTGGCTAACTCCCTAACTGATACGTCAGTCTGGTAGCTAACTCCCTAACTGATACGTCAGTCTGGTAGCTAACTCCCTAACTGATACGTCAGTCTGGTAGCTAACTCCCTAACTGATACGTCAGTCTGGCTAGCTAACTCCCTAACTGATACGTCAGTCTGGTAGCTAACTCCCTAACTGATACGTCAGTCTGGTAGCTAACTCCCTAACTGATACGTCAGTCTGGTGGCTAACTCCCTAACTGATACGTCAGCCTGGTAGCTAACTCCCTAACTGATACGTCAGTCTGGTAGCTAACTCCCTAACTGATACGTCAGTCTGGTAGCTAACTCCCTAACTGATACGTCAGTCTGGTAGCTAACTCCCTAACTGATACGTCAGTCTGGTAGCTAACTCCCTAACTGATACGTCAGTCTGGTGGATAACTCCCTAACTGATACGTCAGTCTGGTAGCTAACTCCCTAACTGATACGTCAGTCTGGTGGCTAACTCCCTAACTGATACGTCAGTCTGGTAGCTAACTCCCTAACTGATACGTCAGTCTGGTAGCTAACTCCCTAACTGATACGTCAGTCTGGTGGCTAACTCCCTAACTGATACGTCAGTCTGGTAGCTAACTCCCTAACTGATACGTCAGTCTGGTAGCTAACTCCCTAACTGATACGTCAGTCTGGTAGCTAACTCCCTAACTGATACGTCAGTCTGGTAGCTAACTCCCTAACTGATACGTCAGTCTGGTGGCTAACTCCCTAACTGATACGTCAGTCTGGTGGCTAACTCCCTAACTGATACGTCAGTCTGGTAGCTAACTCCCTAACTGATACGTCAGTCTGCTAGCTAACTCCCTAACTGATACGTCAGTCTGGTAGCTAACTCCCTAACTGATACGTCAGTCTGGTAGCTAACTCCCTAACTGATACGTCAGTCTGGTGGCTAACTCCCTAACTGATACGTCAGTCTGGTAGCTAACTCCCTAACTGATACGTCAGTCTGGTAGCTAACTCCCTAACTGATACGTCAGTCTGGTAGCTAACTCCCTAACTGATACGTCAGTCTGGTAGCTAACTCCCTAACTGATACGTCAGTCTGGTAGCTAACTCCCTAACTGATACGTCAGTCTGGTAGCTAACTCCCTAACTGATACGTCAGTCTGGTAGCTAACTCCCTAACTGATACGTCAGTCTGGTGGCTAACTCCCTAACTGATACGTCAGTCTGGTAGCTAACTCCCTAACTGATACGTCAGTCTGGTAGCTGACTCCCTAACTGATACGTCAGTCTGGTAGCTAACTCCCTAACTGATACGTCAGTCTGGTAGCTAACTCCCTAACTGATACGTCAGTCTGGTAGCTAACTCCCTAACTGATACGTCAGTCTGGTAGCTAACTCCCTAACTGATACGTCAGTCTGGTAGCTAACTCCCTAACTGACACGTCAGTCTGGTGGCTAACTCCCTAACTGATACGTCAGTCTGGTAGCTAACTCCCTAACTGATACGTCAGTCTGGTAGCAGTGTAAATCCACTCAACATTCGGGACACCCCCCCCTCCTCTCATTGGCTCAGGAAGACAACGCCACGTGTGACGCTGTGTGTTTAAGCATAGCCACTTCCTCTGTTTTATTTATTCATTTCTCTCACAACTTTCTGTGGGGATTAAACGCACATTTGCAAGAAGATGTTGAATCTTTGCTAGGGGCCCCTTCTCTCATAGCCCCTAGCTTCAGGACCACAGGCAGAGGGGAAATGTCAATAACTTCAAGCCTGGTTGAATACTCATGGACACGACTGACTCCAATAACAAAACAGAATACATGTATTTCTCTCTCTCTCTCACACACACACACACACATACACACACATACATACACACACACACACACACACACATACACACACACACACACACACACACACATACACACACACCTTTCCTCGGTATAATCAAGGGCAGGACTACAGAATCAGCGTTAAGTTCCAGACAGCCAATGAGAGTCAGTGATACCATTGACTCAGTGATTCAGTGATACAGTTTATTCAGTGATTCAGTTGTTCAACTTTTCCTCACGACTGACTCCAATGAATGGTTCCGGGGTTGCTAGGCCGACTGACTCCAATAAATGGTTCCGTGGTTGCTAGGCCGACTGACTCCAATAAATGGTTCCGTGGTTGCTAGGCCGTCCAGCTCTTTTCTACTTCCACCAGTTCCATGCCTTCACAGTAGGAGCGAGGACGCGGCGCCCTCACCTGGACAAACAAAGAAACATCAATTTACCATCTCTTGCTCTCTCTCTCTCTCTCTCTCTCTCTCTCTCTCTCTCTCTCTCTCTCTCTTTCTTTTCTCTCTCTCTCTCTCTCTCTCTCTCTCTCTCTCTCTCTCTCTCTCTCTCTTTCTTTTCTCTCTCTCTCTCTCTCTCTCTCTCTCTCTCTCTCTCTCTCTCTCTCTCTCTCTCTCTCTCTCTCTCTCTCTCTCTCTCTCTCTCTCTCTCTCTCTCTCTCTCTCTCTTTCTTTTCTCTCTCTCTCCTCTCTCTCTCTGTCTCTCTCTCTCTGTGTCTCTCTCTCTCTCTCTCTCTCTCTCTCTCTCTCTTTCTTTTCTCTCTCTCTCCTCTCTCTCTCTGTCTCTCTCTCTCTGTGTCTCTCTGTGTCTCTCTCTCTCTCTCTCTCTCTCTCTCTCTCTCCCTCCCTCCCTCCCTCCCTCCCTCCCTCCCTCCCTCCCTCCAGCCCTCCCAGGTTGTAATCTCTAGGTACCGGGGTGGTTCTGTGTGAGGAGGATAGTTGCTTCAGCAGGGGGAAGGGGGTCCACTGGATGGGTTCTATTGGCCAGCTGCAGACTGACAGGTCACTGGCTTTCCCAGAATCCACCACACACTCCGCCAGGCTGACCTCGCTGACCTCCCAGCCGTACTGGGAGCTGGAGGGGAGAGGGGGGGGGGGGGAGTAACCATGACAACCTTTTACTTCGTTTTTGGAATCCATTTATCTCGTACAGCTGGTGTTACAGTGTTTGTGTGTTTTCTCTGTGTGTGTGTGTGTGTGTGTTTTCTCTGTGTGTGTGTGTGTGTTTTCTCTGTGTGTGTGTGTGTGTTTTCTCTGTGTGTGTGTGTGTGTGTTTTCTCTGTGTGTGCGTGTGTGTTTTCTCTGTGTGTGTGTGTGTTTTCTCTGTGTGTGTGTGTGTTTTCTCTGTGTGTGTGTGTGTGTTTTCTCTGTGTGTGTGTGTGTGTGTTTTCTCTCTGTGTGTGTGTTTTCTCTGTGTGTGTGTGTTTTCTCTGTGTGTGTGTGTGTTTTTTCTGTGTGTGTGTTTTCTCTCTGTGTGTGTGTTTTCTCTGTGTGTGTGTGTGTTTTCTCTCTGTGTGTGTGTTTTCTCTGTGTGTGTGTGTGTTTTCTCTCTGTGTGTGTGTTTTCTCTGTGTGTGTGTTTTTTCTCTCTGTGTGTGTGTTTTCTCTGTGTGTGTGTGTGTTTTCTCTGTGTGTGTGTGTGTTTTCTCTGTGTGTGTGTTTTCTCTCTGTGTGTGTGTTTTCTCTGTGTGTGTGTGTGTTTTCTCTCAGTGTGTGTGTTTTCTCTGTGTGTGTGTTTTCTCTGTGTGTGTGTGTGTTTTCTCTCTGTGTGTGTGTTTTCTCTGTGTGTGTGTGTTTTCTCTCTGTGTGTGTTTTCTCTGTGTGTGTGTGTGTTTTCTCTGTGTGTGTGTGTGTTTTCTCTCTGTGTGTGTGTTTTCTCTGTGTGTGTGTGTTTTCTCTCTGTGTGTGTGTTTTCTCTGTGTGTGTGTGTGTTTTCTCTATGTGTGTGTGTTTTCTCTGTGTGTGTGTGTGTTTTCTCTCTGTGTGTGTGTTTTCTCTGTGTGTGTGTTTTCTCTCTGTGTGTGTGTTTTCTCTGTGTGTGTGTGTTTTCTCTCTGTGTGTGTGTTTTCTCTGTGTGTGTGTGTGTTTTCTCTCTGTGTGTGTGTGTGTTTTCTCTGTGTGTGTGTGTGTTTTCTCTGTGTGTGTGTTTTCTCTCTGTGTGTGTGTTTTCTCTGTGTGTGTGTGTGTTTTCTCTCTGTGTGTGTGTTTTCTCTGTGTGTGTGTTTTCTCTGTGTGTGTGTGTGTTTTCTCTCTGTGTGTGTGTTTTCTCTGTGTGTGTGTGTTTTCTCTCTGTGTGTGTTTTCTCTGTGTGTGTGTGTGTTTTCTCTGTGTGTGTGTGTGTTTTCTCTCTGTGTGTGTGTTTTCTCTGTGTGTGTGTGTTTTCTCTCTGTGTGTGTGTTTTCTCTGTGTGTGTGTGTGTTTTCTCTCTGTGTGTGTGTTTTCTCTGTGTGTGTGTGTGTTTTCTCTCTGTGTGT
>CM062510.1:18051936-18066936 GCA_031479575.1 Coregonus ussuriensis | reverse complement strand
AACATGGCTCTGTGTGTGTGTGTGGTTACCTGCTGCGTGTCTGGTCTACTTTAGCCTTTATCAACATGGCTCTGTGTGTGTGTGTGGTTACCTGCTGCGTGTCTGGTCTACTTTAGCCTTTATCAACATGGCTCTGTGTGTGTGGTGTGGTTACCTGCTGCGTGTCTGGTCTACTTTAGCCTTTATCAACATGGCTCTGTGTGTGTGGTTACCTGCTGCGTGTCTGGTCTACTTTAGCCTTTATCAACATGGCTCTGTGTGTGTGTGTGTGTGTGTGTGTGGTGTGTGTGTGTGTTTGGTTACCTGCTGCGTGTCTGGTCTACTTTAGCCTTTATCAACATGGCTCTGTATCGTCGCACCACCAGCCAGGCCATGACGCCAATCAGTGTTACTATGGTGACCAGTACGCCAAGACACGCCCCCACCAGCCGCTGCTGCGTCATCCTCAGGTCACAACGACGACCCATGAACCAGAAATTATCCCCGACAGGGCACCTGGAGAGAGAGAGACAGGACGCCAGGAGATGAGAGAGAGACAGGGCACCTGGAGAGAGAGAGACAGGGCACCTGGAGAGAGAGAGAGACAGGACACCTGGAGAGAGAGAGAGACAGGACACCTGGAGATGAGAGAGAGACAGGACACCTGGAGATGAGAGAGAGACAGGGCACCTGGAGAGAGAGAGACAGGACACCTGGAGAGAGAGAGAGACAGGACACCTGGAGAGAGAGAGAGACAGGACACCTGGAGAAAGAGAGAGACAGGGCACCTGGAGAGAGAGAGACAGGGCACCTGGAGAGAGAGAGACAGGGCACCTGGAGAGAGAGAGACAGGGCACCTGGAGAGAGAGAGAGACAGGACGCCAGGAGATGAGAGAGAGACAGGGCACCTGGAGAGAGAGAGAGACAGGGCACCTGGAGAGAGAGAGAAACAGGACACCTGGAGAGAGAGAGAGACAGGACACCTGGAGAGAGAGAGAGACAGGGCACCTGGAGAGAGAGAGACAGGGCACCTGGAGAGAGAGAGACAGGACACCTGGAGAGAGAGAGAGACAGGGCACCTGGAGAGAGAGAGAGACAGGGCACCTGGAGAGAGTGAGACAGGACACCTGGAGAGAGAGAGAGACAGGACGCCTGGAGAGAGAGAGAGACAGGGCACCTGGAGAGAGAGAGACAGGGCACCTGGAGAGAGAGAGACAGGGAACCTGGAGAGAGAGAGAGACAGGACACCTGGAGAGAGAGAGACAGGGTACCTGGAGAGAGAGAGAGACAGGGCACCTGGAGAGAGAGAGACAGGGCACCAGGAGGGGGAGAGACAGGACACCTGGAGAGAGAGAGAGACAGGGAACCTGGAGAGAGAGAGAGACAGGGCACCTGGAGAGAGAGAGAGACAGGACACCTGGAGAGAGAGAGACAGGGCACCTGGAGAGAGAGAGAGACAGGGCACCTGGAGAGAGAGAGAGACAGGGCACCTGGAGAGAGAGAGAGACAGGGCACCTGGAGAGAGAGAGACAGGACACCTGGAGAGAGAGAGAGACAGGGCACCTGGAGAGAGAGAGACAGGACACCTGGAGAGAGAGAGAGACAGGACACCTGGAGAGAGAGAGACAGGACACCTGGAGAGAGAGAGACAGGGCACCTGGAGAGAGAGAGAGACAGGACACCTGGAGAGAGAGAGAGACAGGGCACCTGGAGAGAGAGAGAGACAGGGCACCTGGAGAGAGAGAGAGACAGGACACCTGGAGAGAGAGAGAGACAGGGCACCTGGAGAGAGAGAGAGACAGGACACCTGGAGAGAGAGAGAGACAGGGCACCTGGAGAGAGAGAGAGAGACAGGACACCTGGAGAGAGAGAGAGACAGGGCACCTGGAGAGAGAGAGAGAGACAGGACACCTGGAGAGAGAGAGAGACAGGGCACCTGGAAAGAGAGAGAGAGACAGGGCACCTGGAGAGAGAGAGAGACAGGGCACCTGGAGAGAGAGAGAGACAGGGCACCTGGAGAGAGAGAGAGACAAGGCACCTGGAGAGAGAGAGACAGGGCACCTGGAGAGAGAGAGAGACAGGGCACCTGGAGAGAGAGAGAGACAGGACACCTGGAGAGAGAGAGAGACAGGACACCTGGAGAGAGAGAGAGAGACAGGACATCTGGAGAGAGAGAGAGAGAGACAGGGCACCTGGAGAGAGAGAGAGACAGGGAACCTGGAGGGAGAGAGACAGGGCACCTGGAGAGAGAGAGAGACAGGGAACCTGGAGGGAGAGAGAGACAGGACACCTGGAGAGAGAGAGACAGGACACCTGGAGAGAGAGAGAGACAGGACACCTGGAGAGAGAGAGAGAGAGACAGGGCACCTGGAGAGAGAGAGAGACAGGGCACCTGGAGAGAGAGAGAGACAGGACACCTGGAGAGAGAGAGAGACAGGGCACCTGGAGAGAGAGAGAGACAGGACACCTGGAGAGAGAGAGAGACAGGGCACCTGGAGAGAGAGAGAGAGACAGGACACCTGGAGAGAGAGAGAGACAGGGCACCTGGAAAGAGAGAGAGAGACAGGGCACCTGGAGAGAGAGAGAGACAGGGCACCTGGAGAGAGAGAGAGACAGGGAACCTGGAGAGAGAGAGAGACAAGGCACCTGGAGAGAGAGAGAGACAGGGCACCTGGAGAGAGAGAGACAGGACGCCAGGAGAGAGAGAGAGACAGGGCACCTGGAGAGAGAGAGAGACAGGACACCTGGAGAGAGAGAGAGAGACAGGACATCTGGAGAGAGAGAGAGAGAGACAGGGCACCTGGAGAGAGAGAGAGACAGGGAACCTGGAGGGAGAGAGACAGGGCACCTGGAGAGTGAGAGAGACAGGGCACCTGGAGAGAGAGAGAGACAGGGAACCTGGAGGGAGAGAGAGACAGGACACCTGGAGAGAGAGAGAGACAGGACACCTGGAGAGAGAGAGAGACAGGACACCTGGAGAGAGAGAGAGAGAGACAGGGCACCTGGAGAGAGAGAGAGATAGGGAACCTGGAGGGAGAGAGACAGGGCACCTGGAGAGAGAGAGAGACAGGACACCTGGAGAGAGAGAGACAGGACACCTGGAGAGAGAGAGAGACAGGACACCTGGAGAGAGAGAGAGACAGGACACCTGGAGAGAGAGAGAGAGAGACAGGGCACCTGGAGAGAGAGAGAGACAGGGAACCTGGAGGGAGAGAGACAGGGCACCTGGAGAGAGAGAGAGACAGGGCACCTGGAGAGAGAGAGAGACAGGGAACCTGGAGAGAGAGAGAGACAGGACACCTGGAGAGAGAGAGAGACAGGGCACCTGGAGAGAGAGAGACAGGGCACCTGGAGAGAGAGAGAGACAGGGCACCTGGAGAGAGAGAGACAGGACACCTGGAGAGAGAGAGAGACAGGACGCCAGGAGATGAGAGAGAGACAGGACACCTGGAGAGAGAGAGACAGGACACCTGGAGAGAGAGAGAGACAAGGCACCTGGAGAGAGAGAGAGACAGGACACCTGGAGAGAGAGAGAGACAGGGCACCTGGAGAGAGAGAGACAGGACACCTGGAGAGAGAGAGAGACAAGGCACCTGGAGACTAAATACATTTATTATCATATTTTGTGATGTGTGTCTTTTTCTGGCAGAGCAGCTGTGTGTGTGTGTGTGTGTGTGTGTGTGTGTGTGTGTGTGTGTGTGTGTGTGTGTGTGTGTGTGTGTGTGTTCTTACTGGCAGAGGGGTGGTTGGGGTGTGTGTGTGTTCTTACTGGCAGAGGGGTGGGTGGTCTGGGTGGTGGGTACAGATGCCGTGGTTGTGACAGTAGTCAGTGTGACAGACTGAGGAACAGATGGCCATGTGACTCGGCCGGGACACACACTCAAACCCTGCAGAGCATCGGAACAACCACAAACACACGTCCTCCTGCAGACCTGGGGGGGAGTAGGAGAGAGAAGAGGGGGGAGGAGAGAGGGGGGAGAGGGGGGGGAGTAGGAGAGAGGGGGAGTAGGAGAGAGAAGAGGGGGAAGGAGAGAGGGGGAGAGAGGGGGAGTAGGAGAGAGAAGAGGGGGGAGGAGAGAGGGGGGAGAGAGGGGGAGTAGGAGAGAGAAGAGGGGGGAGGAGAGAGGGGGGAGAGGGGGAAGGAGAGAGGGGGGAGAGAGGGGGAGTAGGAGAGAGAAGAGGGGGGAGGAGAGAGGGGGGAGAGAGGGGGAGTAGGAGAGAGAAGAGGGGGGAGGAGAGAGGGGGAGAGAGGGGGAGTAGGAGAGAGAAGAGGGGGGAGGAGAGAGGGGGGAGAGAGGGGGGAGGAGAGAGGGGGAGTAGGAGAGAGGGGGGAGAGGGGGGGAGAGGGGGGAGGAGAGAGGGGGGAGAGAGGGGGAGTAGGAGAGAGAAGAGGGGGGAGGAGAGAGGGGGGAGAGAGGGGGGAGGAGAGAGGGGGGAGAGAGGGGGAGTAGGAGAGAGAAGAGGGGGGAGGAGAGAGGGGGGAGAGAGGGGGGAGTAGGAGAGAGAAGAGGGGGGAGGAGAGAGGGGGGAGAGGGGGGAGGAGAGAGGGGGGAGGAGAGAGGGGGGAGAGGGGGGAGTAGGAGAGAGGGGGGAGAGGGGGGGAGTAGGAGAGAGGGGGGAGAGAGGGGGAGTAGGAGAGAGAAGAGGGGGGAGGAGAGAGGGGGGAGAGGGGGGGAGAGGGGGGAGGAGAGAGGGGGGAGAGAGGGGGAGTAGGAGAGAGAAGAGGGGGAAGGAGAGAGGGGGGAGAGGGGGAGTAGGAGAGAGAAGAGGGGGAAGGAGAGAGGGGGAGAGAAGAAGAGAGAGATCTGAAACAGAAAGTGTTGAACGAAAAGCTAACGGCGTTTAATAGTTGAACAGTTCTGAGGTTCTGGAGAGCTCCCACAGAGCAGGCTTTGATTGCAGCCCAGTTTCAACAGTTGAACAGTTCTGAGGTTCTGGAGAGCTCCCACCGAGCAGGCTTTGGTTGCAGCCCAGTTTCAACAGTTGAACTATAAGGTTCTGGAGAGCTCCCACAGAGCAGGGTTTGGTTGCAGCCCAGTTTCAACAGTTGAACTATAAGGTTCTGGAGTGCTCCCACCGAGCAGGCTTTGGTTGCAGCCCAGTTTCAACAGTTGAACTATAAGGTTCTGGAGAGCTCCCACCGAGCAGGCTTTGGTTGCAGCCCAGTTTCAACAGTTGAACTCTGAGGTTCTGGAGAGCTCCCACCGAGCAGGCTTTGATTGCAGCCCAGTTTCAACAGTTGAACTATGAGGTTCTGGAGAGCCCAGTTTCAACAGTTGAACTATAAGGTTCTGGAGAGCCCAGTTTCAACAGTTGAACTATAAGGTTCTGGAGAGCTCCCACCGAGCAGGCTTTGATTGCAACCCAGTACTAACACACCCAATTATACCCAGCAAGGCTTTGATGAGCAGCTCATTAGTTGAGGGGTATTAGTGCTGGGCTAAAACAAACCCCTGCCATACCCACTGACCCCCTTTACTCACCTCCCACGGTGATGTTCGTAACCTTTGATCCTCTGAAGCTCCGCCCCTCCCTGACAGCCTGGGCCAATCCGGTGCGTTCCAGCAGAGAGTCCGCCCCTGACACTCCCAGCCAGGCCAACGCTCCAGAGGTCTTAAACACCACCACACTCTGAACCGCTCGACCACTATAGGGGGGATAGTTTAATCAATCAATTAATCACACCACCACACTCTGCACCGCTCCACCACTAGAGGGATAGTTTAATCAATCAATTAATCACACCACCACACTCTGCACTGCTCGACCACTAGAGGGATAGTTTAATCAATCAATTAATCACACCACCACACTCTGAACCGCTCCACCACTAGAGGGATAGTTTAATCAATCAATTAATCACACCACCACACTCTGCACCGCTCGACCACTAGAGGGATAGTTTAATCAATCAATTAATCACACCACCACACTCTGCACCGCTCCACCACTAGAGGGATAGTTTAATCAATCAATTAATCACACCACCACACTCTGCACCGCTCCACCACTATAGGGGGGATAGTTTAATCAATCAATTAATCACACCACCACACTCTGAACCGCTCGACCACTAGAGGGATAGTTTAATCAATCAATTAATCACACCACCACACTCTGAACCGCTCCACCACTATAGGGATAGTTTAATCAATCAATTAATCACACCACCACACTCTGAACCGCTCGACCACTAGAGGGGGGATAGTTTAATCAATCAATTAATCACACCACCACACTCTGAACTGCTCCACCACTAGAGGGGATAGTTTAATCAATCAATTAATCACACCACCACGCTCTGCACCGCTCCACCACTATAGGGGATAGTTGAATCAATCAATTAATCACACCACCACACTCTGCACCGCTCCACCACTATAGGGGATAGTTGAATCAATCAATTAATCACACCACCACACTCTGCACCGCTCCACCACTATAGGGGATAGTTTAATCAATCAATTAATCACACCACCACACTCTGCACCGCACCACCACTATAGGGATAGTTTAATCAATCAATTAATCACACCACCACACTCTGAACCGCTCGACCACTATAGGGGATAGTTTAATCAATCAATTAATCACACCACCACACTCTGAACCGCTCGACCACTAGAGGGATAGTTTAATCAATCAATTAATCACACCACCACACTCTGAACCGCTCGACCACTAGAGGGATAGTTTAATCAATCAATTAATCACACCACCACACTCTGAACCGCTCGACCACTATAGGGATAGTTTAATCAATCAATTAATCACACCACCACACTCTGAACCGCTCCACCACTATAGGGATAGTTTAATCAATCAATTAATCACACCACCACACTCTGCACTGCTCGACCACTATAGGGGATAGTTTAATCAATCAATTAATCACACCACCACACTCTGCACTGCTCGACCACTAGAGGGATAGTTTAATCAATCAATTAATCACACCACCACACTCTGCACCACTCCACCACTATAGGGATGGTTTAATCAATCAATTAATCACACCACCACACTCTGCACCGCTCCACCATCTTATTACGTTTGCAATCGCAACAAATAATCTGCTCAGACCCCAACCAAGGACCATCAAAAGCCGTGCTGTAAATTCTTGGACAACCCAAAGATTCCTAGAGGCCCTTCCAGACTCCGACAACCCAAAGATTCCTAGAGGCCCTTCCAGACTCCGACAACCCAAAGATTCCTAGAGGCCCTTCCAGACTCCCTCCACCTACTCAGGGACGTCAGAGTACAAACATCAGTTAACGACCCAATTGAGGATCTAAATGTAACCTTGCGTAATACCCTAGGTGCAGTCGCACTGTCACGCCCTGGCTCTGGGGACTCTTATATGTTGAGCCAGGGTGTGGATTTTCTATGTTTTGTTTTCTATGTTTTTTGGTTCTAGTTCGTTTTGATCTATGTTGGCCAGGGTGGTTCCCAATCAGAGGCAGCTGTAGCTCGTTGTCTCTGATTGGGGACCATACTTAGGCAGCCTGTTTGGCACTAGTATTTTGTGGGATCTTGTTCCGTAAGGTTTTGTGTATAACCTCAGGACTTCACGTATCGTTTGTTGTTTTGTTCGTGTTGTTGTGTAAGTACAATTAAAGTATGTACGCTTATCACGCTGCGCCTTGGTCCGCTTCATCTGTCAGCGGTCGTGACACGCACCCCTAAAAACAAAAAACATTTGTACACAGAAACTAGCTCCCTGGTATACAGAAAATACCTGAGCCCTGACGCAAGCCTCCAGAAAAATTGGAACGGAAATGGCGCTCCACCAAACTGGAAGTCTTCCTACTAGCTTGGAAAGAAAGTACCGAACAACATCGAAGAGCGCTCACTGCTGCTCGATCATTTTTCCAACCTAATTGAGGAGAATAAGAACAATCCAACATTTCTATTTGATACTGTCGCAAAGCTAACTAAAAAGCAACATTCAACAAGAGAGGATGCCTTTCACTTCAGCAGTTATGAATTCATGAACTTCTTCGACAAAAAGATAATGATAATTAGAAAGCAAATTACGGACTCCTCTTTGAATCTGCGTATTTCTCCAAAAGCTCAGTTAATATGCCATTTAGCAGACGCTTTTATCCAAAGCGACTTACAGTCATGCGTGCATACATTTTTGTGTATGGGTGGTCCCGGGGATCAAACCCACTACCTTGGCGTTACAAGCGCCGTGCTCTACCAGCTGAGCTACAGAGGACCACAGTTGTCCTGAGTCTGCACAGAACTGCCAGGTCCTAGGATCAATGGAGACACTCAAGTGTTTTAATCCTGTATCTCTTGACACATTCATGTAAATCGTCATGGCCTCTAGACCTTCAAGCTGCATGCTGGACCCTATTCCAACTAAACTACTGAAAGAGCTACTTCCTGTGCTTGGTCCTCCTATGTTGAACATAATAAATGGCTCCCTATCCGCTGGATGTGAACCAAACTCACTAAAAGTGGCAGTAATAAAGCCTCTCTTGAAAAAGTCAAACCTTGACCCAGAAAATGTAAAAAACTATCGGCCTATATCGAATCTCCCATTCCTCTCAATTTTTTGGGAAAAAGCTGTTCTGCAGCAACTGACTGCATTCCTGAAGACAGAAAATGTATACGAAACGCTTCAGTCTGGGTTTAGACCCGATTATAGCACTGAGACTGCACTCTTGAAGATGGTAAATTACCTTTTAATGGCGTCAAACCAAGGCTCTGCATCTGTCCTCGTGCTCCTAGACCTTAGTGCTGCTTTTGACACCATCGATTAACACATTCTTTTGGAGAGATTGGAAACCCTAATTGGTCTACACGGACAAGTTCTTGCCTGGTTTAGATCTTATCTGTCAGAAAGATATCAGTTCGTCTCTGTGGATGGTTTATCCTCTGACAAATCAATTGAACGTTTCGGTGTTCCTCAAGGTTCCGTTTTAGGACCACTATTGTTTTCACTGTATATTTTACCTCTTGGTGATGTCATTCGGAAACACAATGTTTAACTTTCATTGCTATGCGGACGACACACAGCTCTACATTTCGATGAAACATGGTGAAGCCCCAAAATGTCCTACCCTGGAAGCCTGTGTTTCAGACATAAGGAAGTGGATGGCTGAATTTGTTTTCCTTTTCAACTCGGACAAAACAGAGATGCTAGTTCTAGGTCCCAAGAAACAAAGAGATCTGCTGTTGGATCTGACAATTAATCTTGATGGTTGAACAACAAAAAAACAGTGAAGGACCTCGGCGTTACTCTGGACCCTGATCTCTCTTTTGACGAACATATCAAGAATATTTAAAGGACAGCTTTTTTCCATCTTCGTAACATTGCAAAAATCTGAAACGTTTTGTCCAAAAATGATGCAGAAAAGCTAATCCATGCTTTTGCCACTTCTAGATTAGACTACTGCAATGCTCTACTCTCCGGCTACCTGGATAAAGCACTAAATAAACTTCAGTTAGTGCTAAACACGGCTGCTAGAATCTGGACTAGAACCAAAACATTGGATCATAAATTACTCCAGTGCTAGCCTCTGGCTTCCTGTTAAGGCTAGGGCTGATTTCAAGGTTGTACTGCTAACCTACAAAATATTACATGGGCTTGCTCCTACCTATCTCTCCGATTTGGTCCTGCCGTACATACCTACACATACGCTACGGTCACAAGACGCAGGCCTCCTTATTGTCCCTAGAATTTCTAATCAAACAGCAGGAGGCAGGGTTTTCTCCTATAGAGCTCCATTTTTATGGAATGGTCTGCCTATCCATGTGAGAGACGCAGACTCGGTCTCTACCTTTAAGTCTTTACTGAAGACTCATCTCATTAGGTCCTATGATTGAGTGTAGTCTGGCCCAGGGGTGCGAAGGTGAACGGAAAGGCACTGGAGCAACAAACCGCCCTTGCTGTGTCTGCCTGGCCGGCTCCCCTCTCTCCACTGGGATTCTCTGTCTCTGACCCTATTACGGGGGCTGAGTTACTGGTTTACTGGTACTTTCCATGCCGTCCCTAGGAGGGGTGCGGCACTTGAGTGGGTTGAGTCACTGACGTGATCTTCCTGTCCGGTTTGTCGCCCCCTCAGGCTCGTGCAGTGGAGGAGATCTTCGTGGGCTATACTCAGCCTTGTCTCAGGGTAGTAGGTTAGTGGTCTGTTGATATCCCTCTAGTGTTGTGGGGGCTGTGCTTTGGCAACGTGGGTGGGGTTATATCCTGCCTGGTTGGCCCTGTCCGGGGGTATCATCGGATGGGGCCACAGTGTCTCCCGACCCCCCCTGTCTCAGCCTCCAGTATCTATGCTGCAATAGTCTATGTGCCGGGGGGCTAGGGTCAGTCTGTTATATCTGGTGTTCTTCTCCTGTCTTATCCAGTGTCCTGTGTGAATTTAAGTATGCTCCCTCTAATTCTCTCTCTCTCCTCCCTTCCCGGAGGACCTGAGCCCTGGGACCATGCCTCAGGACTACCTGGCCTGATGACTCCTGGCTGTCCCCAGTCCACCTGGTCGTGCTGCTGCTCCAGTTTCCACTCTTCTGCCTGCGGCTATGGAACCCTGACCTGTTCACCGGACGTTCTACCTTGTCCCAGACCTGCTGTTTTCAACTCTCTCTCTCTACCGCACCTGCTATTTCAACCTCTAAATGTCCATCTATGAAAAGCCAAGTGACATTTACTCCTGATGTACTGACCTGTTGCAACCTCTACAACCACTGTGATTATTGTTTAACCCTGCTGGTCATCTATGAACGTTTGAACATCTTGGAGAACAATCTGGCCTTAATGGCCATGTACTGTTATAATCTCCACCCGGCACAGCCAGAAGGGGACTGGCCACCCCTCAGAACCTGGTTCCTCTCCACCCGGCACAGCCAGAAGGGGACTGGTCACCCCTCAGAGCCTGGTTCCTCTGGTCTACCCAGTACAGCCAGAAGAGGACTGGCCACCCCTCAGAGCCTGGTTCCTCTGGTCTACCCAGTACAGCCAGAAGAGGACTGGCCACCCCTCAGAGCCTGGTTCCTCTCCACCCGGCACAGCCAGAAGGGGACTGGCCACCCCTCAGAACCTGATTCCTCTAGTATGAAAAATGTATGCACTCACTAACTGCTAAATGACTAAAATGTAAAAATGTAGGTTTCTTCCTAGGTTTCTGCCTTTCTAGGGAGTTGTTCCTAGCCACCATGCTTCTACATCTGCATTGCTTGCTGTTTGGGGTTTTTAGGCTGGGTTTCTGTATAGCACTTTCTGACATCTGCTGATGTAAAAAGGGCTTTATAAATAAAATGTGATTGATTGATCGATCAATTAATCACACCACCACACTCTGCACTGCTCCACCACTAGAGGGATAGTTCAATCAATTAATCACACCACCACACTCTGAACCGCTCCACCACTAGAGGGATAGTTTAATCAATCAATTAATCACACCACCACACTCTGCACCGCTCCACCACTAGAGGGGGGATAGTTTAATCAATCAATTAATCACACCACCACACTCTGCACCGCACCACCACTATAGGGATAGTTTAATCAATCAATTAATCACACCACCACACAGACAGGCATCGAGGCATTCAGTTACTGTTCCATTGAACAGACAGACAGGCATCGAGGCATTCAGTTACTGTTCCATTGAACAGACAGACAGGCATCGAGGCATTCAGTTACCGTTCCATTGAACAGACAGACAGGCATCGAGGCATTCAGTTACCGTTCCATTGAACAGACAGACAGGCATCGAGGCATTCAGTTACCGTTCCATTGAACAGACAGACAGGCATCGAGGCATTCAGTTACTGTTCCATTGAACAGACAGACAGGCATCGAGGCATTCAGTTACCGTTCCATTGAACAGACAGACAGGCATCGAGGCATTCAGTTACCGTTCCATTGAACAGACAGACAGGCATCGAGGCATTCAGTTACTGTTCCATTGAACAGACAGACAGGCATCGAGGCATTCAGTTACCGTTCCATTGAACAGACAGACAGGCATCGAGGCATTCAGTTACTGTTCCATTGAACAGACAGACAGGCATCGAGGCATTCAGTTACCGTTCCATTGAACAGACAGACAGGCATCGAGGCATTCAGTCACCGTTCCATTGAAGCAGAAAGACAGGCATCGAGGCATTCAGTTACTGTTCGATTGAACAGACAGACAGGCATCGAGGCATTCAGTTACTGTTCCATTGAACAGACAGACAGGCATCGAGGCATTCAGTTACCGTTCCATTGAACAGACAGACAGGCATCGAGGCATTCAGTTACTGTTCCATTGAACAGACAGACAGGCATCGAGGCATTCAGTTACCGTTCCATTGAACAGACAGACAGGCATCGAGGCATTCAGTTACCGTTCCATTGAAGCAGACAGACAGGCATCGAGGCATTCAGTTACTGTTCGATTGAACAGACAGACAGGCATCGAGGCATTCAGTTACCGTTCCATTGAAGCAGACAGACAGGCATCGAGGCATTCAGTTACTGTTCGATTGAACAGACAGACAGGCATCGAGGCATTCAGTTACTGTTCGATTGAACAGACAGACAGGCATCGAGGCATTCAGTTACTGTTCGATTGAACAGACAGACAGGCATCGAGGCATTCAGTTACTGTTCGATTGAGCAGACAGACAGGCATCGAGGCATTCAGTTACCGTTCGATTGAACGTTAGAATGGACAGAACCGGTGACCTAAGTGACTCTGAGCTTGGTATGATCATCGGTGCCAGGCGCGCCGGATACAGTATCTCAGAAAAACGGCAGGCCTCCTGGGCTTTTCACGCAGGTAGGGTTTTACAGAGAATGGTGCGACAAAACATCTAGTCAGCGTCAGTCCTGTGGGCGAAAACAGAGGTCGAAAAAGAATGGCAAGAATCGTGCGAGCTAACAGGCGGGCCCCAAACAGGCAAATAACGGCGCAGTACAACAGTGGTGTGCAGAACGGTCATCTCAGGAACGCACAACTCGTCGGTCCTTGTCACAGTTGGGCTAATTGCAGCGGACGACCACAGGGTTAAGTGCCTTGCTTAAGGGCACATCGACAGATTTTTCACCTAGTCGGCTCGGGGATTAGAACCAGCGACCTTTCGGTTACTGGCACAACGCTCTTACCCACTAAGCTACCTGCCGCCCCACACCGGGTTCCACTCCTGTGAGCGTCGCGCTGACGGCCGAGTCAGGATTTGGGCGTAAGCGGCGTGAGTCCATGGCCCCCCATCCTGCCTGGTGTCCTGCCACACGTTGGGCCGACATCTCTGTGGAACATTTTCCGACACCTTGTTGAATCCATTCCCCGAAGAACTCAGGCTGTTCTGGAGGCAAAGGGGGATCCAACCCGGTACTGAGTGTCTACTGGCTGGCTAGCTAGCTAGCGTTAGCAACGTTGGGTGGTCAATGAGACTGAGAGCTAGCTAACCTAGCTAGCGTTAGCAACGTTGGGTGGTCAATGAGACTGAGAGCTAGCTAACCTAGCTAGCGTTAGCAACGTTGGGTGGTCAATGAGACTGAGAGCTAGCTAACCAGCTGCCAGCGGTACTAATACACTGGCAGCTGAGTAAATACTTTTGTTACAATGTTAGCTAACTCTCAGTCTCATTGACCACCCAACGTTGCTTACGCTAGCTAGCTAGCCACTTAATATAACTTGTTTGTTTTTTTCGAAGTGTGTGGTAGCTAGCTTAACTCCTGAGTGGCGCAGTGGTCTAAGGCACTGCATCGCAGTGCTAACTGTGCCACTAGATCCTGGTTCGAATCCAGGCTCTGTCGCAGCCGGCCGCGACCGGGAGATTCATGGGCGGCGCACAATTGGCCCAGCGTCGTCCAGGGTAGGGGAGGGAATGGCCGGCAGGGATGTAGCTCAGTTGATAGAGCATGGCGTTTGCAACGCCAGGGTTGTGGGTTCGTTTCCCACGGGGGGCCAGTATAAAAAAAATATGTATTCACTAACTGTAAGTCGCTCTGGATAAGAGCGTCTGCTAAATGACTAAAATGTAATGTAAAATGTAGCTAAGTTAGCCATGTTGTTAATACAACTACCATCTGCTGTCGGCATCAAGGAATGATTTGAGAGCACTAGTTAGCTCCAAAAGTCGTTACAGCTTGGACTGCATTCTGACGTTGAATTCAGAGCCGTTCAGTGGCTAACCATACTTACAAACATCATTTTACCAGGTTTACCGTGAAGCAATTTGTAATGACAGTCCACCACAACGGTACCAGTGAGTTTTCTGATTGACAAGGGGTTAGTCTGTGTTTTAATTTTCATTGTGTATTAGAAACACAGTCTCAATCAATTTGAAATAATCACCTGCTCCACACCCCCTGTAGGTCCTGGAACCCTGGGGCTCTCTGGAGGTAGGTCGCCACCTGCAGGATGGGAGGAGGAATTACACCGTCAACTAACTACCACAGACTGGGGGTTAATCACAGAGAACCACAATGGAAAGAAGCTGTCAAACTTTGATGTGTCCCCAATGATTTGGAATGCAGTGGATCCACTTGGGATGCAGCAGCAACTCAATGGACTCTACTGGGAAACACACACTGTTAATACACACACACACACACACTGTTAATACACACACACACACACACACACTGTTAACAAACTTTGATGTGTCCCCAATGATTTGGAATGCAGTATATCCACTTGGGATGCGGAGTTTTAAATGGAAGATCAAGTAATAAAGGTATTGATTATGTGTGTGTGTGTGTGTTTTGTGTGTGTGTGTGTGTGGTGTGTGTGTGTGTGTGTGTGTGTGTGTGTGTGTGTGTGTGTGTGTGTGTATGGTGTGTGTGGTGTGTGTGTGTGTGTGTGTGTGTGTGTGTGTGTGTGTGTGGTGTGTGTGTGTGTGTGTGGTGTGTGTGTGTGTGTGTGTATGGTGTGTGTGTGTGTGTGTGGTGTGTGTGTGTGTGTGTGTGTGTGTGTGTGTGGGTGTGTGGGTGTGTGTGTGTGTGTGTGTGTGTGTGTGTGGTGTGTGTGTGTGTGTGTGTGTGTGTGTGTGTGTGTGTGTGTGTGTGTGTGT
>CM062510.1:18039239-18051436 GCA_031479575.1 Coregonus ussuriensis | reverse complement strand
AACGGTAACTGAATGCCTCGATGCCTGTCCTGTCTGTTCAATGGAACAGTAACTGAATGCCTCGATGCCTGTCTGTCTGTTCAATGGAACGGTAACTGAATGCCTCGATGCCTGTCTGTCTGTTCAATGGAACAGTAACTGATGCCTCGATGCCTGTCTGTCTGTTCAATCGAACAGTAAACTGAATGCCTCGATGCCTGTCTTTCTGCTTCAATGGAACGGTGACTGAATGCCTCGATGCCTGTCTGTCTGTTCAACTGGAAACGGTACTGAATGCCTCGATGCCTGTCTGTCTGTTCAATGGAACAGTAACTGAATGCCTCGATGCCTGTCCTGTCTGTTCAATGGAACGGTAACTGAATGCCTCGATGCCTGTCTGTCTGGTCAATGGAACAGTAACTGAATGCCTCGATGCCTGTCTGTCTGTTCAATGGAACGGTAACTGAATGCCTCGATGCCTGTCTGTCTGTTCAATGGAACGGTAACTGAATGCCTCGATGCCTGTCTGTCTGTTCAATGGAACAGTAACTGAATGCCTCGATGCCTGTCTGTCTGTTCAATGGAACGGTAACTGAATGCCTCGATGCCTGTCTGTCTGTTCAATGGAACGGTAACTGAATGCCTCGATGCCTGTCTGTCTGTTCAATGGAACGGTAACTGAATGCCTCGATGCCTGTCTGTCTGTTCAATGAACAGTAACTGAATGCCTCGATGCTGTCTGTCTGTTCAATGGAACAGTAACTGAATGCCTCGATGCCTGTCTGTGTGGTGGTGTGATTAATTGATTGATTAAACTATCCCTATAGTGTGGTGCGGTGCAGAGTGTGGTGGTGGTGATTAATTGATTGATTAAACTATCCCCCCTCTAGTGGTGGAGCGGTGCAGAGTGTGGTGGTGTGATTAATTGATTGATTAAACTATCCCTCTAGTGGTGGAGCGGTTCAGAGTGTGGTGGGTGTGATTAATTGATTGAACTATCCCTCTAGAGGTGGAGCAGTGCCAGAGTGTGGTGGTGTGATTAATTGATCGATCAATCAATCACATTTTATTTATAAAGCCCTTTTTACATCAGCAGATGTCAGAAAGGTGCTATACAGAAACCCAGCCTAAAAACCCCAAACAGCAAGCAATGCAGATGTAGAAGCATGGTGGCTAGGAACAACTCCCTAGAAAGGCAGAAACCTAGGAAGAAACCTACATTTTTACATTTTAGTCATTTAGCAGTTAGTGAGTGCATACATTTTTTCATACTAGAGGAATCAGGTTCTGAGGGGTGGCCAGTCCCCTTCTGGCTGTGCCGGGTGGAGAGGAACCAGGCTCTGAGGGGTGGCCAGTCCTCTTCTGGCTGTAACTGGGTAGACCAGAGGAACCAGGCTCTGAGGGGTGGCCAGTCCTCTTCTGGCTGTACTGGGTAGACCAGAGGAACCAGGCTCTGAGGGGTGACCATTCCCCTTCTGGCTGTGCCGGGTGGAGAGGAACCAGGTTCTGAGGGGTGGCCAGTCCCCTTCTGGCTGTGCCGGGTGGAGATTATAACAGTACATGGCCATTAAGGCCAGATTGTTCTCCAAGATGTTCAAACGTTCATAGATGACCAGCAGGTTAAACAATAATCACAGTGGTTGTAGAGGGTTGCAACAGGTCAGTACATCAGGAGTAATGTCACTTGGCTTTTCATAGATGGACATTTAGAGGTTGAAATAGCAGGTGCGGTAGAGAGAGAGAGTTGAAAACAGCAGGTCTGGGACAAGGTAGAACGTCCGGTGAACAGGTCAGGGTTCCATAGCCGCAGGCAGAAGAGTGGAAACTGGAGCAGCAGCACGACCAGGTGGACTGGGGACAGCCAGGAGTCATCAGGCCAGGTAGTCCTGAGGCATGGTCCCAGGGCTCAGGTCCTCCGGGAAGGGAGGAGAGAGAGAGGAATTAGAGGGAGCATACTTAAATTCACACAGGACACTGATAAGACAGGAGAAGAACACCAGATATAACAGACTGACCCTAGCCCCCCGGCACATAGACTATTGCAGCATAGATACTGGAGGCTGAGACAGGGGGGGGTCGGGGAGACACTGTGGCCCCATCCGATGATACCCCCGGACAGGGCCAACCAGGCAGGATATAACCCCACCCACGTTGCCAAAGCACAGCCCCCACAACACTAGAGGGATATCAACAGACCACTAACCTACTACCCTGAGACAAGGCTGAGTATAGCCCACGAAGATCTCCTCCACTGCACGAGCCTGAGGGGGCGACAAACCGGACAGGAAGATCACGTCAGTGACTCAACCCACTCAAGTGCCGCACCCCTCCTAGGGACGGCATGGAAAGTACCAGTAAACCAGTAACTCAGCCCCCGTAATAGGGTCAGAGACAGAGAATCCCAGTGGAGAGAGGGGAGCCGGCCAGGCAGACACAGCAAGGGCGGTTTGTTGCTCCAGTGCCTTTCCGTTCACCTTCGCACCCCTGGGCCAGACTACACTCAATCATAGGACCTAATGAGATGAGTCTTCAGTAAAGACTTAAAGGTAGAGACCGAGTCTGCGTCTCTCACATGGATAGGCAGACCATTCCATAAAAATGGAGCTCTATAGGAGAAAACCCTGCCTCCTGCTGTTTGATTAGAAATTCTAGGGACAATAAGGAGGCCTGCGTCTTGTGACCGTAGCGTATGTGTAGGTATGTACGGCAGGACCAAATCGGAGAGATAGGTAGGAGCAAGCCCATGTAATATTTTGTAGGTTAGCAGTACAACCTTGAAATCAGCCCTAGCCTTAACAGGAAGCCAGAGGCTAGCACTGGAGTAATTTATGATCCAATGTTTTGGTTCTAGTCCAGATTCTAGCAGCCGTGTTTAGCACTAACTGAAGTTTATTTAGTGCTTTATCCAGGTAGCCGGAGAGTAGAGCATTGCAGTAGTCTAATCTAGAAGTGGCAAAAGCATGGATTAGCTTTTCTGCATCATTTTTGGACAAAACGTTTCAGATTTTTGCAATGTTACGAAGATGGAAAAAAGCTGTCCTTTAAATATTCTTGATATGTTCGTCAAAAGAGAGATCAGGGTCCAGAGTAACGCCGAGGTCCTTCACTGTTTTTTTGTTGTTCAACCATCAAGATTAATTGTCAGATCCAACAGCAGATCTCTTTGTTTTCTTGGGACCTAGAACTAGCATCTCTGTTTTGTCCGAGTTGAAAAGGAAAACAAATTCAGCCATCCACTTCCTTATGTCTGAAACACAGGCTTCCAGGGTAGGACATTTTGGGGCTTCACCATGTTTCATCGAAATGTAGAGCTGTGTGTCGTCCGCATAGCAATGAAAGTTAAACATTGTGTTTCCGAATGACATCACCAAGAGGTAAAATATACAGTGAAAACAATAGTGGTCCTAAAACGGAACCTTGAGGAACACCGAAACGTTCAATTGATTTGTCAGAGGATAAACCATCCACAGAGACGAACTGATATCTTTCTGACAGATAAGATCTAAACCAGGCAAGAACTTGTCCGTGTAGACCAATTAGGGTTTCCAATCTCTCCAAAAGAATGTGTTAATCGATGGTGTCAAAAGCAGCACTAAGGTCTAGGAGCACGAGGACAGATGCAGAGCCTTGGTTTGACGCCATTAAAAGGTAATTTACCATCTTCAAGAGTGCAGTCTCAGTGCTATAATCGGGTCTAAACCCAGACTGAAGCGTTTCGTATACATTTTCTGTCTTCAGGAATGCAGTCAGTTGCTGCAGAACAGCTTTTTCCCAAAAAATTGAGAGGAATGGGAGATTCGATATAGGCCGATAGTTTTTTACATTTTCTGGGTCAAGGTTTGACTTTTTCAAGAGAGGCTTTATTACTGCCACTTTTAGTGAGTTTGGTTCACATCCAGCGGATAGGGAGCCATTTATTATGTTCAACATAGGAGGACCAAGCACAGGAAGTAGCTCTTTCAGTAGTTTAGTTGGAATAGGGTCCAGCATGCAGCTTGAAGGTCTAGAGGCCATGACGATTTACATGAATGTGTCAAGAGATACAGGATTAAAACACTTGAGTGTCTCCATTGATCCTAGGACCTGGCAGTTCTGTGCAGACTCAGGACAACTGTGGTCCTCTGTAGCTCAGCTGGTAGAGCACGGCGCTTGTAACGCCAAGGTAGTGGGTTTGATCCCCGGGACCACCCATACACAAAAATGTATGCACGCATGACTGTAAGTCGCTTTGGATAAAAGCGTCTGCTAAATGGCATATTAACTGAGCTTTTGGAGAAATACGCAGATTCAAAGAGGAGTCCGTAATTTGCTTTCTAATTATCATTATCTTTTTGTCGAAGAAGTTCATGAATTCATAACTGCTGAAGTGAAAGGCATCCTCTCTTGTTGAATGTTGCTTTTTAGTTAGCTTTGCGACAGTATCAAATAGAAATGTTGGATTGTTCTTATTCTCCTCAATTAGGTTGGAAAAATGATCGAGCAGCAGTGAGCGCTCTTCGATGTTGTTCGGTACTTTCTTTCCAAGCTAGTAGGAAGACTTCCAGTTTGGTGGAGCGCCATTTCCGTTCCAATTTTTCTGGAGGCTTGCGTCAGGGCTCAGGTATTTTCTGTATACCAGGGAGCTAGTTTCTGTGTACAAATGTTTTTTGTTTTTAGGGGTGCGTGTCACGACCGCTGACAGATGAAGCGGACCAAGGCGCAGCGTGATAAGCGTACATACTTTAATTGTACTTACACAACAACACGAACAAAACAACAAACGATACGTGAAGTCCTGAGGTTATACACAAAACCTTACGGAACAAGATCCCACAAAATACTAGTGCCAAACAGGCTGCCTAAGTATGGTCCCCAATCAGAGACAACGAGCTACAGCTGCCTCTGATTGGGAACCACCCTGGCCAACATAGATCAAAACGAACTAGAACCAAAAAACATAGAAAACAAAACATAGAAAATCCACACCCTGGCTCAACATATAAGAGTCCCCAGAGCCAGGGCGTGACAGTGCGACTGCACCTAGGGTATTACGCAAGGTTACATTTAGATCCTCAATTGGGTCGTTAACTGATGTTTGTACTCTGACGTCCCTGAGTAGGTGGAGGGAGTCTGGAAGGGCCTCTAGGAATCTTTGGGTTGTCGGAGTCTGGAAGGGCCTCTAGGAATCTTTGGGTTGTCGGAGTCTGGAAGGGCCTCTAGGAATCTTTGGGTTGTCCAAGAATTTACAGCACGGCTTTTGATGGTCCTTGGTTGGGGTCTGAGCAGATTATTTGTTGCGATTGCAAACGTAATAAGATGGTGGAGCGGTGCAGAGTGTGGTGGTGTGATTAATTGATTGATTAAACCATCCCTATAGTGGTGGAGTGGTGCAGAGTGTGGTGGTGTGATTAATTGATTGATTAAACTATCCCTCTAGTGGTCGAGCAGTGCAGAGTGTGGTGGTGTGATTAATTGATTGATTAAACTATCCCCTATAGTGGTCGAGCAGTGCAGAGTGTGGTGGTGTGATTAATTGATTGATTAAACTATCCCTATAGTGGTGGAGCGGTTCAGAGTGTGGTGGTGTGATTAATTGATTGATTAAACTATCCCTATAGTGGTCGAGCGGTTCAGAGTGTGGTGGTGTGATTAATTGATTGATTAAACTATCCCTCTAGTGGTCGAGCGGTTCAGAGTGTGGTGGTGTGATTAATTGATTGATTAAACTATCCCTCTAGTGGTCGAGCGGTTCAGAGTGTGGTGGTGTGATTAATTGATTGATTAAACTATCCCCTATAGTGGTCGAGCGGTTCAGAGTGTGGTGGTGTGATTAATTGATTGATTAAACTATCCCTATAGTGGTGGTGCGGTGCAGAGTGTGGTGGTGTGATTAATTGATTGATTAAACTATCCCCTATAGTGGTGGAGCGGTGCAGAGTGTGGTGGTGTGATTAATTGATTGATTCAACTATCCCCTATAGTGGTGGAGCGGTGCAGAGTGTGGTGGTGTGATTAATTGATTGATTCAACTATCCCCTATAGTGGTGGAGCGGTGCAGAGCGTGGTGGTGTGATTAATTGATTGATTAAACTATCCCCTCTAGTGGTGGAGCAGTTCAGAGTGTGGTGGTGTGATTAATTGATTGATTAAACTATCCCCCCTCTAGTGGTCGAGCGGTTCAGAGTGTGGTGGTGTGATTAATTGATTGATTAAACTATCCCTATAGTGGTGGAGCGGTTCAGAGTGTGGTGGTGTGATTAATTGATTGATTAAACTATCCCTCTAGTGGTCGAGCGGTTCAGAGTGTGGTGGTGTGATTAATTGATTGATTAAACTATCCCCCCTATAGTGGTGGAGCGGTGCAGAGTGTGGTGGTGTGATTAATTGATTGATTAAACTATCCCTCTAGTGGTGGAGCGGTGCAGAGTGTGGTGGTGTGATTAATTGATTGATTAAACTATCCCTCTAGTGGTCGAGCGGTGCAGAGTGTGGTGGTGTGATTAATTGATTGATTAAACTATCCCTCTAGTGGTGGAGCGGTTCAGAGTGTGGTGGTGTGATTAATTGATTGATTAAACTATCCCTCTAGTGGTCGAGCAGTGCAGAGTGTGGTGGTGTGATTAATTGATTGATTAAACTATCCCTCTAGTGGTGGAGCGGTGCAGAGTGTGGTGGTGTGATTAATTGATTGATTAAACTATCCCCCCTATAGTGGTCGAGCGGTTCAGAGTGTGGTGGTGTTTAAGACCTCTGGAGCGTTGGCCTGGCTGGGAGTGTCAGGGGCGGACTCTCTGCTGGAACGCACCGGATTGGCCCAGGCTGTCAGGGAGGGGCGGAGCTTCAGAGGATCAAAGGTTACGAACATCACCGTGGGAGGTGAGTAAAGGGGGGTCAGTGGGTATGGCAGGGGGTTTGTTTAGCCCAGCACTAATACCCCTCAACTAATGAGCTGCTCATCAAAGCCTTGCTGGGTATAATTGGGTGTGTTAGTACTGGGTTGCAATCAAAGCCTGCTCGGTGGGAGCTCTCCAGAACCTTATAGTTCAACTGTTGAAACTGGGCTCTCCAGAACCTTATAGTTCAACTGTTGAAACTGGGCTCTCCAGAACCTCATAGTTCAACTGTTGAAACTGGGCTGCAATCAAAGCCTGCTCGTGGGAGCTCTCCAGAACCTCAGAGTTCAACTGTTGAAACTGGGCTGCAACCAAAGCCTGCTCGGTGGGAGCTCTCCAGAACCTTATAGTTCAACTGTTGAAACTGGGCTGCAACCAAAGCCTGCTCGGTGGGAGCACTCCAGAACCTTATAGTTCAACTGTTGAAACTGGGCTGCAACCAAACCCTGCTCTGTGGGAGCTCTCCAGAACCTTATAGTTCAACTGTTGAAACTGGGCTGCAACCAAAGCCTGCTCGGTGGGAGCTCTCCAGAACCTCAGAACTGTTCAACTGTTGAAACTGGGCTGCAATCAAAGCCTGCTCTGTGGGAGCTCTCCAGAACCTCAGAACTGTTCAACTATTAAACGCCGTTAGCTTTTCGTTCAACACTTTCTGTTTCAGATCTCTCTCTTCTTCTCTCCCCCTCTCTCCTTCCCCCTCTTCTCTCTCCTACTCCCCCTCTCCCCCCTCTCTCCTTCCCCCTCTTCTCTCTCCTACTCCCCCTCTCTCCCCCCTCTCTCCTCCCCCCTCTCCCCCCCTCTCCCCCCTCTCTCCTCCCCCCTCTTCTCTCTCCTACTCCCCCTCTCTCCCCCCTCTCTCCTACTCCCCCCCTCTCCCCCCTCTCTCCTACTCCCCCCCTCTCCCCCCTCTCTCCTCCCCCCTCTCTCCTCCCCCCTCTCCCCCCCTCTCTCCTCCCCCCTCTTCTCTCTCCTACTCCCCCCTCTCTCCCCCCTCTCTCCTCCCCCCTCTTCTCTCTCCTACTCCCCCTCTCTCCCCCCTCTCTCCTCCCCCCTCTCTCCCCCCCTCTCTCCTCCCCCCCTCTTCTCTCTCCTACTCCCCCTCTCTCCCCCCTCTCTCCTCCCCCCTCTCCCCCCCTCTCCCCCCTCTCTCCTACTCCCCCTCTCTCCTCCCCCCTCTCTCCCCCCTCTCTCCTCCCCCCCTCTTCTCTCTCCTACTCCCCCTCTCTCCCCCTCTCTCCTCCCCCCCTCTTCTCTCTCCTACTCCCCCCTCTCTCCCCCCTCTCTCCTCCCCCCTCTTCTCTCTCCTACTCCCCCCTCTCTCCCCCCTCTCTCCTTCCCCCTCTCCCCCCTCTCTCCTCCCCCCTCTTCTCTCTCCTACTCCCCCTCTCTCCCCCCTCTCTCCTCCCCCCTCTTCTCTCTCCTACTCCCCCTCTCTCCCCCTCTCTCCTTCCCCCTCTTCTCTCTCCTACTCCCCCTCTCTCCTACTCCCCCCCCTCTCCCCCCTCTCTCCTCCCCCCTCTTCTCTCTCCTACTCCCCCCCAGGTCTGCAGGAGGACGTGTGTTTGTGGTTGTTCCGATGCTCTGCAGGGTTTGAGTGTGTGTCCCGGCCGAGTCACATGGCCATCTGTTCCTCAGTCTGTCACACTGACTACTGTCACAACCACGGCATCTGTACCCACCACCCAGACCACCCACCCCTCTGCCAGTAAGAACACACACACACCCCAACCACCCCTCTGCCAGTAAGAACACACACACACACACACACACACACACACACACACACACACACACACACACACACACACACACACACACAGCTGCTCTGCCAGAAAAAGACACACATCACAAAATATGATAATAAATGTATTTAGTCTCCAGGTGCCTTGTCTCTCTCTCTCTCCAGGTGTCCTGTCTCTCTCTCTCCAGGTGCCCTGTCTCTCTCTCTCTCCAGGTGTCCTGTCTCTCTCTCTCTCCAGGTGCCTTGTCTCTCTCTCTCTCCAGGTGTCCTGTCTCTCTCTCTCCAGGTGTCCTGTCTCTCTCTCATCTCCTGGCGTCCTGTCTCTCTCTCTCTCCAGGTGTCCTGTCTCTCTCTCTCCAGGTGCCCTGTCTCTCTCTCTCTCCAGGTGCCCTGTCTCTCTCTCTCCAGGTGCCCTGTCTCTCTCTCTCTCCAGGTGTCCTGTCTCTCTCTCTCTCCAGGTTCCCTGTCTCTCTCTCTCTCCAGGTGCCCTGTCTCTCTCTCTCTCCAGGTGCCCTGTCTCTCTCCCTCCAGGTTCCCTGTCTCTCTCTCTCTCCAGGTGCCCTGTCTCTCTCTCTCTCTCTCCAGGTGTCCTGTCTCTCTCTCTCTCCAGGTGTCCTGTCTCTCTCTCTCTCCAGGTGTCCTGTCTCTCTCTCTCCAGGTGTCCTGTCTCTCTCTCTCTCCAGGTGCCCTGTCTCTCTCCCTCCAGGTTCCCTATCTCTCTCTCTCTCCAGGTGCCCTGTCTCTCTCTCTCTCTCTCCAGGTGTCCTGTCTCTCTCTCTCTCCAGGTGTCCTGTCTCTCTCTCTCTCCAGGTGTCCTGTCTCTCTCTCCCTCCAGGTTCCCTGTCTCTCTCTCTCTCCAGGTGCCCTGTCTCTCTCACTCTCCAGGTGCCCTGTCTCTCTCCCTCCAGGTTCCCTGTCTCTCTCTCTCTCCAGGTGCCCTGTCTCTCTCTCTCTCTCTCCAGATGTCCTGTCTCTCTCTCTCTCTCCAGGTGTCCTGTCTCTCTCTCTCTCCAGGTGCCCTGTCTCTCTCTCTCTCCTGGCGTCCTGTCTCTCTCTCTCCAGGTGCCCTGTCTCTCTCTCTCTCCAGGTGCCTTGTCTCTCTCTCTCTCCAGGTTCCCTGTCTCTCTCTCTCTCCAGGTGCCCTGTCTCTCTCTCTCTCCAGGTGCCCTGTCTCTCTCTCTCTTTCCAGGTGCCCTGTCTCTCTCTCTCTCCAGGTGTCCTGTCTCTCTCTCTCTCTCCAGGTGCCCTGTCTCTCTCTCTCTCCAGGTGTCCTGTCTCTCTCTCTCTCCAGGTGCCCTGTCTCTCTCTCTCTCCAGGTGTCCTGTCTCTCTCTCTCTCCAGGTGCCCTGTCTCTCTCTCTCTCCAGGTGCCCTGTCTCTCTCTCTCTCTCTCCAGGTGTCCTGTCTCTCTCTCTCTCCAGGTGTCCTGTCTCTCTCTCTCCAGGTGTCCTGTCTCTCTCTCCCTCCAGGTTCCCTGTCTCTCTCTCTCTCCAGGTGCCCTGTCTCTCTCCCTCCAGGTTCCCTGTCTCTCTCTCTCTCCAGGTGCCCTGTCTCTCTCTCTCTCTCTCCAGATGTCCTGTCTCTCTCTCTCTCTCCAGGTGTCCTGTCTCTCTCTCTCTCCAGGTGTCCTGTCTCTCTCTCTCTCCAGGTGCCCTGTCTCTCTCTCTCTCCAGGTGCCCTGTCTCTCTCTCTCCAGGTGCCTTGTCTCTCTCTCTCTCCAGGTGCCCTGTCTCTCTCTCTCTCCAGGTGCCCTGTCTCTCTCTCTCTCCAGGTGCCCTGTCTCTCTCTCTCTTTCCAGGTGCCCTGTCTCTCTCTCTCTCCAGGTGTCCTGTCTCTCTCTCTCTCTCCAGGTGCCCTGTCTCTCTCTCTCTCCAGGTGTCCTGTCTCTCTCTCTCTCTCCAGGTGCCCTGTCTCTCTCTCTCTCCAGGTGTCCTGTCTCTCTCTCTCTCCAGGTGCCCTGTCTCTCTCTCTCTCCAGGTGTCCTGTCTCTCTCTCTCTCCAGGTGCCCTGTCTCTCTCTCTCTCCAGGTGCCCTGTCTCTCTCTCTCTCCAGGTGTCCTGTCTCTCTCTCTCTCCAGGTGCCCTGTCTCTCTCTCTCCAGGTGTCCTGTCTCTCTCTCTCCAGGTGTCCTGTCTCTCTCTCTCTCCAGGTGTCCTGTCTCTCTCTCTCCAGGTGCCCTGTCTCTCTCTCTCTCCAGGTGTCCTGTCTCTCTCTCTCCAGGTGCCCTGTCTCTCTCTCTCTCCAGGTGCCCTGTCTCTCTCTCTCTCCAGGTGCCCTGTCTCTCTCTCTCTCCAGGTGCCCTGTCTCTCTCTCCAGGTGTCCTGTCTCTCTCTCTCTCCAGGTGCCCTGTCTCTCTCTCTCTCCAGGTTCCCTGTCTCTCTCTCTCTCCAGGTGTCCTGTCTCTCCCCCTCCTGGTGCCCTGTCTCTCTCTCTCCAGGTGCCCTGTCTCTCTCTCTCTCCAGGTACCCTGTCTCTCTCTCTCCAGGTGTCCTGTCTCTCTCTCTCTCCAGGTTCCCTGTCTCTCTCTCTCCAGGTGCCCTGTCTCTCTCTCTCCAGGTGCCCTGTCTCTCTCTCTCTCCAGGCGTCCTGTCTCTCTCTCTCTCCAGGTGTCCTGTCTCACTCTCTCCAGGTGCCCTGTCTCTCTCTCTCTCCAGGTGCCCTGTCTCTCTCTCTCTCCAGGTGTCCTGTCTCTCTCTCTCCAGGTGCCCTGTCTCTCTCTCTCCAGGTGCCCTGTCTCTCTCTCTCTCCAGGTGTCCTGTCTCTCTCTCTCTCCAGGTGTCCTGTTTCTCTCTCTCTCCAGGTGCCCTGTCTCTCTCTCTCTCCAGGTGCCCTGTCTCTCTCTCATCTCCTGGCGTCCTGTCTCTCTCTCTCTCCAGGTGCCCTGTCTCTCTCTCTCCAGGTGCCCTGTCTCTCTCTCTCCAGGTGCCCTGTCTCTCTCTCTCCAGGTGCCCTGTCTCTCTCTTTCTCCAGGTGTCCTGTCTCTCTCTCTCTCCAGGTGTCCTGTCTCTCTCTCTCTCCAGGTGTCCTGTCTCTCTCTCTCCAGGTGCCCTGTCTCTCTCTCATCTCCAGGTGTCCTGTCTCTCTCTCATCTCCAGGTGTCCTGTCTCTCTCTCTCTCCAGGTGTCCTGTCTCTCTCTCTCTCCAGGTGCCCTGTCTCTCTCTCTCCAGGTGCCCTGTCTCTCTCTCATCTCCTGGCGTCCTGTCTCTCTCTCTCCAGGTGCCCTGTCGGGGATAATTTCTGGTTCATGGGTCGTCGTTGTGACCTGAGGATGACGCAGCAGCGGCTGGTGGGGGCGTGTCTTGGCGTACTGGTCACCATAGTAACACTGATTGGCGTCATGGCCTGGCTGGTGGTGCGACGATACAGAGCCATGTTGATAAAGGCTAAAGTAGACCAGACACGCAGCAGGTAACCAAACACACACACACACCACACACACACACACACACACACACAGAGCCATGTTGATAAAGGCTAAAGTAGACCAGACACGCAGCAGGTAACCACACACACAGAGCCATGTTGATAAAGGCTAAAGTAGACCAGACACGCAGCAGGTAACCACACCACACACACAGAGCCATGTTGATAAAGGCTAAAGTAGAC
>CM062510.1:17846739-18034239 GCA_031479575.1 Coregonus ussuriensis | reverse complement strand
ACACACACACACACAGAGAGAAAACACACACACACAGAGAAAACACACACACACACAGGAAAAACACACACACAGAGAGAAAACACACACACACACAGAGAAAACACACACACAGAGAGAAAACACACACACACAGAGAAAACACACACACAGAGAGAAAACACACACACAGAGAAAACACACACACAGAGAGAAAACACACACACACACAGAGAAAACACACACACAGAGAGAAAACACACACACACACAGAGAAAACACACACACAGAGAGAAAACACACACACACAGAGAAAACACACACACAGAGAGAAAACACACACACACACAGAGAAAACACACACACACACAGAGAAAACACACACAGAGAGAAAACACACACACACAGAGAAAACACACACACAGAGAGAAAACACACACACACACAGAGAAAACACACACACAGAGAAAACACACACACAGAGAGAAAACACACACACACACAGAGAAAACACACACACAGAGAGAAAACACACACACAGAGAAAACACACACACACACAGAGAAAACACACACACACACAGAGAGAAAACACACACACACACAGAGAAAACACACACACAGAGAGAAAACACACACACACAGAGAAAACACACACACAGAGAGAAAACACACACACAGAGAAAACACACACACAGAGAGAAAACACACACACACACAGAGAAAACACACACACATAGAGAAAACACACACACACACAGAGAAAACACACACACAGAGAGAAAACACACACACACAGAGAAAACACACACACAGAGAGAAAACACACACACACACAGAGAAAACACACACACACACAGAGAAAACACACACAGAGAGAAAACACACACACACAGAGAAAACACACACACAGAGAGAAAACACACACACACACAGAGAAAACACACACACAGAGAAAACACACACACAGAGAGAAAACACACACACACACAGAGAAAACACACACACAGAGAGAAAACACACACACAGAGAAAACACACACACACACAGAGAAAACACACACACACACAGAGAAAACACACACACAGAGAGAAAAAACACACACACAGAGAAAACACACACACAGAGAGAAAACACACACACACACAGAGAAAACACACACACAGAGAGAAAACACACACACACACAGAGAAAACACACACACAGAGAGAAAACACACACACAGAAAAAACACACACACACACAGAGAAAACACACACACACAGAGAAAACACACACACAGAGAGAAAACACACACACACACACACAGAGAAAACACACACACACACACAGAGAAAACACACACACACACAGAGAAAACACACACACACACAGAGAAAACACACACGCACACACAGAGAAAACACACACACACACACACAGAGAAAACACACACACACACACACAGAGAAAACACACACACACACACAGAGAAAACACACACACACACACACACAGAGAAAACACACAAACACTGTAACACCAGCTGTACGAGATAAATGGATTCCAAAAACGAAGTAAAAGGTTGTCATGGTTACTCCCCCCCCCCCCTCTCCCCTCCAGCTCCCAGTACGGCTGGGAGGTCAGCGAGGTCAGCCTGGCGGAGTGTGTGGTGGATTCTGGGAAAGCCAGTGACCTGTCAGTCTGCAGCTGGCCAATAGAACCCATCCAGTGGACCCCCTTCCCCCTGCTGAAGCAACTATCCTCCTCACACAGAACCACCCCGGTACCTAGAGATTACAACCTGGGAGGGCTGGAGGGAGGGAGGGAGGGAGGGAGGGAGGGAGGGAGGGAGGGAGAGAGAGAGAGAGAGAGAGAGAGAGAGAGAGAGACACAGAGAGACACAGAGAGAGAGAGACAGAGAGAGAGAGGAGAGAGAGAGAAAAGAAAGAGAGAGAGAGAGAGAGAGAGAGAGAGAGAGACACAGAGAGAGAGAGACAGAGAGAGAGAGGAGAGAGAGAGAAAAGAAAGAGAGAGAGAGAGAGAGAGAGAGAGAGAGAGAGAGAGAGAGAGAGAGAGAGAGAGAGAGAGAGAGAGAGAGAGAGAGAGAGAGAGAGAGAGAGAGAGAGAGAGAGAGAGAGAAAAGAAAGAGAGAGAGAGAGAGAGAGAGAGAGAGAGAGAGAGAGAGAGAGAGAGAGAGAAAAGAAAGAGAGAGAGAGAGAGAGAGAGAGAGAGAGAGAGAGAGAGAGAGAGAGAGAGAGAGAGAGCAAGAGATGGTAAATTGATGTTTCTTTGTTTGTCCAGGTGAGGGCGCCGCGTCCTCGCTCCTACTGTGAAGGCATGGAACTGGTGGAAGTAGAAAAGAGCTGGACGGCCTAGCAACCACGGAACCATTTATTGGAGTCAGTCGGCCTAGCAACCACGGAACCATTTATTGGAGTCAGTCGGCCTAGCAACCCCGGAACCATTCATTGGAGTCAGTCGTGAGGAAAAGTTGAACAACTGAATCACTGAATAAACTGTATCACTGAATCACTGAGTCAATGGTATCACTGACTCTCATTGGCTGTCTGGAACTTAACGCTGATTCTGTAGTCCTGCCCTTGATTATACCGAGGAAAGGTGTGTGTGTATGTGTGTGTGTGTGTGTGTGTGTGTGTGTATGTGTGTGTGTGTGTGTGTGTGTGTATGTATGTGTGTGTATGTGTGTGTGTGTGTGTGAGAGAGAGAGAGAAATACATGTATTCTGTTTTGTTATTGGAGTCAGTCGTGTCCATGAGTATTCAACCAGGCTTGAAGTTATTGACATTTCCCCTCTGCCTGTGGTCCTGAAGCTAGGGGCTATGAGAGAAGGGGCCCCTAGCAAAGATTCAACATCTTCTTGCAAATGTGCGTTTAATCCCCACAGAAAGTTGTGAGAGAAATGAATAAATAAAACAGAGGAAGTGGCTATGCTTAAACACACAGCGTCACACGTGGCGTTGTCTTCCTGAGCCAATGAGAGGAGGGGGGGGTGTCCCGAATGTTGAGTGGATTTACACTGCTACCAGACTGACGTATCAGTTAGGGAGTTAGCTACCAGACTGACGTATCAGTTAGGGAGTTAGCCACCAGACTGACGTGTCAGTTAGGGAGTTAGCTACCAGACTGACGTATCAGTTAGGGAGTTAGCTACCAGACTGACGTATCAGTTAGGGAGTTAGCTACCAGACTGACGTATCAGTTAGGGAGTTAGCTACCAGACTGACGTATCAGTTAGGGAGTTAGCTACCAGACTGACGTATCAGTTAGGGAGTCAGCTACCAGACTGACGTATCAGTTAGGGAGTTAGCTACCAGACTGACGTATCAGTTAGGGAGTTAGCCACCAGACTGACGTATCAGTTAGGGAGTTAGCTACCAGACTGACGTATCAGTTAGGGAGTTAGCTACCAGACTGACGTATCAGTTAGGGAGTTAGCTACCAGACTGACGTATCAGTTAGGGAGTTAGCTACCAGACTGACGTATCAGTTAGGGAGTTAGCTACCAGACTGACGTATCAGTTAGGGAGTTAGCTACCAGACTGACGTATCAGTTAGGGAGTTAGCTACCAGACTGACGTATCAGTTAGGGAGTTAGCCACCAGACTGACGTATCAGTTAGGGAGTTAGCTACCAGACTGACGTATCAGTTAGGGAGTTAGCTACCAGACTGACGTATCAGTTAGGGAGTTAGCTAGCAGACTGACGTATCAGTTAGGGAGTTAGCTACCAGACTGACGTATCAGTTAGGGAGTTAGCCACCAGACTGACGTATCAGTTAGGGAGTTAGCCACCAGACTGACGTATCAGTTAGGGAGTTAGCTACCAGACTGACGTATCAGTTAGGGAGTTAGCTACCAGACTGACGTATCAGTTAGGGAGTTAGCTACCAGACTGACGTATCAGTTAGGGAGTTAGCTACCAGACTGACGTATCAGTTAGGGAGTTAGCCACCAGACTGACGTATCAGTTAGGGAGTTAGCTACCAGACTGACGTATCAGTTAGGGAGTTAGCTACCAGACTGACGTATCAGTTAGGGAGTTAGCCACCAGACTGACGTATCAGTTAGGGAGTTAGCTACCAGACTGACGTATCAGTTAGGGAGTTATCCACCAGACTGACGTATCAGTTAGGGAGTTAGCTACCAGACTGACGTATCAGTTAGGGAGTTAGCTACCAGACTGACGTATCAGTTAGGGAGTTAGCTACCAGACTGACGTATCAGTTAGGGAGTTAGCTACCAGACTGACGTATCAGTTAGGGAGTTAGCTACCAGGCTGACGTATCAGTTAGGGAGTTAGCCACCAGACTCACGTATCAGTTAGGGAGTTAGCTACCAGACTGACGTATCAGTTAGGGAGTTAGCTACCAGACTGACGTATCAGTTAGGGAGTTAGCTAGCAGACTGACGTATCAGTTAGGGAGTTAGCTACCAGACTGACGTATCAGTTAGGGAGTCAGCTACCAGACTGACGTATCAGTTAGGGAGTTAGCTACCAGACTGACGTATCAGTTAGGGAGTTAGCCACCAGACTGACGTATCAGTTAGGGAGTTAGCTACCAGACTGACGTATCAGTTAGGGAGTTAGCCACCAGACTGACGTATCAGTTAGGGAGTTAGCTACCAGACTGACGTATCAGTTAGGGAGTTAGCTACCAGACTGACGTATCAGTTAGGGAGTTAGCTACCAGACTGACGTATCAGTTAGGGAGTTAGCTACCAGACTGACGTATCAGTTAGGGAGTTAGCTACCAGACTGACGTATCAGTTAGGGAGTTAGCTACCAGACTGACGTATCAGTTAGGGAGTTAGCTACCAGACTGACGTATCAGTTAGGGAGTTAGCCACCAGACTGACGTATCAGTTAGGGAGTTAGCTACCAGACTGACGTATCAGTTAGGGAGTTAGCTACCAGACTGACGTATCAGTTAGGGAGTTAGCTAGCAGACTGACGTATCAGTTAGGGAGTTAGCTACCAGACTGACGTATCAGTTAGGGAGTTAGCCACCAGACTGACGTATCAGTTAGGGAGTTAGCCACCAGACTGACGTATCAGTTAGGGAGTTAGCTACCAGACTGACGTATCAGTTAGGGAGTTAGCTACCAGACTGACGTATCAGTTAGGGAGTTAGCTACCAGACTGACGTATCAGTTAGGGAGTTAGCTACCAGACTGACGTATCAGTTAGGGAGTTAGCCACCAGACTGACGTATCAGTTAGGGAGTTAGCTACCAGACTGACGTATCAGTTAGGGAGTTAGCTACCAGACTGACGTATCAGTTAGGGAGTTAGCCACCAGACTGACGTATCAGTTAGGGAGTTAGCTACCAGACTGACGTATCAGTTAGGGAGTTAGCCACCAGACTGACGTATCAGTTAGGGAGTTAGCTACCAGACTGACGTATCAGTTAGGGAGTTAGCTACCAGACTGACGTATCAGTTAGGGAGTTAGCTACCAGACTGACGTATCAGTTAGGGAGTTAGCTACCAGACTGACGTATCAGTTAGGGAGTTAGCTACCAGGCTGACGTATCAGTTAGGGAGTTAGCTACCAGACTGACGTATCAGTTAGGGAGTTAGCCACCAGACTGACGTATCAGTTAGGGAGTTAGCCACCAGACTGACGTATCAGTTAGGGAGTTAGCTACCAGACTGACGTATCAGTTAGGGAGTTAGCCACCAGACTGACGTATCAGTTAGGGAGTTAGCCACCAGACTGACGTATCAGTTAGAGAGTTAGCTACCAGACTGACGTATCAGTTAGAGAGTTAGCTACCAGACTGATGTATCAGTTAGGGAGTTAGCTACCAGACTGACGTATCAGTTAGGGAGTTAGCCACCAGACTGACGTATCAGTTAGGGAGTTAGCTACCAGACTGACGTATCAGTTAGGGAGTTAGCTACCAGACTGACGTATCAGTTAGGGAGTTAGCTACCAGACTGACCTATCAGTTAGGGAGTTAGCCACCAGACTGACGTATCAGTTAGGGAGTTAGCCACCAGACTGACGTATCAGTTAGAGAGTTAGCTACCAGACTGACGTATCAGTTAGGGAGTTAGCTACCAGACTGACGTATCAGTTAGGGAGTTAGCTACCAGACTGACGTATCAGTTAGGGAGTTAGCCACCAGACTGACGTATCAGTTAGGGAGTTAGCTACCAGACTGACGTATCAGTTAGGGAGTTAGCCACCAGACTGACGTATCAGTTAGGGAGTTAGCCACCAGACTGACGTATCAGTTAGGGAGTTAGCCACCAGACTGACGTATCAGTTAGGGAGTTAGCCACCAGACTGACGTATCAGTTAGGGAGTTAGCCACCAGACTGACGTATCAGTTAGGGAGTTAGCTACTGATGTATCAGTTAGGGAGTTAGCCACCAGACTGACGTATCAGTTAGGGAGTTAGCTACCAGACTGACGTATCAGTTAGGGAGTTAGCCACCAGACTGACGTATCAGTTAGGGAGTTAGCCACCAGACTGACGTATCAGTTAGGGAGTTAGCTACCAGACTGACGTATCAGTTAGGGAGTTAGCTACCAGACTGACGTATCAGTTAGGGAGTTAGCCACCAGACTGACGTATCAGTTAGGGAGTTAGCTACCAGACTGACGTATCAGTTAGGGAGTTAGCTACCAGACTGACGTATCAGTTAGGGAGTTAGCTACCAGACTGACGTATCAGTTAGGGAGTTAGCTACCAGACTGACGTATCAGTTATGGAGTTAGCTACCAGACTGACGTATCAGTTAGGGAGTTAGCTACCAGACTGACGTATCAGTTAGGGAGTTAGCTACCAGACTGACGTATCAGTTAGGGAGTTAGCTACCAGACTGACGTATCAGTTAGGGAGTTAGCTACCAGACTGACGTATCAGTTAGGGAGTTAGCCACCAGACTGACGTATCAGTTAGGGAGGTAGCCACCAGACTGACGTATCAGTTAGGGAGTTAGCTACCAGACTGACGTATCAGTTAGGGAGTTAGCCACCAGACTGACGTATCAGTTAGGGAGTTAGCTACCAGACTGACGTATCAGTTAGGGAGTTAGCCACCAGACTGACGTATCAGTTAGGGAGGTAGCCACCAGACTGACGTATCAGTTAGGGAGTTAGCTACCAGACTGACGTATCAGTTAGGGAGTTAGCTACCAGACTGACGTATCAGTTAGGGAGTTAGCTACCAGACTGACGTATCAGTTAGGGAGTTAGCTACCAGACTGACGTATCAGTTAGGGAGTTAGCTACCAGACTGACGTATCAGTTAGGGAGTTAGCTACCAGACTGACGTATCAGTTAGGGAGTTAGCTACCAGACTGACGTATCAGTTAGGGAGTTAGCTACCAGACTGACGTATCAGTTAGGAAGTTAGCCGGATCCTCCCTCCTTCTGGACCTATGGAGGAGGAGGAAGGTCCCACTGGCCAGGGACTCTGAGGACAACTTCCTGGCCAGGGACACCGAGGACAACTTCCTGGGTATCAGGAGGAAGGTCCCACTGGCCAGGGACACAGAGGACAACTTCCTGGGCTTCAGGAGGACGGTCCCACTGGCCAGGGACACAGAGGACAACTTCCTGGGCTTTTTTATTTTTTATTTTTTTATTTCACCTTTATTTAACCAGGTAAGCCAGTTGAGAACAAGTTCTCATTTACAACTGCGACCTGGCCAAGACAAAGCAAAGTAGTGCAATAAAAACAACAGAGTTACATATGGGGTAAAAAAAACATTAAGTCAGAAAATACAACAGAAAATATATATACAGTGTGTGCAAATGTAGCAAGTTATGGAGGTAAGGCAATAAATAGGCTATAGTGCAGAATAATTACAATAGTATTAACACTGGAATGCTAGATGTGCAAGAGATTATGTGCAAATAGAGATACTGGGGTGCAAAAGAGCAAAATAAATAATATAGGGATGAGGTAGTTGGGTGGGCTAATTTCGGATGGGCTGTGTACAGGTGCAGTGATCGGTAAGGTGCTCTGACAACTGATGCTTAAAGTTATTAAGGGAGATAAGAGTCTCCAGCTTCAGAGATTTTTGCAATTCGTTCCAGTCATTGGCAGCAGAGAACTGGAAGGAATGGCGGCCAAAGGAGGTGTTGGCTTTGGGAATGACCAGTGAGATATACCTGCTGGAGCGTAGACTACGGGTGGGTGCTGCTATGGTGACCAATGAGCTAAGATAAGGCGGGGATTTGCCTAGCAGTGATTTATAGATGGCCTGGAGCCAGTGGGTTTGACGACGAACATGTAGTGAGGACCAGCCAACAAGAGCGTACAGGTCACAGTGGTGGGTAGTGTATGGGGCTTTGGAGACAAAACGGATGGCACTGTGATAGACTACATCCAATTTGCTGAGTAGAGTGTTGGAGGCTATTTTGTAAATTACATCGCCGAAGTCAAGGATCGGTAGGATAGTCAGTTTTACGAGGGCATGTTTGGCAGCATGAGTGAAGGAGGCTTTATTGCGAAATAGGAAGCCGATTCTAGATTTAACTTTGGATTGGAGATTCTTTATGTGAGTCTGGAAGTTGAGTTTACAGTCTAACCAGACACCTAGGTATTTGTAGTTGTCCACATACTCTAGGTCAGACCCGTCGAGAGTGGTGATTCTAGTCGGGTGGGCGGGTGCCAGCAGCGTTCGATTGAAAAGCATGCATTTAGTTTTACTAGTGTTTAAGAGCAGTTGGAGGCTACTGAAGGATTGTTGTATGGCATTGAAGCTCGTTTGGAGGTTTGTTAACACAGTGTCCAATGAAGGGCCAGATGTATACAAAATGGTGTCGTCTGCGTAGAGGTGGATCAGAGAGTCACCAGCAGCAAGAGCGACATCATTGATATACACGGAGAAAAGTGTCGGCCCAAGAATTGAACCCTGTGGCACCCCCATAGAGACTGCCATAGGTCCAGACAACAGGCCCTCCGATTTTGACACACTGAACTCTATCTGAGAAGTAGTTGGTGAACCAGGCGAGGCAGTCATTTGAGAAACCAAGGCTATTTAGTCTGCCAATAAGAATGCGGTGGTTGACAGAGTCGAAAGCCTTGGCCAGGTCGATGAAGACAGCTGCACAGTACTGTCTATTATCAATCGCGGTTATAATATCGTTTAGGACCTTGAGCGTGGCTGAAGTGCACCCGTGACCAGCTCGGAAACCGGATTGCATAGCGGAGAAGGTACGGTGGTATTCGAAATGGTCGATGATCTGTTTGTTAACTTGGCTTTCGAATACTTTCGAAAGGCAGGGCAGGATGGATATAGGTCTGTAGCAGTTTGGATCTAGAGTGTCACCCCCTTTGAAGAGGGGGATGACCGCGGCAGCTTTCCAATCTCTGGGGATCTCAGACATTATGAAAGAGAGGTTAAACAGACTAGTAATAGGGTTAGCGACAATTTCAGCGGCTAGTTTTAGAAAGAAAGGGTCCAGATTGTCTAGCCCAGCTGATTTGTAGGGGTCCAGATTTTGCAGCGCTTTCAAAACATCAGCTGTCTGAATTTGTGTGAAGGAGAAGCGGGGGGGGCATGGGCAAGTTGCAGCAGAGGGTGCAGAGTTGGTGGCCGGGTTAGTGGTAGCCAGATGGAAAGCATGGCCAGCTGTAGCAAAATGCTTGTTGAAATTCTCGATTATTGTAGATAATAAGGCTACCACTGATAAGGCTTCAGGAGGAAGGCCAATGGAAAACTGGACACTAATGCTGAGGGCTTTGGAGTCTGGTCAGACTAGTCGGACTGATATGCCAACTGTCCCCCATGATGTAACATCTCATCCTACCTCCAGGACTCTTTGGTATCAGACGGATGCAGCTACTGCAGCACTGGACAGGCCTGAGGCCGCAGGGGGAAACTGGACTGACCTGAGGCCGCAGGGGGAAACTGGACTGGCCTGAGGCCGCAGGGGAAACTGGACTGGCCTGAGGCTGCAGGGGTAACTGGACTGGCCTGAGGCCGCAGGGGGAAACTGGACTGACCTGAGGCCGCAGGGGGAAACTGGACTGGCCTGAGGCCGCAGGGGAAACTGGACTGGCCTGAGGCTGCAGGGGTAACTGGACTGGCCTGAGGCCGCAGGGGGAAACTGGACTGACCTGAGGCCGCAGGGGAAACTGGACAGGCCTGAGGCCGCAGGGGAAACTGGACTGGCCTGAGGCTGCAGGGGAAACTGGACTGGCCTGAGGCTGCAGGGGAAACTGGACTGGCCTGAGGCTGCAGGGGGAAACTGGACTGGCCTGAGGCTGCAGGGGGAAACTGGACTGGCCTGAGGCTGCAGGGGGAACTGGACTGACCTGAGGGAAACTGGACTGGCCTGAGGCCGCAGGGGGAAACTGGACTGACCTGAGGCCGCAGGGGAAACTGGACAGGCCTGAGGCCACAGGGGAAACTGGACTGGCCTGAGGCTGCAGGGGAAACTGGACTGACCTGAGGCCGCAGGGGAAACTGGACTGGCCTGAGGGAAACTTGACAGGCCTGAGGCCGCAGGGGAAACTGGACAGGCCTGAGGCCGCAGGGGAAACTGGACTGGCCTGAGGGAAACTGGACTGGCCTGAGGGAAACTGGACTGGCCTGAGGCTGCAGGGGAAACTGGACTGACCTGAGGGAAACTGGACTGGCCTGAGGCCGCAGGGGAAACTACACTAAACTAAGCTACATGGAGCAGGGGGAGGCAGGGGGGTTCTCATTGGACAGCTACGTGGAGCAGGGGGAGGCAGGGGGCGGGGGTTCTCATTGGACGGCTACGTGGAGCAGGAAGAGGCAGGAGGCGGGGGGTTCTCCTTTGCCAACAAGCATCTTAAATATCCTCATGGCACGCTGGGACAGCCTCGGTTGTAGCTGGTGGCGCTGATACGATTACACTACATGACCAACAGTATGTGGACACGTAGTAGTAGTAGTAGTAGTAGTAGTAGTAGTAGTAGTGTGTAATAGTAGTAGTAGTAGTAGTAGTAGTAGTAGTAGTAGTAGTAGTAGTAGTAGTAGTAGTAGTAGTAGTAGTAGTGTGTAGTAGTAGTAGAAGAAGAAGAAGATGAAGAAGAAGAAGATGAAGAAGAAGATGACCAACAGTACGAGCATCTCATTCCAAAATCATGGGCATTAATATGGAGTTGGTCCCCCCTTTGCTGCTATAACAGCCTCCACTCTTCTGGGAAGGCTTTCCACTAGATGTTGGAACATTGCTGCGGGGACTTGCTTCCATTCAGCCACAAGAGCATTAGTGAGGTCGTTCACTGATGTTGGGCGATTAGGCCTGCTCTCAGTCGGCGTTCCAATTCATCCCAAAGGTGTTCGATGGGTTTGAGGTCAGGGCTCTGTGCAGGCCAGTCAAGTTCTTCCACACCTGTCTCGACAAGCCTCAGACTGGGGCGAAGGTTCACCTTCCAACAGGACAACGCCCCTAAGCACACAGCCAAGCCAACGCAGGAGTGGCTTCGGGACAAGTCTCTATATGTCCTTGAGTGGCCCAGCCAGAGCCTGGACTTGAACCTGATCTAACATCTCTGGAGAGACCTGAAAATAGCTGTGCAGCGACGCTCCCCATCCAACCTGACAGAGCTTGAGAGGATCTGCAGAGAAGAATGCGAGAAACTCCCCAAATACAAGTGTGCCAAGCTTGCAGCGTCATACCCAAGAAGAATCAAGACTGTAATCGCTGCCAAAGGTGCTTCAACAAAGTACTGAGTAAAGGGTCTGAATACTTATGTAAATGGCATATTTCCGTTTTTTATTTTTAATACATTTGCAACAAAATCTAAAAAACGGTTTTTGCTTTGTCATTATGGGGTATTGTGTGTAGATTGATGACAGGAAAAAAATAAATAATCCATTTTAGAATAAGTCTGGAACATAACAACAAAATGTGAAAAAAGTCTGAATACTTTCCGAATGCTCTGTATGTCCCTGTGAACATTTCAATGTTGGTTTGAGGTATCTAGGTCACATGGTCAAGGACTTGAATCCCAGCGTAAATGTTTCAAATGATCCGTTTGAAACTTTGAGGTTCCCTCTATAGACGTTTAATATAATTCTTGAAAATAAAATAAAATCGTTGAAAATTATCAACTTTTTTGTCTGAAAATAAAATAAAAACATTCTCTCAACTGCGTTACACACTCCAGGGGACTAGGTTAGTAGCTACTTAACTTTTTTGCGAGGGAATGCAAAATAATAAGCTATTTTTAACTGATATAATAATGATTTAAAAAGAAAAAGTAGTTAACTTATTTTGTTGTTGTACATGTCCCTTTAGGGGTTCCGTAGAGAACTGCTACGAGTCCACTGTGTTGAAATTGTTTTGACGTCGTCTGAAAATAAAATAAAACATTATCTCAACTGCGTTTCACCCTCCAGTCAGCAGATGGCGCTGTGGGTCTTTCAGGCAGGTCTGCCAGAGTGTGACGTGGAAGTGAACTGGACTCTTCTTTCAACAACAACAGCTAGTCTGTCGTCACTAGTTACCACAGTCACAAAGACATCATTATGGCTAAACCCCGCCCATTTCTACAACTTATCTTCTTAAAATCTTTAATTTTGAAACCTAACCTTAACCACATTGCTAACCTTATGCCTAACCCTAAATTTAAATTAAGAACAAAAATAAATAAATAAAAGTTTTTTTCATGAATTTTTACTATAGCCAAATTTGACTTTGTGGCTGTGGTAACTAGTGACAACCCAGCTCGTCAGCCATGTTCTTTTATAGTTAAATGGAAACGGTCAGCCACCTCGGTAGCTTGCTAGCCGAAACATTGAAGCTCTTTAGACGCTTTCTGGTATATTAGCCACTGTGTTTTGAACTCTCTTCTTTCGTCTAGCTAGTTATCCTATTTAATTTCATATTTACGTTGTTATTAGTCAGCTAACGAAGCTACCTGGCTGGTTAAGTTATCACTAGCCTAGCTAGCTAGCTAACTAGCTAGCTAACATCCCCGACCATGAGCTCACTAAGCTACTCTCCTCCTGCTAAAGAAGAGGAGGTCTGCTGGACGGAGAAAGAGGGTCTGTGGCTGAACGTTGTTGTGAAAGAGGAGAAGGAAGAGGAGGATGTTACAGTAACAAAACAAGATGAGGCTGTTACAGTGAAAGAAGAGGAGGATTCAGATTTTGGAGTGAAGGAGGAGGGAGAGATAACTGTCATATTGGAAGAAGAAGAAGAAGAGGAGACAGGAGATCTGATTAACACCAGTAAGTACTGTCTTAAAAACAGAAGCACAACACTGCAGTTGTTGAACTAAAGGGCAATGTCGTGGGGGTAACAGAGTCACACTATCAAAACGGCAATATCTTTTTTTGTTACAATCAGGTCCAAGTCTTGCTCTCATGATCCCTTCTTTTTTTTTTCCTTCATGAAAATTTTCGTCAGACTAGACGCTGTATTTGCATTCAAATCAAATTGTATTTGTCACGTACAACAGGTGAAATGCTTATTTACAAAGCCCTTAACCAACAATGCAGTTTTTAAGAAAAATAAGTGTTAAGTAGGAAATAGAAAAAAAACAAGACAAATAATTAAAGAGCAGCAGTAAAATAACATTAGCGAAATGAAAAATGTTATACATTGATTTGCATTTTAATGAGGGAAATAAGTATTTGATCCCCTCTCAATCAATCAGATTCCAAACTCTCCACCATGGCCAAGACCAAAGAGCTCTCCAAGGATGTCAGGGACAAGATTGTAGACCTACACAAGGCTGGAATGGGCTACAAGACCATCGCCAAGCAGCTTGGTGAGAAGGTGTCAACAGTTGGTGCGATTATTCGCAAATGGAAGAAAAACGAAAGAACTGTCAATCTCCCTCGGCCCGGGGCTCCATGCAAGATCTCACCTCGTGGAGTTGCAATGATCATGAGAACGGTGAGGAATCAGCCCAGAACTACACGGGAGGATCTTGTCAATGATCTCAAAACAGCTGGGACCATAGTCACCAAGAAAACAATTGTTAACACACTACGCCGTGAAGGACTGAAATCCTGCAGCGCCCGCAAGGCCCCCCAGCTCAAGAAAGCACATACAGTGAGGGAAAAAAGTATTTGATCCCCTGCTCATTTTGTATGTTTGCCCACTGACAAAGAAATTATCAGTCTATAATTTTAATGGTAGGTTTATTTGAACAGTGAGAGACAGAATAACAACAAAAAAATCCAGAAATAACGCATGTCAAAAATGTTATAAATTGATTTGCATTTTAATGAGGGAAATAAGTATTTGACCCCTCTGCAAAACATGACTTAGTACTTGGTGGCAAAACTGTTGTTGCCAATCAGAGGTCAGGGGATCAAATACTTTTTTCCCTCACTGTATACAGGGCCGTCTGAAGTTTACCAATGAACATCTGAATGATTCAGAGGAGAAACTGGGTGAAATTGTTGTGGTCAGATGAGACTAAAATCGAGCTCTTTGGCATCAACTCAACTCACCGTGTTTGGAGGAGGAGGAATGCTGCCTATGACCCCAAGAACACCATCCCCACCGTCAAACATGGAGGTGGAAACATTATGCTTTGGGGGTGTTTTTCTGCTAAGGGGACGGGACAGGACAACTTCACCGCATCAAAGGGATGATGGACGGGGCCATGTACCGTCAAATCTTGGGTGAGAACCTCCTTCCCTCAGCCAGGGCATTGAAAATGGGTCGTGGATGGGTATTCCAGCATGACAATGACCCAAAACACACGGCCAAGGCCACAAAGGAGTGGCTCAAGAAGAAGCACATTAAGGTCCTGGAGTGGCCTAGCTAGTCTCCAGACCTTAATCCCATAGAAAATCTGTGGAGGGAGCTTAAGGTTCGAGTTGCCAAACGTCAGCCTCGAAACCTTAATGACTTTTATAATAATAATAATAATATGCCATTTAGCAGACGCTTTTATCCAAAGCGACTTAGTCATGTGCGCATACATTTTTACGTATGGGTGGTTCCGGGGATCGAACCCACTACCCTGGCGTTACAAGCGCCATGCTCTACCAATTGAGCTACAAAGGACTTGGAGAAGATCTGCAAAGAGGAGTGGAACAAAATCCCTCCTGAGATGTGTGCAAACCTGGAGGCCAACTACAAGAAACGTCTGACCTCTGTGATTGCCAACAAGGGTTTTGCCACCAAGTACTAAGTCATGTTTTGCAGAGGGGTCAAATACTTATTTCCCTCATTAAAATGCAAATGAATTCATAACATTGTTGACATTGTTTTTCTGTTGTTGTTATTCTGTTTCTCACTGTTCAAATAAACCTACCATTAAAATTATAGACTGATCATGTCTTTGTCAGTGGGCAAACGTACAAAATCAGCAGGGGATCAAATCGTTTTTTCCTTCACCGGTACAGAGTCAATGTGAAATAACAGTAGGGAGGCTATATACAGGGGGTACCGGTACAGAGTCAATGTGAAATAACAGTAGGGAGGCTATATACAGTGGGTACCGGTACAGAGTCAATGGGAAATAACAGTAGGGAGGCTATATACAGGGGGTACCGGTACAGAGTCAATGGGAAATAACAGTAGGGAGGCTATATACAGGGGGTACCGGTACAGAGTCAATGGGAAATAATAGTAGGGAGGCTATATACAGGGGGGTACCGGTACAGAGTCAATGGGAAATAACAGTAGGGAGGCTATATACAGGGGGTACCGGTACAGAGTCAATGGGAAATAACAGTAGAGAGGCTATATACAGGGGGGTACCGGTACAGAGTCAATGGGAAATAACAGTAGGGAGGCTATATACAGGGGGTACCGGTACAGAGTCAATGGGAAATAACAGTAGAGAGGCTATATACAGGGGGGTACCGGTACAGAGTCAATGGGAAATAACAGTAGGGAGGCTATATACAGGGGGCAGCGAACAGCCTGAGACAAAATTATGCACACACCTGCAGCCAATAGGAGTACAGGTGTCCCTAATAAGATGGGACGCCTCCCCTCAATCAACCTCCCGCCTTAAACCAATAGGAGCAGAGCTCCCCTATGGGGCGGAGCTCCACTCATAGAACTGGAGTTACAACTCCGGTAACTATCGTTCTATATCGTGGAGCTCCGCCCCATAGGGGAGCTCTGCTCCTATTGGTTTAAGGCGGAGCGCAAAAGCTCCAAAATGTACTCCCTGCCGAGCCCAACACTTCCCAATCGAAATGAAAAAGGTCAGGCCTGGCAATGGCTGCGACCAAGTCCCGCAGTACTGTAACACACTGTGTCACAATATACTGCGTCCTCGGTTTCAAATCTGCCCCACACAGTCCAATGGCATCACCGATGTCTGGTGGGCAGATAACCAGAATTCGGGCCATACTAATCTGTACTAGCAGATAGATGGCACCTCCAATATCCTGTCACAACAATAACACCGACCACTAATGGAATGACACAAAGTGTCACTCTACATTGTGTACACAGGAGCCCGCCCCACAGAGGTTAGTACATCACTGGGGCCAAGCTTCCTGCCATCCAGGACCTCTATACCAGGCGGTGTCAGAGGAAAGCCCTCAAAATTGTCAAAGACTCCAGCCGCCCTAGTCATAGACTGTTCTCTCTGCTACCACACGGCAAGCGGTACCGGAGTGCCAAGTCTAGGTCCAAAAGACTTCTCAACAGCTTCTACCCCCAAGCCATAAGACTCCTGAACAGCTAATCATGGCTACCCGGACTATTTGCACTGCCCCCCCACCCCATCTTTTTATGCTGCTGCTACTCTGTTAATTATTTATGCATAGTCATTTTAACTCTGCCCACATGTACATATTACTTCAACTACCTCAACTAGCCGGTGCCCCCACACATTGACTCTGCACCGGTACCCCCCTGTATATATAGCCTCCCTACTGTTATTTTATTTTACTTCTGCTCTTTTTTTCTCAACTCTTTTTTTAGTTGTTGTTTTATTTGTACTTTTTTGTTAAAAAGAAATGCACTGTTGGTTAAGGGCTGTAAGTAAGCATTTCACTGTAATGTCTGCCCCTGTTGTATTCGGCGCATGTGGCCAATAAAATTTGATTTGATTTGATCAATGGAACCCCCAAGGATTAGTGGGCAGATCCCAGAACATGATTCATACTAATCTGAACAAGCATATAGATGACGTCACCGGTCTAATAGTACCGTAACCAAGGTTACTACTATTACACCTCATCATTCTGCCACAACCCGGTTATTCACTGGTGGGCAGATCAATACACGCCTTCTACTGTACCGAAACATGTCAGTCAGGAGTCACGCTATAATATGTCTCTCTATCAGAAGCGGACCTGAAAGAGACCTACCTCTTTTAGTCCTGCATCCCTTTCTCCTCCTAGCTCAAAGTCTCCCATCAGCTACGCTGAGTACAGACCGAGCCAAACGAATTAGAAGACCAATGTCCAAGAGATAGAAACGGATAAAAGGAGACGGTGACGACCACGACGCCGCAGCACAATTATCCAAAGATAGAAATATCTAAAGGGCAGGAGAAGCCGCTACGAGTGTTCCTCTGGGAAGGGCAGTAGAAGCCGCCATGAGTGTTCCTCTGAGAAGGGCAGTAGAAGCCGCTACGAGTGTTCCTCTGAGAAGGGCAGTAGAAGCCGCTACGAGCGTTCCTCTGAGAAGGGCAGTAGAAGCCGCTACGAGCGTTTCTCTGAGAAGGGCAGTAGAAGCCGCTACGAGCGTTTCTCTGAGAAGGGCAGTAGAAGCCGCTACGAGCGTTCCTCTGAGAAGGGCAGTAGAAGCCGCTACGAGTGTTCCTCTGAGAAGGGCAGGAGAAGCCGCTACGAGTGTTCCTCTGAGAAGGGCAGTAGAAGCCGCTACGAGTGTTCCTCTGGGAAGGGCAGTAGAAGCCGCTACGAGTGTTCCTCTGAGAAGGGCAGTAGAAGCCGCTACGAGTGTTCCTCTGGGAAGGGCAGGAGAAGCCGCTACGAGTGTTCCTCTGAGAAGGGCAGTAGAAGCCGCTACGAGTGTTCCTCTGGGAAGGGCAGTAGAAGCCGCTACGAGTGTTCCTCTGAGAAGGGCAGTAGAAGCCGCTACGAGTGTTCCTCTGAGAAGGGCAGTAGAAGCCGCTACGAGTGTTCCTCTGAGAAGGGCAGTAGAAGCCGCTACGAGTGTTCCTCTGAGAAGGGCAGTAGAAGCCGCTACGAGTGTTCCTCTGAGAAGGGCAGTAGAAGCCGCTACGAGTGTTCCTCTGAGAAGGGCAGGAGAAGCCGCTACGAGTGTTCCTCTGAGAAGGGCAGTAGAAGCCGCTACGAGTGTTCCTCTGGGAAGGGCAGTAGAAGCCGCTACGAGTGTTCCTCTGAGAAGGGCAGTAGAAGCCGCTACGAGTGTTCCTCTGGGAAGGGCAGGAGAAGCCGCTACGAGTGTTCCTCTGAGAAGGGCAGTAGAAGCCGCTACGAGTGTTCCTCTGGGAAGGGCAGTAGAAGCCGCTACGAGTGTTCCTCTGAGAAGGGCAGTAGAAGCCGCTACGAGTGTTCCTCTGGGAAGGGCAGTAGAAGCCGCTACGAGTGTTCCTCTGAGAAGGGCAGGAGAAGCTGCGAGTGGACTGAGTTCTTATAGCCTGATGCAATTGTTCGTCACCCGCTGCCTCATAAGCTGTCTCAAATGCCTCCGCAAAAGCCAATGAGACAGACGCTGTTTTCGAAAGTGGTCTACCTAGTGCAGCCGCACCGTGACACACACAAACAGCTGAGGCGATGACTTAATCGCTGCTGTGCGCTCGACGTAACACGCCAAGGCGCGCACTGGGCACAGGCGATGGAGCCTTTCCTCTCTCCTCTCTCTATGGGGAGGGGGAGAAAAGGCCCACAGCTCCACGGTCTGTGATCTATATGAACTCCTATTAGCCTTCGGCATTAAATGCTGGTTTAGGACGTAACACAGGGTATATAACAAAGTATTGAGAAACTTTAGTTATTGACCAAATACTTATTTTCCACCATAATTTGCAAATAAATTCATTACAAATCCTTCAATGTGATTTTCTGGATTTTTTTCTTCTCGATTTGTCTGTCATGGTTGACGTGGACCTATGATGAAAATTACAGGCCTCTCTCATCTTTTTAAGTGGGAGAACTTGCACAATTGGTGGCTGACTAAATACTTTTCCCCCCCCCACTGTAGATGAACTCTTATTAACCTTCGGCATTAAATGCCGGGTTAGGACTTAACACCGCTCTGCTCAAATCGCCATTAATGGCAAGGAAGTCGGGTCTCGTCGAAAAGAGCACACTAATCACTGACACGCTTAGCAGTGGTCAAAGCGAGCAACAGTGCCGTCTTCAATGACAGCATCTTGAGGGGTATTTGATTCAATGGCTCGAACGGCGACTCACAGAGAGCTTCGAGTACCAAAGCCAAATCCCACTGAGGAAGCGTGGCTCTAGGCATTGGCCTCAGCCGCCGCGTTCCTAATAAAAAAATGTTTCACTAGAGGGTGGCTGAAGACAGTGTCTCTGCCAAACCCCTCGTGACAAGCTGAAATCGCCGCTGCAAACACCTTAAAGGTGGCGGGCGATCGCTGCTTATCAAACATAAACTGCAGGAACGAGAGTAACACTCTCAACCCGACAGCTCATGGGGGTCTACATTCTCTGTGACGCACCATTGTGAAAACACGTTCCATTTACTGGCATACACCCTGGAAGTGGAACCGGCACGTGAAACCTGTATGGTCCTGATTACTGAATCAGATATCCCACGGCACTCTAGCCTGTCCCTCTCAGGAGCCAAGCCTTCAGTGGTTGGCTGATTATGGGCAATCGCCCTATCGAGCCCCCCCGCCTGAGACAACGCGTCCCGTCGATATGGAATTGGCCAAGGTGGCGCAATCAACATCTGACTCATCTCCGCGAACCATGGAGCCCCTGGGCGATCGGGGGCCCCCAATATTATTGACAGCCCGCCTGATCTCACCCTGGCTAACAGTGGGAGAATGCAGGACAGCTGTGGGAATGCATACAGGAGAACTCTCGGGGCCACGGTCGGTGCGCGAACACGTCCTTCCCCAGTGGCGGTTCATCCTGATCCCTTAGAGAGAACCATAGAGGACAATGCGCGTTCACACGTGACGCGAATAGATCCACCTCGGCTGTTCCCAAATTTGGAGAACAATGTCCGGGTGCAGACGCCACTCGTCGTCTCGAGGACCCCCTCGAGACATGAGGTCTGCTCCCACGTTCAAGTAGCCTGGAATATGTGCTGCTCTTAACGAGCGAAGGTGCTCGTGAGCCCACCGCCACAATTCCTCCGCCGACCGGTGGAGTGCAGGAGACCTGACTCCTCCCTGGCGATTTTATGTAGGCTACTGTGGTCCGGTTGTCTGACCAGACCAACACATCGCGACCCCGAAGGGGTAGACGCGAAGTGGGTCAGAACCAGTCGAACCCGTGTCAAACTCCAAGAGGTTGATGTGGCGACTCGAAAGAGGTCCCACACACCTCCTATCGCTTGGGTCTGACATGTCCCTCCCCATCCAGTCAGAGAGGCATCTGTAAACACTGGGATGTAAGAGGACACTTTGCCTATTGGGACTCCGTGCATGAGAACGCTCGGGTCTCTCCAATAGTTCAGATCTGCACTGAGCGAGAGAGGAACCACCACCAACCGATGACGTTGACGCACTGGGTCTAGTCTTAGTTGGGCGAACCATCGCTGCATCCTGCGCATGTGCAGGAGTCCCAGCGGAACCATGAAATGGGCTGACGACATGAGACCCAAGAGTGACATGACTGACAGCGCCGTTACCGTGTGATTCGGACGAAACCTTCTTAGGGCTAGCAACAAGTCTACCCGAAAATCGAGCCCTCATCATTAGTGTCTAGCTGTATCCCCAGGTAGACAATCTGATGACTGGGCCAGGGCGTGCTCTTTTTCCAATAACCAGCGAACCCCAGATGTGTGAGATGAATCTGTGTCGTGTGAGTGAACGCCAGCTCTGCCGACGGGGCGAGAACCAGTAGGTCGTCTAGGTAGGCTAGTAGCCTTATTCCCTGATGACGCAACGGTTCCAATTCCGCCTCCACACATTTGGAAAACGTGCGAGGTGCCAGGGTGTACCCGAAATGGCATCCTCGTGAACTCGTAAGCCCTCCCTTGAAAGGCGAATCACAGAAACGTTCTGTGACGCGGCTGCACCGGCACATGAACGCATCCTTTAGGTCTATGGTCGTACAAAAGTCTCCCTTCTGGACACATTCCAGTTGACGTTTTGTCGTTAGCATTCGGAAGGGCCGTTTGGCTACGCTCTCGATGAGAATGCGTAAATCCAATATCGGCCTCATTCCCACCGTCTTTTTGGGCACCAGGAAATAGGGCGAATATAGCCCTTTGTTCCTTTGCTCCCGGGGAACTACTGTCACCGCCTCCTTCGCCAAAAGTTCCGTAATCTCTGAAACGAGAGCGCCCACTTTTTCAGGCGTTCTCATCACTGCATCCATCACCCCCCTGAACGGGGGGGGGGGTCCGATGAAATTGGATGGCATAACCCTTCTCCAGCACCTGGTCTAGCCAGTGGGAGAGAGTGCAGCTTCGCCGCCACTCCCAGCAATGCAGAGAAAGCGGAAGAGTGCGACGCTGTGGTACTTTCAGTAGGAAGGACCTGTATTCTTCTACGGCCCCTGCCGCACACTGAGGTGGTGGAACAGCCCAAGGCGGGCCTCCCGAGAAAGGGAGAGGAACTGTCAGTGCGTTCTGAGAGAAACGGGGGGGGGCGCCAATACGTTGGTTAAACTCGTAACCGTAGTATTCCGGCCCTCCGTGAACGCAGCACGGGTCTGAACTGCACTGACTGAAGGCGTTAGCCTGAGACAGAGCGCCGTCCCCGAATAGCGGTCGCGTCATCATGCCATTATCTGGTTGAGACTGCAGCCTGCTATGTAAGACACTCACTACAGTCTTTATGAGGTAACCCACCTTGTTACCTTTATATCACCTGCCTCGTGTGTGCTCAACTACGTCAATTGGAGCCAACTCTTTATTTAACACATCAACAATAACAGTTCCCTCCGTACCCTCAACAGAAGGGTGGGGGGGGCGAATAGTGGGCACAGTCAAACCAGCCACTGCGCCGTCTCCCATTCTCACCCCCTCGCCTCGTCATTGGCGCCGTCTCTTCTGGCCACCCCCCACGGGTGCTTTCCAAGAATGCGCTTTGACGACCTCTCTCGACAAACGGCACGGTCGGGACCTCTGGTTCCGCAGGAGGGGCGGGGCCCGCTTCTCTGCTGCCTGAAGTCGCTGCACGGCGCCGGGCACGACGCCTCGCTGTAGACCTCTGATGATGCGGACGCTAACCGGGTCCACCAATAAGAGCATCGATGACGTCGTCCCCACAGTGACCGTCCGTACGTACCCCAACCAGAAGCCCTGGATTACAGGCAACATCTGCACTGAGCTAAAGGCTAGAGCTGCCGCTTTTCAAGGAGCGGGTCATTAATCCTGACGCTTATAAGAAATCTCGCTTCGACCTCAAACAGGCCAAAACACTTCTGTTTTTTTATTTCTACCTGGTGTCCCAGGTCTGAATTAGCCCCTGATTAGAAGGAGAGGATGGAAAAACAGAGGTGTTTCGGGCCCTCCAGGACCGGAATTGAATTGAAGAACCCTGGTCTAGTGAGGCGGTAGAGTATGACGTCCGTTTCGGTGCAGGGCCGAGTCTCCCTGCCAGTGGCAGGTGTCTGGCCAGCTGCTTCCTCTCCTCGTCAAGCCTCAAGCGACCCCAAACAGGCCGTCGTCAGAGATGGGGGGGGGGGGGGGGCGTTCAGTAACGCGGCTCTGTCTCTTTCATGGCTGTCATAGACAGTCATAAAGGTGTCGTTCCACCACCACCGAAGTGGCCATGGACCCTCCCCGCACACACAGCTGATGCCTGCATTAAGTGGAAAATAGCGCCAGAAAATTCTGGACGCCTCTTCCACTTCCTCCCCAGTGAGCTCAGACTTACCCTGTTGTTAGGCGGGACAGAGAGGCTGCTGGGAGGGCAATATTATTCGCCGCTGCTACGGCCTGGGCTCCCAACACGAAGGACTTCTCAACCAGCTGTGCTGTGAGTCGGTCCTTCTGTGTGGGTAGAACGGCTTTCTTGGACGAGGGCCAGGGACTCGAACCCGGCACGAGATACGCAGCCAGGGCGGTCTCGTGCCTGGGGATTCCCCCTTGAAAAGCCCTGCTGTCTGCCTTCCACTCTGGTGAATGGGAGGTACGCCTTAGCCGGCGAATGCGCCGCTAAAGGTGCCTCCCATGAGCCCTCCACATACTTACCAAGCGAGGGCACGGTCGGTGCCAGAGGCTCCGCCGCCTTCCTGGGCCTGGAATAAGGACCGCCCTCCATCATATCCACTTCCGGGTTGGAGGGAATGGGGGCAGCTTAATCTGCAGGCGCTCGGCAGCCCTTCGATGGGCCCTGGAAAGTCAGAGCGCAGAGAGGCTGTGGCGTATGATGTGGTTGCTGAATTCTCAGAGCCTGCATCATCATCACTCAGGGTTGAAAAAGACCTCACCCTTTCCAAGGGAAATGGGGTCTTAAAATCATGGGTCAGAGGAATGGATTGTTCCGTTGGAATATCCATTTCTTCCCCAATATCCCTTTCGTCTCCTGAGTCAGCGCCCTCAGATGATGTCTCAGAAGCTGAGGCTAACACTGATAGCACATCCCCCTAAGAGGAATATCCTCTCTTTCATTGAAAGGAGGGCGCAGCTGGCGCATAGTGGGGGATCCATGAGGCCGTCCCTGGCGTGCTGAGACCCAAGACACACTAAACATAGGTGATCTGGAAAATCGACGGCGTTTTCTCCGTCCTGAGTCTTCGTCTTCTTATCGGCTTCTTCAAGTCTTAGTCCAGTCGCTGAAGATAATGATTGGGAGGCTGATTGAGGGGAAGCGTCCCCTCTTATAGGGACACCTGTACTCCTATTGGCTGCAGGTGTGTGCATAATTTTGTCTCAGGCTGTTCGCTGCCTAGGCAGCGGGGTAAACCAATAGGAGCAGAGCTCCCCTATGGGGCGGAGCTCCACGATATAGAACAGTAGCGAGGCTATATACAGGGGGTACCGGTACAGAGTCAATGGGAAATAACAGTAGGGAGGCTATATACAGGGGGTACCGGTACAGAGTCAATGTGAAATAACAGTAGGGAGGCTATATACAGGGGGTACCGGTACAGAGTCAATGGGAAATAACAGTAGGGAGGCTATATACAGGGGGTACCGGTACAGAGTCAATGGGAAATAACAGTAGGGAGGCTATATACAGGGGGTACAGAAAATGTAAATGTAAATGTACCGGTACAGAGTCAATGGGAAATAACAGTAGGGAGGCTATATACAGGGGGTACCGGTACAGAGTCAATGGGAAATAACAGTAGGGAGGCTATATACAGGGGGTACCGGTACAGAGTCAATGTGAAATAACAGTAGGGAGGCTATATACAGGGGGTACCGGTACAGAGTCAATGTGAAATAACAGTAGGGAGGCTATATACAGGGGGTACCGGTACAGAGTCAATGTGTAATAACAGTAGGGAGGCTATATACAGGGGGTACCGGTACAGAGTCAATGTGAAATAACAGTAGAGAGGCTATATACAGGGGGGTACCGGTACAGAGTCAATGGGAAATAACAGTAGCGAGGCTATATACAGGGGGTACCGGTACAGAGTCAATGGGAAATAACAGTAGGGAGGCTATATACAGGGGGTACCGGTACAGAGTCAATGTGAAGTAACAGTAGGGAGGCTATATACAGGGGGTACCGGTACAGAGTCAATGGGAAATAACAGTAGGGAGGCTATATACAGGGGGTACCGGTACAGAGTCAATGGGAAATAACAGTAGGGAGGCTATATACAGGGGGTACCGGTACAGAGTCAATGGGAAATAACAGTAGGGAGGCTATATACAGGGGGTACTGGTACAAAGTCAATGGGAAATAACAGTAGGGAGGCTATATACAGGGGGTACCGGTACAGAGTCAATGGGAAATAACAGTAGGGAGGCTATATACAGGGGGGTACCGGTACAGAGTCAATGTGAAATAACAGTAGGGAGGCTATATACAGGGGGTACCGGTACAGAGTCAATGTGAAATAACAGTATGGAGGCTATATACAGGGGGTACCGGTACAAAGTCAATGGGAAATAACAGTAGAGAGGCTATATACAGGGGGTACCGGTACAAAGTCAATGTGCGGGGGGCACAGGTTGGTTGAGGTAATTGAGGTAATATGTACATGTGGGTAGAGTTAAAGTGACTATGCATAGATAATAAACAGAGAGTAGCAGCAGAGTAAAAGAGGGGGTGGGGTGGGGTGGGGGGAACAATAGTCTGGGTAGCCATGATTAGCTGTTCAGGAGTCTTATGGCTTGGGGGTAGAAGCTGTTAAGAAGCCTTTTGGACCTAGACTTGTCGCTCCGGTACCGCTTGCTGTGTGGTAGCAGAGAGAACCGTCTGACTAGGGTGGCTGGAGTCTTTGGCAATTTTTAGGGCCTTCCTCTTGACACCACCTGGTATACAGATCCTGGATGGCAGGAAGCTTGGCCCCAGTGATGTACTGGGCCGTATGCAGTTGCCATACCAGGCGGTGATGCAACTGGTCAGGATGCTCTCGATGGTGCAGCTGTAGAACTTTTTGAGGATCTGAGGACCCATGCCAAATCTTTTCAGTCTCCTGAGGGGGAATAGGCTTTGTCGTGCCCTCTTCACGACTGTCTTGGTGTGTTTGGACCATGATAGTTTGTTGGTGATGTGGACACCAAGGAACTTGAAGCTTTCAACCTGTTCCACTACAGCCCCGTCGATGAGAATGGGGGCGTCCTCGGTCCTCCTTTTCCTGTAGTCCACAATCATCTCCTTTGTCTTGGTCACGTTGAGGGAGAGGTTGTTATCCTGGCACCACACAGCCAGGTCTCTGACCTCCTCCCTATAGGCTGTCTCATCGTGGTCGGTGATCAAGCCTACCACTGTTGTGTCGTTGGCAAACTTAATGATGGTGTTGGAGTCGTGCCTGGCCATGCAGTCATGGGTGAACAGGGAGTACAGGAGGGGACTGAGCACGCACCCCTGAGGGGCCCCCGTGTTGAGGATCAGTGTGGCAGATGTGTTGTTACCTACCCTTACCACCTGGTGGCGGCCCGTCAGGAAGTCCAGGATCCAGTTGCAGAGGGAGGTGTTTAGTCCCAGGGTCCTTAGCTTAATGATGAGCTTTGAGGGCACTATGGTGTTGAACACTGAGCTTTAGTCAATGAACAGCATTCTCACGTAGGTGTTCCTTTTGTCCAGGTGGGAAAGGGCAGTGTGGAGTGCAATAGAGATTGCATAATCTGTCGATCTGTTGGGGCGGAATGCAAATTGGAGTGGGTCTAGGGTTTCTGGGATAATGGTGTTGATGTGAGCCATGACCAGCCTTTCAAAGCACTTCATGGCTACAGACGTGAGTGCTACGGGTCGGTAGTGATTTAGGCAGGTTACCTTAGTGTTCTTGGGCACAGGGACTATGGTGGTCTGCTTGAAACATGTTGATATTACAGACTCAGTCAGGGACATGTTGAAAATGTCAGTGAAGACACTTGCCAGTTGGTTAGCGCATGCTCAGAGTACACATCCTGGTAATCCGTCTGGCCCTGCAGCCTTGTGAATGTTGACCTGTTTAAAGGTCTTACTCACATCGGCTACGGAGAGCGTGATCACACAGTCGTCCGGAACAGCTGATGCTCTCATGTATGCTTCAGTGTTCCTTGCCTTGAAGCGAGCATAGAAGTAATTTAGCTCGTCTGGTAGGCTCGTGTCACTTGGCAGCTCGAGGCTGTGCTTCCCTTTGTAGTCCGTAATAGTTTGCAAGCCCTGCCACATCCGACGAATGTCGGAGCCGGTGTAGTACGATTCAATCTTAGTCCTGTATTGACTATTTGCCTGTTTGATGGTTCGTCGGAGGGCATAGCGGGATTTCTTATAAACTTCCGGGTTAGAGTCCCGCTCCTTGAAAGCGGCAGCCCTACCCTTTAGCTCAGTGCGGATGTTGCCTGTAATCCATGGCTTCTGGTTGGGGTATGTATGTACGGTCACTGTGGGGATGTCGTCATCGATGCACTTATTGATGAAGCCAGTGACTGATGTGGTGTACTCCTCAATGCCATCGGAAGAATCCCGGAACATATTCCAGTCTGTGCTAGCAAAACAGTCCTGTAGCTTAGCATCTGCGTCATCTGACCACTTCTGTATTGAGCGAGTCACTGGTACTTCTTGCTTTCGTTTTTGTTTGTAAGCAGGAATCCGGAGGATAAAATTATGGTCAGATTTGCCAAATGGAGGGCGAGGGAGAGCTTTGTACGCGTCTGTGTGTGGAGTAAAGGTGGTGTATAGTTTTTTCCCCTCTGGCTGCATATTTAACATGCTGGTAGAAATTAGGTAAAACGGATGTAAGTTTCCTTGCATTAAAGTCCCCGGCCACTAGGAGCGCTGCCTCAGCGTTTTCTTGTTTGCTTACAGCTCGTTGAGTGCGGTCTTAGTGCCAGCATCGGTTTGTGGTGGTAAATAGACAGCTATGAAAAATATAGATGAAAACTCTCTTGGTAAATAGTGGGTCTACAGCTTATCATGAGATACTCTACCTCCGGTGAGCAAAACCTCAAGATTTCCTTAATATTAGGTTTTGTGCACCAGCTGTTGTTTACAAATATACACAGACCGCCACCCCTTGTCTTACCGGAGTCAGCCTTTCTATCCTGCCGATGTAGCATATAGCCTGCCAGCTGTATGTTGTCCATGTCGTCGTTCAGCCACGACTCAGTGAAACATAAGATATTACGGTTTTTAATGTCCCGTTGGTAGGATAGTCTTGATCGGAGCTCATCCATTTTATTATCCAATGATTGTACGTTGGCTAATAGGACTGATGGTAGAGGCAGATTACCCACTCGCCGTCGGATCCTTACAAGGCACCCCGACCTACGTCCCTGATATCTCTGCGACTGATGGGGATTTGGGCCTTGTTGGGTGTCTGAAGTAAATCCTTCGCGTCAGACTCGTTTAAGAATAAATCTTCGTCCAGTACGAGGTGAGTAATCGCTGTCCTGAAATCCAGAAGCTCTTTTCGGTCATATGAGACGGTGGCAGAAACATTATGTACAGAATAAATTACAAATAACGCGAAAACACACACACAATAGCACAATTGGTTAGGAGCCCGTAAAATGGCAGCCATCTCCTCCAGCGCCATTATTCCACGCCATTATTGCAGCCTTTCGCAGGTCGGTGTGCAGCTTTCCACATTTTGGTCACCCCCAAAAAAAGGGGAATGGGAAAAATTGAAATTGCACCACCTTCTGACCCTGCACCTATACACCACCATCTGACCCTACACCTATACACCACCGTCTAACCCTACACCTATACACCACCGTCTGACCCTACACCACCATCTGACCCTACACCTATACACCACCGTCTAACCCTACACCTATACACCACCGTCTAACCCTACACCTATACACCACCGTCTGACCCTACACCACCATCTGACCCTACACCTATACACCACCGTCTAACCCTACACCTATACACCACCATCTAACCCTACACCTATACACCACCGTCTGACCCTACACCACCATCTGACCCTACACCTATACACCACCGTCTAACCCTACACCTATACACCACCATCTGACCCTACACCTATACACCACCGTCTGACCCTACACCTATACACCACCATCTAACCCTACACCTATACACCACCATCTAACACTACACCTATACACCACCATCTAACCCTACACCTATACACCACCGTCTAACCCTACACCACCATCTAACCCTACACCTATACACCACCATCTAACCCTACACCTATACACCACCATCTAACACTACACCTATACACCACCATCTAACCCTACACCTATACACCACCGTCTAACCCTACACCACCATCTGACCCTGCACCTATACACCACCATCTAACACTACACCTATACACCACCATCTAACCCTACACCTATACACCACCGTCTAACCCTACACCTATACACCACCATCTAACCCTACACCTATACACCACCATCTAACCCTACACCTATACACCACCATCTAACCCTACACCTATACACCACCATCTAACCCTACACCTATACACCACCGTCTAACCCTACACCACCATCTAACCCTACACCTATACACCACCGTCTAACCCTACACCACCATCTGACCCTACACCTATACACCACCGTCTAACCCTACACCTATACACCACCGTCTAACCCTACACCTATACACCACCATCTGACCCTGCACCTATACACCACCGTCTAACCCTACACCTATACACCACCATCTAACCCTACACCACCATCTAACCCTACACCTATACACCACCGTCTAACCCTACACCTATACACCACCATCTAACACTACACCTATACACCACCATCTGACCCTACACCTATACACCACCATCTAACCCTACACCTATACACCACCGTCTGACCCTACACCTATACACCACCATCTAACCCTACACCTATACACCACCATCTAACCCTACACCTATACACCACCGTCTAACCCTACACCTATACACCACCATCTAACCCTACACCACCATCTAACCCTACACCTATACACCACCATCTAACCCTACACCACCATCTAACCCTACACCTATACACCACCGTCTGACCCTACACCTATACACCACCATCTAACCCTACACCACCATCTAACCCTACACCTATACACCACCATCTAACCCTACACCACCATCTGACCCTACACCTATACACCACCATCTAACCCTACACCTATACACCACCGTCTAACCCTGCACCTATACACCACCATCTGACCCTACACCTATACACCACCGTCTAACCCTACACCTATACACCACCATCTGACCCTACACCTATACACCACCATCTGACCCTACACCTATACACCACCATCTAACCCTACACCTATACACCACCGTCTAACCCTGCACCTATACACCACCATCTGACCCTACACCTATACACCACCATCTAACCCTACACCTATACACCACCATCTAACCCTACACCTATACACCACCGTCTAACCCTACACCACCATCTAACCCTACACCTATACACCACCATCTAACCCTACACCTATACACCACCACCTAACCCTACACCTATACACCACCGTCTAACCCTACACCACCATCTAACCCTACACCTATACACCACCATCTAACCCTACACCTATACACCACCATCTAACCCTACACCACCATCTAACCCTACACCACCATCTAACCCTACACCACCATCTAACCCTACACCACCATCTAACCCTACACCTATACACCACCATCTAACCCTACACCTATACACCACCATCTAACCCTACACCTATACACCACCATCTAACCCTACACCACCATCTAACCCTACACCACCATCTAACCCTACACCTATACACCACCATCTAACCCTGCACCTATACACCACCGTCTAACCCTGCACCTATACACCACCATCTAACACTACACCTATACACCACCATCTGACCCTACACCTATACACCACCGTCTAACCCTACACCTATACACCACCATCTGACCCTACACCTATACACCACCACCTAACCCTACACCTATACACCACCGTCTAACCCTACACCTATACACCACCACCTAACCCTACACCTATACACCACCATCTGACCCTACACCTATACACCACCGTCTAACCCTACACCTATACACCACCGTCTGACCCTACACCTATACACCACCGTCTGACCCTACACCTATACACCACCGTCTAACCCTACACCTATACACCACCGTCTGACCCTACACCTATACACCACCGTCTGACCCTACACCTATACACCACCGTCTAACCCTACACCTATACACCACCGTCTGACCCTACACCACCATCTAACCCTACACCTATACACCACCATCTATCCCTACACCACCATCTAACCCTACACCTATACACCACCGTCTGACCCTACACCACCATCTGACCCTACACCTATACACCACCGTCTAACCCTGCACCTATACACCACCATCTGACCCTACACCTATACACCACCGTCTGACCCTACACCTATACACCACCATCTAACCCTACACCTATACACCACCATCTAACCCTACACCTATACACCACCGTCTAACCCTACACCACCATCTAACCCTACACCTATACACCACCATCTAACACTACACCTATACACCACCGTCTGACCCTACACCTATACACCACCATCTAACCCTACACCTATACACCTCCATCTAACCCTACACCTATACACCACCGTCTAACCCTACACCACCATCTAACCCTACACCTATACACCACCATCTAACACTACACCTATACACCACCATCTAACCCTACACCTATACACCACCATCTAACCCTACACCACCATCTAACCCTACACCACCATCTAACCCTACACCTATACACCACCATCTAACACTACACCTATACACCACCATCTAACCCTACACCTATACACCACCGTCTAACCCTACACCTATACACCACCATCTAACACTACACCTATACACCACCATCTAACCCTACACCTATACACCACCGTCTGACCCTACACCTATACACCACCATCTAACCCTACACCTATACACCACCATCTAACCCTACACCTATACACCACCGTCTAACCCTACACCTATACACCACCATCTAACACTACACCTATACACCACCATCTAACCCTACACCTATACACCACCGTCTGACCCTACACCTATACACCACCATCTAACCCTACACCTATACACCACCATCTAACACTACACCTATACACCACCATCTAACCCTACACCTATACACCACCGTCTGACCCTACACCTATACACCACCATCTAACCCTACACCTATACACCACCATCTAACCCTACACCTATACACCACCATCTAACCCTACACCTATACACCACCGTCTGACCCTACACCTATACACCACCATCTAACCCTACACCTATACACCACCATCTAACACTACACCTATACACCACCATCTAACCCTACACCTATACACCACCGTCTGACCCTACACCTATACACCACCATCTAACCCTACACCTATACACCACCATCTAACCCTACACCTATACACCACCGTCTAACCCTACACCACCATCTAACCCTACACCACCATCTAACCCTACACCTATACACCACCACCTAACCCTACACCTATACACCACCGTCTAACCCTACACCTATACACCACCATCTGACCCTACACCTATACACCACCATCTAACCCTACACCTATACACCACCGTCTAACCCTACACCACCATCTAACCCTACACCTATACACCACCATCTAACACTACACCTATACACCACCGTCTAACCCTACACCTATACACCACCGTCTAACCCTACACCACCATCTAACCCTACACCTATACACCACCATCTAACACTACACCTATACACCACCATCTAACACTACACCACCATCTAACCCTACACCTATACACCACCGTCTAACCCTACACCTATACACCACCATCTAACCCTACACCTATACACCACCGTCTGACCCTACACCTATACACCACCGTCTAACCCTACACCTATACACCACCATCTGACCCTACACCTATACACCACCGTCTAACCCTGCACCTATACACCACCATCTAACCCTACACCTATACACTATCCCCCAAAATGCACCAGGCCATCCCAATACTTTGGCCCTAAACGATCCTACACCAGGCCATCCCAATACTTTGGCCCTAAACGATCCTACACCAGGCCATCCCAATACTTTGGCCCTAAACGATCCTACACCAGGCCATCCCAATACTTTGGCCCTAAACGATCCCCCACCAGGCCATCCCAATACTTTGGCCCTAAACGATCCCCCACCAGGCCATCCCAATACTTTGGCCCTAAACGATCCTACACCAGGCCATCCCAATACTTTGGTCCTAAACGATCCTACACCAGGCCATCCCAATACTTTGGCCCTAAACGATCCTACACCAGGCCATCCCAATACTTTGGCCCTAAACGATCCTACACCAGGCCATCCCAATACTTTGGCCCTAAACGACCCTATACCAGGCCATCCCAATACTTTGGTCCTAAACGATCCTACACCAGGCCATCCCAATACTTTGGCCCTAAACGATCCTATACCAGGCCATCCCAGTACTTTGGTCCTAAACGATCCTACACCAGGCCATCCCAGTACTTTGGCCAGAGAACACGTTTCCACTGTTCCAGAGTCCCAGCCGACGCTTGGCGTTGCCATGGTGATCTTAGGCTTGTGTGCGGCTGCACGGCCATGGAAACCCATTTCATGAAGGTCCCAACGAACAGTTCTTGTGCTGACTGACGTTGCTTCCAGAGGCAGTTTGGACCTCGGTAGTGAGTGTTGCAACCGAGGGCAGACTTTTTACATGCTTCAGCACTCGCCGGTCCCGTTCTGTAAGCTTGTGTGGCCTACCACTTCGTGGCTGAGCCGTTGTTGCTCCTAGACGTTTCCACTTCACAATAACAGCACTTACAGTTGACCAGGGCAGAACTTTGACAAACTAATGGTGCCACATTGAAAGTCACTGAGCTCTTCAGTAAGGCCATTCTACTGCCAATATTTGTCTATGGAGATTGCATGGCTGTGTGTTTTGATTTTATACACCAGTCAGCAACCAAATACTCTATCTATATATATATATAATATATATCTATCTATATATATATATATATATATATATATATATATATATATATATGATATACTACATCCATAACTGGAGGAGTTTCTACAACCAAATTGCGTGTGAGGCAATTTTAGCAAACACAGAAAGTGGCCTATGTTGGAGACCAAAAGTCGCCTGGCTGCTTAGGATTTCAGCAACTGTAATAACTTATTTATAGCCTAGAATCATCAACTTTACTACTGTTAAAAAATAAGACTAAATATCACTGTTGTTTATCACTGACTGTCATATTAAGACAATTCTGAAAGATGTTTGTAAAAGCATTTCAACATTAAGGATGTAAATTGTTATACAACATAATGGGCATTACCTTTTAGCGAAAATACATTTGATTTCTGCTGTTGTGGGCCTTTAACCATCTGTCTGACTTTGTTGTTCACACAGGAGAGAGACGTAGGGAGCCTCAACAACATCATGATGCTGACGAGGCAGAGAAGAGTCTCTCCAGATCAAAACACCTCAAGAAACACCAGCGGAGTTCCACAAGGAAGAAAACTCACTGCTGCTCTGAATGTGGGAAGAGTTACTTAAGATCAGATTCACTGAAGCTACACCTGAGAATTCACACAGGAGAGAAACCTCACTGCTGCTCTGACTGCGGGAAGAGATTCACCTCCTCGGCAGACCTTAAAAGACATGGGAGAATCCACACAGGAGAGAAACCTTATCACTGCTCTGACTGCGGAAAGAGTTTTGTTTCCTCAGGACATTTAAAATCACACCAGAGAACACACACTGTAGAGAAACCCTATAGCTGTACTCAATGTGGGAAGAGTTTTACTCACTCAAGCAGCTTGATAGTACACCAGAGAACACACACAGGAGAGAAACCTTATAGCTGTGATCAATGTGGGAAGAGTTTCCTTTCGTCTGGCCGTCTGACTATACACCAGAGAACACACACAGGGGAGAAACCTTATAGCTGTGATCAATGTGTGAAGAGTTTTACTACATCTAGCCAGCTTACTATGCACCAGAGAACACACACAGGAGAGAATCCTTATAGCTGTGATCAATGTGGGAAGAGTTTTACTCAGCCAAACAGCCTGGTATCACACCAGAGAACACACACAGGAGAGAAACCATATGGCTGTGGTCAATGTGACAAGAGATACTCTGATAAAAGATCTCTGATCAAACATCAGACAATTCATACATGAAGGAGTTGTTCCATGATATCAATTAAATAATAATGTCACAGTGTAGAATGTTTTAACATTGTAGAAGGAGTATTTTAATTAATAATGTCACAATGTAGAACCCTAAACGTTTTCCCCGTTCTATTGATTTCAGCGTGATATGGATATTAGCCTCGGGAAAAATCCAGGCTCTGAAATGAAAGAGTTGTGTTACAATTACCACGTTGGCGACCCAGTTGAATGAAAATGCAACACTTCAAAATGTAGCTACCTGTTTTCTGCAGGTTGTCCTCTAACCAGTGAGGTAAAATATATCTCCCATTTCCATGTATTTTTTTAGTTGTGTTAGTTTCAACAGCTCGTACAACCTGATTTCCCCCCTAATCGATATCAGTGATTTATTGCCACAACAGGGTTTTGGGTGCTTGTGCAGTTTATACGGTGCTCGTGATTATTGTGGCACGTGTTCGTGTAGATAGTACATTTTATGTTTAGGTTTTCAATACATCAAACTGTTTCTGCATATTGGTTATTGATTTGGATACGTTAAAACTGGTTTGACATTGGGCAGTATCCCACCTAGCAATATGTAGTTGAAAATATGTATTTTAAGTTTGCTGAAAATAAACGCAGTTGACAGAGAGAGGATTTTGTTGTTGTTGCTGAGTGGACATTCAGTTTTAGTTGAAAGTGGAAGTTGAAAATATGTATTTTCAGGTCGTTGTTTCAACGACTTGACAACAACTTAATTTCAACGTACTTGCAGCCTATAAACATGGACACAGTATAATAAATTGGTCTATAATCAGTTTTATTAACAATCTTACATCACTCCAGTATTTCTTTACAACGTTCAAGTGCTAATTGTCTTTATTCCACTACTGAAGAAGCATGACTCAAATCACCTACTCATATTTCAAACATCCAGCCTGACAAAATATACATTTTTAATTATTCCATGCCTCACCATTAAGTGAATTATTGCCAATACATATTAACAAAGGGGTTATCATTTGGTTTTGATATTTTATATTTAAAATTCATGCAACATTTAGTAATCATAATTTATGCAACCAACTGACCATTTTGGGGTACTATTATATTGACATTGTTGCACTGCTTGTAGAATATCAGGGTTCATTCTCAGATGTGCCAACCCAAATGTACTAGAGCACGACATTGGGGACTCGGCCCCGATTCAACAACATGCCTATTGAGTGAACCCTGAAAAGAGAGAGAAGCTCCGCAGTGAGGTGGAAAGTTACTACGGATATTGCAGGAGTTTCCTCTTGAAATCAGACATGTCCGTGGTAAGGACAACTTGGTTGCTGATTGTCTCAAGGGTGGGCAGTCAAAAGGATTTGTGTTTTGCATTTAGCCAGTGCGTTGTCATGGATCACAATTTATTTTGACTGCACGTTTTTCTGTATTGGAGATTAGTTTTGTTTGGGCTCGTTCCAAGGGGACGAGAGTTCTAGAAGCTAATGAGTTTTAGGAAGACGAGAGTTCTAGAAGCTAGTGAGTTTTAGGAAGACAAGAGTTCTAGAAGCCAGTGAGTTTTAGGAAGACCAGAGTTCTAGAAGCTAGTGAGTTTTAGGAAGACCAAAGTTCTAGAAGCTAGTGAGTTTTAGGAAGACCAAAGTTCTAGAAGCCAGTGAGTTTTAGAAGCTAGTGAGTTTTAGGAAGACCATAGTTCTAGAAGCTAGTGAGTTTTAGGAAGACCAGAGTTCTAGAAGCTAGTGAGTTTTAGGAAGACCATAGTTATAGAAGCTAGTGAGTTTTAGGAAGACCAGAGTTCTAGAAGCCAGTGAGTTTTAGGAAGACCGTAGTTCTAGAAGCTAGTGAGTTTTAGGAAGACCAGAGTTCTAGAAGCTAGTGAGTTTTAGGAAGACCAGAGTTCTAGAAGCTAGTGAGTTTTAGGAAGACCAGAGTTCTAGAAGCTAGTGAGTTTTAGGAAGACCAGAGTTCTAGAAGCTAGTGAGTTTTAGGAAGACCAGAGTTCTAGAAGCTAGTGAGTTTTAGGAAGACCAGAGTTCTAGAAGCCAGTGAGTTTTAGGAAGACCCGAGTTCTAGAAGCTAGTGAGTTTTAGGAAGACCAGAGTTATAGAAGCCAGTGAGTTTTAGGATTCTATAGAAAGAAAAAGGAGAAAAAAATAAGATTGTAGAAAAAAAATATTTATTTAGAAATACCTTTTTGGTCTTTAAGTTTGATGTGGGGTTTTCTTTTGGCTGTCTTTTAGGTCCCAGTTGTTGTTGCTGGTCAACTTCCAGTGGACCCCCCCATAGTGTCTTTCAGAACCCCTCCTAAAACCCCACCTGTTTAGTTGTGGTTGTTGCTGGTCAACTTCCAGTGGACCCCCCCCATAGTGTCTTTCAGAACCCCTTCCTAAAATCCCACCTGTTTAGTTGTGGTTGTTGCTGGTCATCTTCCAGTGGACCCCCCCCTCATAGTGTCTTCCAGAACCCCTTCCTAAAACCCCACCTGTTTAGTTGTGGTTGTTGCTGGTCAACTTCCAGTGGACCCCCCCATAGTGTCTTCCCGAACCCCTTCCTAAAACCCCGCCTGTTTTGTTGTGGTTGTTGCTGGTCAACTTCCAGTGGACCCCCCCATAGTGTCTTCCAGAACCCCTCCTAAAACCCCACCTGTTTAGTTGTGGTTGTTGCTGGTCAACTTCCAGTGGACCCCCCCATAGTGTCTTCCAGAACCCCTCCTAAACCCACCTGTTTAGTTGTGGTTGTTGCTGGTCATCTTCCAGTGGACCCCCCCCCCCCCCCCATAGTGTCTTTCAGAACCCCTTCCTAAAACCCCACCTGTTTAGTTGTGGTTGTTGCTGGTCATCTTCCAGTGGACCCCCCCCCATAGTGTCTTCCAGAACCCCTCCTAAACCCACCTGTTTAGTTGTGGTTGTTGCTGGTCAACTTCCAGTGGACCCCCCCCCCCCCCCATAGTGTCTTTCAGAACCCCTCCTAAAACCCCACCTGTTTAGTTGTGGTTGTTGCTGGTCAACTTCCAGTGGACCCCCCCCCCATAGTGTCTTCCAGAACCACTCCTAAACCCCACCTGTTTAGTTGTGGTTGTTGCTGGTCAACTTCCAGTGGACCCCCCCATAGTGTCTTCCAGAACCCCTTCCTAAAACCCCACCTGTTTAGTTGTGGTTGTTGCTGGTCAACTTCCAGTGGACCCCCCCCCCATAGTGTCTTCCAGAACCCCTTCCTAAAACCCCACCTGTTTAGTTGTGGTTGTTGCTGGTCAACTTCCAGTGGACCCCCCCCCCATAGTGTCTTTCAGAACCCCTTCCTAAAACCCCACCTGTTTAGTTGTGGTTGTTGCTGGTCAACTTCCAGTGGACCCCCCCCCCCATAGTGTCTTCCAGAACCCCTCCTAAAACCCCACCTGTTTAGTTGTGGTTGTTGCTGGTCAACTTCCAGTGGACCCCCCCCCCATAGTGTCTTTCAGAACCCCTCCTAAAACCCCACCTGTTTAGTTGTGGTTGTTGCTGGTCATCTTCCAGTGGACCCCCCCCCATAGTGTCTGTCAGAACCCCTCCTAAACCCCGCCCCTCATGTTGTCAGTGACTCTTTGTTAGTTCCCTTTTCTGTTTGAGCGACGTTTCTGGTTTTGTTGCCGGGGAACGTAACTATGGAATAGAACACGCTTCTATTTTGGGTTGGATTCCGCATCTAATTAATATTTTAATGTGTTTTCCTTAGAATGCTCTTTAGTCTGTCAGTTGTTTGTTCTTCTGTTTGTTGTCCTCTTATGTTTGTTGTTGTGTGGTAAATATTTCTGTTTTATTTGTTTTTTTTCCTGTGAAGCCATTGTGTTGCATCAATATCTGAATTTTTCTATATAAATACAACGAATGAATCCAATGACTGATCAATCAACAGACTCTTATCAAAACCAATTAACAAGTATGTGCAAAAGCAACACATACCTTCGTCCATCTTTAGTATGAAAAACAGAATACATTTGGAATATCTTCCACAATGTCAAAATAGTGCATGGTATGTAAGTTTAGTATGGTCCTCTGTAGCTCAATTGGTAGAGCACGGCGCTTGTAACGCCAGGGTAGTGGGTTCGATCCCCGGGACCACCCATACGTAAAAATGTATGCACACATGACTGTAAGTCGCTTTGGATAAAAGCGTCTGCTAAATGGCACATTATTATTATTATTATTATTATTATATATTACAGTATCACTTTTCAACCAACCCAGTGCATTTGATGAAAAATAAAAATGTTGGGGAAAAAAACTAAGTCGCTCTGGATAAGAGCATCTGCTAAATGTAAATCAACAATACATCAAAGGATCTGAAAACTGAAACAAACAAATGGATCAAACCGATCAATCCCACTTTTCAAGCCTGCTGAAGGCGTGGTGGCCTTGGTAAACACTAACCCCGGGGCATGCTTGAGGTGGTCTCCCACAGCTCTGCATATGTCATGTTCTGTGGCCGTGGTAAACACCACCCCCGGCTCTACCAGGGGCATGCTTGAGGTGGTCTCCCACAGCTCTGCATATGTCATGTTCTGTGGCCGTGGTAAACACCACCCCCGGCTCTACCAGGGGCATGCTTGAGGTGATCTCCCACAGCTCTGCATATGTCATGTTCTGTGGCCTTACCGTTCCATGTCTTGACTGCCCCTCCAACACAGAAAGAAACACATTTAGTCATATTATATAAAACCCTCAAAGTAATGGATATGGAGCATCTACGGCCTCAGTTACACCCGACACTTAAATGTGACTTCTGTCATCCGATCACACCAAGCTGCATTAGGTTCAGATCTACCAGGATGGGCCTTTGACATAGTCTGGATGCAGTCAGACCACTGAATATGCATAAGCAATGTAAAGAGATGGGGTGAATGAGTGGGGGAAAATACATTCTACTGAATATGCATTAGCAATGTAAAGAGATGGGGTGAATGAGTGGGGGGAAATACATTCTACTGAATATGCATTAGCCATGTAAAGAGATGGGGTGAATGAGTGGGGAAAATACATTCTACTGAATATGCATTAGCAATGTAAAGAGGTGGGGTGAATGAGTGGGGGAAAATACATTCTACTGAATATGCATTTGCCATGTAAAGAGATGGGGTGAATGAGTGGGGGAAAATACATTCTACTGAATATGCATTAGCCATGTAAAGAGATGGGGTGAATGAGTGGGGGAAAATACATTCTACTGAAGATGCATTAGCCATGTAAAGAGATGGGGTGAATGAGTGGGGAAAATACATTCTACACAAATGACCTTCATAATAACAAAGAACTAATGTGTGTGTCTGAGGGGAAATTAACTTTTATACAGCCGAAAGGGGTGAGAAATTACACCAATATCAATGGACTATTATACAGCCGAAAGGGGTGAGAAATCACACCAATATCAATGGACTTTCATACAGCCGAAAGGGGTGAGAAATCACACCAATATCAATGGACTATTATACAGCCGAAAGGGGTGAGAAATTACACCAATATCAATGGACTATTATACAGCCGAAAGGGGTGAGGAATTACACCAATATCAATGGACTTTCATACAGCCGAAAGGGGTGAGAAATTACACCAATATCAATGGACTATTATACAGCCGAAAGGGGTGAGGAATCACACCAATATCAATGGACTTTCATACAGCCGAAAGGGGTGAGAAATTACACCAATATCAATGGACTATTATACAGCCGAAAGGGGTGAGGAATTACACCAATATCAATGGACTTTCATACAGCCGAAAGGGGTGAGAAATTACACCAATATCAATGGACTATTATACAGCCGAAAGGGGTGAGGAATCACACCAATATCATTGGACTATTTGCACTAATGTAAATTAACATAGATGATGGAACATGTTCTCTTTTGCTCACGTGATGAACCGCTAAGGGGACATAAATATTTACCATCTAAACCATGTGTGACCTCTCACCTCTCTGGCTGTAGAAGTGTTCTTCCCAACCAGTCCCTCAACACCTCTCCGACTGTAGAAGTGTTTTTCCTAACCAGTCCCTCAACAGCTCTCTGGCTGTAGAAGTGTTCTTCCTAACCAGTCCCTCAACACCTCTCTGGCTGTAGAAGTGTTCTTCCTAACCAGTCCCTCAACACCTCTCTGGCTGTAGAAGTGTTCTTCCTAACCAGTCCCTCTTACCTCTCTGGCTGTAGAAGTGTTCTTCCTAACCAGTCCCTCAACACCTCTCTGGCTGTAGAAGTGTTCTTCCTAACCAGTCCCTCAACACCTCTCCGACTGTAGAAGTGTTCTTCCTAACCAGTCCCTCAACACCTCTCTGACTGTAGAAGTGTTCTTCCTAACCAGTCCCTCAACACCTCTCTGGCTGTAGAAGTGTTCTTCCTAACCAGTCCCTCAACACCTCTCTGGCTGTAGAAGTGTTCTTCCTAACCAGTCCCTCAACACCTCTCTGGCTGTAGAAGTGTTCTTCCTAACCAGTCCCTCAACAGCTCTCTGACTGTAGAAGTGTTCTTCCTAACCAGTCCCTCAACACCTCTCTGGCTGTAGAAGTGTTCTTCCTAACCAGTCCCTCAACACCTCTCCGACTGTAGAAGTGTTCTTCCTAACCAGTCCCTCAACAGCTCTCTGACTGAGCTCCACCCTCACTGGGTCTTCAGAGGAGAGGAAGGCTGAGGAGGGGTGGAAGGATGAATGGATCACACAGGACACCAGATAAGTTAATATATACTGTCTCCAGGGTTGGGTAGATTAGAAGAAGGATGAATGGATCAATCAGTCCATAAAGTGTAGAGCTGCTGTCAATACTTTCTGACAACATCACTATTTTAGTAGTTCATTGAAGTAAATAAGGCTTTATGACTGCTGAATACCAACTATCAATCACTTAGATCATGTATTTCCATGTAGAGATACATCCTTGGGACGTCCCAAGCCCATTGGAGTTGACATTTTAAATGGTTTAGGGTTTAGGGTGTCTGATTTATCTCCAGAGAAACTACAACTCCCTACTACATCACACAGTTCAGGCTGGATCTGATTTATCTCCAGAGGAACTACAACTCCCTACTACATCACACAGTTCAGGCTGGATCTGATTTATCTCCAGAGAAACTACAACTCCCTACTACATCACACAGTTCAGGCTGGATCTGATTTATCTCCAGAGAAACTACAACTCCCTACTACATCACACAGTTCAGGCTGGATCTGATTTATCTCCAGAGAAACTACAACTCCCTACTACATCACACAGTTCAGGCTGGATCTGATTTATCTCCAGAGAAACTACAACTCCCTACTACATCACACAGTTCAGGCTGGATCTGATTTATCTCTAGAAAAACTACAACTCCCTACTACATCACACAGTTCAGGCTGGATCTGATTTATCTCTAGAGGAACTACAACTCCCTACTACATCACACAGTTCAGGCTGGATCTGATTTATCTCTAGAGAAACTACAACTCCCTACTACATCACACAGTTCAGGCTGGATCTGATTTATCTCTAGAGGAACTACAACTCCCTACTACATCACACAGTTCAGGCTGGATCTGATTTATCTCCAGAGAAACTACAACTCCCTACTACATCACACAGTTCAGGCTGGATCTGATTTATCTCTAGAGAAACTACAACTCCCTACTACATCACACAGTTCAGGCTGGATCTGATTTATCTCCAGAGGAACTACAACTCCCTACTACATCACACAGTTCAGGCTGGATCTGATTTATCTCTAGAGGAACTGTGCAATGTGCAATAGGCTTTTTCAATTCCAACAATGATAGATTGACTAGACTCATAGTACAGAATGACTGACTGCCCAGTTCAACATGATAGATTGACTAGACTCATAGTACAGAATGAATGACTGACTGCCCAGTTCAACATGATATATTGACTAGACTCATAGTACAGAATGAATGACTGACTGACTGCCCAGTTCAACATGATAGATTGACTAGACTCATAGTACAGAATGAATGACTGAATGTCTGCCTGCCCCCGATCCTCTCTCTGACTAGATACAGATGACCAAGATCAAGCCTATGGTCAGGGTTCTGACTGTCTCTCTGCCTGCCCCCGATCCTCTCTCTGCCTAGATACAGATGACCAAGATCAAGCCTATGGTCAGGGTTTTGACTGTCTCTCTGCCTGCCCCCGATCCTCTCTCTGCCTAGATACAGATGACCAAGATCAAGCCTATGGTCAGGGTTCTGACTGTCTCTCTGCCTGCCCCTCGATCCTCTCTCTGCCTAGATACAGATGACCAAGATCAAGCCTATGGTCAGGGTTCTCACTGTCTCTCTGCCTGCCCCCAATCCTCTCTCTGCCTAGATACAGATGACCAAGATCAAGCCTATGGTCAGGGTTCTGACTGTCTCTCTGCCTGCCCCCGATCCTCTCTCTGCCTAGATACAGATGACCAAGATCAAGCCTATGGTCAGGGTTTTGACTGTCTCTCTGCCTGCCCCCAATCCTCTCTCTGCCTAGATACAGATGACCAAGATCAAGCCTATGGTCAGGGTTCTGACTGTCTCTCTGCCTGCCCCCGATCCTCTCTCTGCCTAGATACAGATGACCAAGATCAAGCCTATGGTCAGGGTTCTCACTGTCTCTCTGCCTGCCCCCAATCCTCTCTCTGCCTAGATACAGATGACCAAGATCAAGCCTATGGTCAGGGTTCTGACTGTCTCTCTGCCTGGATACAGATGACCAAGATCAAGCCTATGGTCAGGGTTCTGACTGTCTCTCTGCCTGCCCCCGATCCTCTCTCTGCCTAGATACAGATGACCAAGATCAAGCCTATGGTCAGGGTTCTGACTGTCTCTCTGCCTGCCCCCGATCCTCTCTCTGCCTAGATACAGATGACCAAGATCAAGCCTATGGTCAGGGTTCTGACTGTCTCTCTGCCTGCCCCCGATCCTCTCTCTGCCTAGATACAGATGACCAAGATCAAGCCTATGGTCAGGGTTCTGACTGTCTCTCTGCCTGCTCCCGATCCTCTCTCTCTGCCTAGATACAGATGACCAAGATCAAGCCTATGGTCAGGGTTCTGACTGTCTCTCTGCCTGCCCCCGATCCTCTCTCTGCCTAGATACAGATGACCAAGATCAAGCCTATGGTCAGGGTTCTGACTGTCTCTCTGCCTGCCCCCGATCCTCTCTCTGCCTAGATACAGATGACCAAGATCAAGCCTATGGTCAGGGTTCTGACTGTCTCTCTGCCTGCTCCCGATCCTCTCTCTCTGCCTAGATACAGATGACCAAGATCAAGCCTATGGTCAGGGTTCTGCCTGTCTCTCTGCCTGCCCCCGATCCTCTCTCTGCCTAGATACAGATGACCAAGATCAAGCCTATGGTCAGGGTTCTGACTGTCTCTCTGCCTGCCCCCGATCCTCTCTCTGCCTAGATACAGATGACCAAGATCAAGCCTATGGTCAGGGTTCTGACTGTCTCTCTGCCTGCCCCCGATCCTCTCTCTGCCTAGATACAGATGACCAAGATCAAGCCTATGGTCAGGGTTCTGACTGTCTCTCTGCCTGCCCTCGATCCTCTCTCTGCCTAGATACAGATGACCAAGATCAAGCCTATGGTCAGGGTTCTGACTGTCTCTCTGCCTGCCCCCGATCCTCTCTCTGCCTAGATACAGATGACCAAGATCAAGCCTATGGTCAGGGTTCTGACTGTCTCTCTGCCTGCCCCCGATCCTCTCTCTGCCTAGATACAGATGACCAAGATCAAGCCTATGGTCAGGGTTCTGACTGTCTCTCTGCCTGCCCCGATCCTCTCTCTGCCTAGATACAGATGACCAAGATCAAGCCTATGGTCAGGGTTCTGACTGTCTCTCTGCCTGCCCCGATCCTCTCTCTGCCTAGATACAGATGACCAAGATCAAGCCTATGGTCAGGGTTCTGACTGTCTCTCTGCCTGGATACAGATGACCAAGATCAAGCCTATGATCAGGGTTCTGACTGTCTCTCTGCCTGCCCCCGATCCTCTCTCTGCCTAGATACAGATGACCAAGATCAAGCCTATGGTCAGGGTTCTGCCTGTCTCTCTGCCTGCCCCCGATCCTCTCTCTCTCTTACCCATAGCTGGCTTGCTAGTTTTATAATTTGGTAATTTATTCCATTATTCCAATACATTTCAGAATTCCCCAAAATATGTTTATGAATCTAGCTAAGTTTTATAGGCTCCTCACTAAGAGACTAAGCCAATTTGCCAACAATAAAATCAATGTCTATATATATTTTTTCGCAAGCTAAAGTCATACTTTTCCCTGACATGCCGAAAATGCAGCCTCATTAATTAAATTTGACAGTTTGCGACCACCAGAGTTTGACATGTGACTACAGTTTGCATTGAATTGTGGGTCATATCAAACCCGCAAATGACCAAAGTTGTTCACTCGCTCCTTCAAGCTAAATCGAGGGCCGAGGGGGCAACATTAGTGAATTGGACCTCCACTTAAGACGGCAATCAAACTGCATCCGGTTTCGACGGGGATTCCCCTGGGGGAAAGTAGCTAGCACAAGGGCCGAGGGGTTAAAAATATCGCCATGGTTATCAAAACGTCACGCCAGGGTAAGCCTACACAAAACACAGCCCTTATTTTAAATGTTTCTAAAATACCCTATGGGGAAAAAATGAATGGTGGAAAAACTATTGGAACCATTTCCCTGTTTGACCGCTAGGTTTTATGGGTATTATGACACCTCCACAGTGGGGCTCTATACATAGCCCGATTTGGGATGACAGTTTTTTAGGGGACAGGGTCGACAGAGAACGTCGGACGGAAAAAAAAGATGGCGGATGATGAAGTGGGATTCTGAATCTAATGGCGGTAGAATCAAGGAGAATTGGAACGTTGTCCACAAGAGAGGAAAAACTGAGCAAAGTAGAGTGTAGTGATGAGAACGTCACTTTGTATCTAGTTGGAGTACGGTCTGTTAAATGAGGAGCAGCTGATCGAATTACCGATCTTGAGGAAACCATTTTGAGATATCCAAACTGGTGGAGAGAGTGCTGGGTAAAGTGAAGGCTGTGAGGATCACTAGAGGCGGGCTAGTTTTGATTTTTTTTGTGCTTCTTTGGATCAGAAGAAACGTGTGTTACGTCTCACCCGATTTGATACGTTTGAAGTGTTGTGTGTGTGTCTCTTAGGTACAGGGGTTATATCTGGCGTCTCCTGGGAAGTCCAATGTTGAAGAGATGAAACATATTCCTGGAGTGATTGATGCACGTCGGATGACTCGTGTGGTGAATGAAGAAAAAGTTGTTTTGTTTTTTTGATATGGAGTCTCTCCCTACTCAAGTGCAGTTGAGGTATATTAACTACAGAGTCAGAGCATTTATCCCAAGACCAATGTGATCATTGTAAAGCTTTTGGACGTGTTTTCAAGTGTTTGCAGAAGGGAGAAGCCGAGATGTCCAAGTTGTGGAAAAGATCATATCATGTGTTTATAAAAGTGATGAAAATGTGACATGTTGTACTGATGGTGGGAACCATGAAGCCACATCTTTCGAACGCCCCACAATGGTGAAAGAGAATGAGGTGGTCAAAGTCAGGGCTGTCCAGAGCATATTATATGCAGCAGCTGTTTAAAAGGGTTGAGGGTTTGATAGATAGATATAAATCATTGTGGATGCGGCGGAGCGGTTCCTGAGGTGGCCAAAGTCAGGGCTGTCCAGAGCATATTATTATCAGGGCTGTCCAGAGCATTTCATACGCAGCAGCTGTTTAAAAGGTTTGAGGGTTTGATAGATAGATATAAATCATTGTGGATGCGGCGGAGCGGTTCCTGAGGTGGCCAAAGTCAGGGCTGTCCAGAGCATATTATTATCAGGGCTGTCCAGAGCATTTCATACGCAGCAGCTGTTTAAAAGGGTTGAGGGTTTGATAGATAGATATAAATCATTGTGGATGCGGCGGAGCGGTTCCTGAGGTGGCCAAAGTCAGGGCTGTCCAGAGCATATTATATGCAGCAGCTGTTTATCTCTTAAGGATCTGACCCTTTTTTTTTTCAATTTTCGCCTAAAATGACCCAAATCGAATTGCCTGTAGCTCAGGACCTGAAGCAAGGAGATGCATATTCCTGATACCATTTGAAAGGAAACACTTTGAAGTTTGTGGAAATGTGAAATTAATGTAGGAGAATCTGATAAAAGATAATACAAACAAACAAAAACATGCTTTTTCTATTTTTTTCCCCCCATCATCTTTGAAATGCAAGAGAAAGGCCACAATACAATATTGCAGTTTAGGCGCAATATAGATTTTGGCCACTAGATGGCAGCAGTGTGTGTGTGCAAAGTTTCAGATTGATCCAGTGAAGCATTGCAATACATTTTACATTTACATTTTTTAGTCATTTAGCAGACGCTCTTATCCAGAGCGACTTACAGTTAGTGAGTGCATACATTTTTCATACTGGCCCCCCGTGGGAATCGAACCCACAACCCTGGCATTGCAAACGCCATGCTCTACCAACTGAGCTACATCCCTGAGCTACATCCCAATACTGGACTATTTTGTATCAAGTCTGCCCAAATGTGCCCAATTGGTCAATTAATACATTTTCAAGTACATAACTATAGAGAACATACAAAAATGATATGATAATACAAAATGTAAGTTTACACACTCCCAGGAATGTCATAAATAATGGATCATTAGCTTACACACTAACTTTCACACATGTAGATGGCCGGGCGTGGTGGGTGTGGAGCCAGAGACAGCAGGGGTTCAAACTGTAGAACCCAGTTCCTACATTTGAATATAAAAATGGATTTTATCAAACAAAACTGTGCTACATTTGATCTCTGGGAACCTTAGGATGACAAATCAGAGCAAGATTACTGAATGTAAGTACATTATTTACCTTCAGAGGTGAACGTATCAAACTAGTTGCCGTAATACGTTTTTTGTTGTTGTGAACTCTCCTCAAACAATAGCATGGTATTTTTTCACTGTAATAGCTACTGTACATTGGACAGTGCAGTTATATTAACAATAATGTAAGCTTTCTGCCCATATAAGACATGTCTATGTCCTGGAAAGTTTGCTGTTACTTACAACAGTCATGCTAATCACATTAGCACATGTTAGCTCAACCGTAGTACAGGACAAGTAGAGGTTAAAACGGTTGAGGGTTTGAATGGTGCACTTGAAGAGTGTATGTACTATGCATTATTTTTATTTTGGGTGGATTAAGTTCGTTTCCCAATGGATTTTCTTTTTTGTTTTGGTTTCAACCCGTCCAGTTGGTGGCAGCAATACACCTTTTTGGGGTTGTAGTCGCCATAAAACCCACAGAAGAAGACTTTTGGGCGAGTTAGTGGCAACATCAGACAGACCTGATATCGACCATAATTCAATGTCTGTGGACGTTACGTGCTGAGTGGCTATGACCAAAGTTATCCTATTTAGCTATACTTTGTAGTCAATTTTGACACTATAATAAATGCTTCTGACTCATATCGATGGCACATAAGCCGTTTTCAAAGGGAGTGCATTTTAGGGGCAGTCGCTTTTTAACACATTGTCTTAAAGTATCTTCTCAACTGCGTTACCCACTCCAGTCGGCAGATGGCGATATGCGTCTCTCAGGCGATGCTGCCAGTGTGACGTATAATCTAGTGGACGGGACGTTTCTTTAACAACAACATCTAGTCAGGCACCTCGGTAGCTGGTTAGGCGACATAGCAGAAACATTCAATCTCTGGACTGTGTTATGAACACAATTATATCGTATCTACTTTTGACTTCATATTTAAGTTGTTGTTAGTCAGCTAGCTGTCTTGATAAGATGGCCTAGCGCTAGGCTAATGCTAGCTAGCTATTATCGCCGAAACATTGAAGAGCTTTGGACTGTGTCGGTGTGTATTAGCCACTGGGAACACAATTATATCGTATCTACTTTTCATTTCATATTTAAGTTGTTGTTAGTCAGCTAGCAGGCTTGATAAATTAGCCTAGCGCTACGCTAATCGCTAGTCCTAGCTAGCTAACATCCCCGACCATGAGCTCACTAAGCTACTCTCCTCCTGCTAAAGAAGAGGAGGTCTGCTGGACGGAGAAAGAGGGTCTGTGGCTGAACGTTGTCGTGAAAGAGGAGGAGGAAGAGGAGGATGTCACAGCAATAAAACAAGTAGAGGGTGAAGCTGTTACCGTGAAAGAAGAGGAGAAAGACGTTACAGTGAAAGAAGAGGAAGACGCGTTCAGAGTGAAAGAAGAGGAGGATGTTACAGTGAAAGAAGAAGAGGAGGATGCAGTTTTTGGAGTGAAAGAGGAGGAGGATGAGGAGACAGAAGGTCAGATTATCACCAGTAAATACTAATCTTAATAACAGGGCCACAAACTGTTGTTGAACTGATGTACACATACAGTGGGGGGAAAAAAGTATTTAGTCAGCCACCAATTGGTCAAGTTCTCCCACTTAAAAAGATGAGAGAGGCCTGTAATTTTCATCATAGGTACACGTCAACTATGACAGACAAAATGAGATTTTTTTCTCTCCAGAAAATCACATTGTGGGATTTTTAATGAATTTATTTGCAAATTATGGTGGAAAATAAGTATTTGGTCAATAACAAAAGTTTCTCAATACTTTGTTATATATCCTTTGTTGTCAATGACACAGGTCAAACGTTTTCTGTAAGTCTTCACAACGTTTTCACACACTGTTGCTGGTATTTTGGCCCATTCCTCCATGCAGATCTCCTCTAGAGCAGTGATGTTTTGGGGCTGTCGCTGGGCAACACGGACTTTCAACTCCCTCCAAAGATTTTCTATGGGGTTGAGATCTGGAGACTGGCTAGGCCACTCCAGGACCTTGAAATGCTTCTTACGAAGCCACTCCTTCGTTGCCCGGGCGGTGTGTTTGGGATCATTGTCATGCTGAAAGACCCAGCCACGTTTCATCTTCAATGCCCTTGCTGATGGAAGGAGGTTTTCACTCAAAATCTCACGATACATGGCCCCATTCATTCTTTCCTTTACACGGATCAGTCGTCCTTTGCAGAAAAACAGCCCCAAAGCATGATGTTTCCACCCCCATGCTTCACAGTAGGTATGGTATTCTTTGGATGCAACTCAGAATTATTTGTCCTCCAAACACGACGAGTTGAGTTTTTACCAAAAAGTTATATTTTGGTTTCATCTGACCATATGACATTCTCCCCATCCTCTTCTGGATCATCCAAATGCAATTAGCAAACTTCAGACGGGCCTGGACATGTACTGGCTTATGCAGGGGGACACGTCTGGCACTGCAGGATTTGAGTCCCTGGCGGCGTAGTGTGTTACTGATGGTAGGCTTTGTTACTTTGGTCCCAGCTCTCTGCAGGTCATTCACTAGGTCCCCCCGTGTGGTTCTGGGATTTTTGCTCACTGTTCTTGTGATCATTTTGACCCCACAGGGTGAGATCTTGCGTGGAGCCCCAGATCGAGGGAGATTATCAGTGGTCTTGTATGTCTTCCATTTCCTAATAATTGCTCCCACAGTTGATTTCTTCAAACCAAGCTGCTTACCTATTGCATATTCAGTCTTCCCAGCCTGGTGCAGGTCTACAATTTTGTTTCTGGTGTCCTTTGACAGCTCTTTGGTCTTGGCCATAGTGGAGTTTGGAGTGTGACTGTTTGAGGTTGTGGACAGGTGTCTTTTATACTGATAACAAGTTCAAACAGGTGCCATTAATACAGGTAACGAGTGGAGGACAGAGGAGCCTCTTAAAGAAGAAGTTACAGGTCTGTGAGAGCCAGAAATCTTGCTTGTTTGTAGGTGACCAAATACTTATTTTCCACCATAATTTGCAAATAAATTCATAAAAAATCCTACAATGTGATTTTCTGGAGTTTTTTTTCTTAATTTGTCTGTCATAGTTGATGTGTACCTATGATGAAAATTACAGGCCTCTCTCATCTTTTTAAGTGGGAGAACTTGCACAATTGGTGGCTGACTAAATACTTTTTTTCCCCCACTGTATGTGGTTTTAAAGCAGCAATGGTATATGTTTGGCATACATTCTAGTGAAAGTGAAAAATCAGAGTCTCATGGAATTGCCCAGCTCCTAACTATACTGAACAAAAATATAAAGGCAACATACAAATATTTCAAAGATTTTACTGAGTTACAGTTCATAGAAGTAAATTGAAATACATAAATTAGGCCCTAATATATGGATTTCGCGACTGGGCAGGGGCGCTGCCATGGGTGGGCCTGAGAGAGCATAGGCCCCACCCACTGGGGAGCCAGGCCCAGCCAATCGGAATGAGTTTTTCCCCACAAAAGGGCCCTCCGGTAGCTCAGTTGGTAGAGCATGGTGCTTGCAACGCCAGGGTTGTGGGTTCGATTCCCACGGGGGGCCAGTATGAAAAACGTATGCACTCACTAACTGTAAGTGGCTCTGGATAAGATGACTAAACACCCCTCCTCCCGCATGAAACATTTATATGTTGTTTATATTTTAGTTCAGTATATAAACATGGGACCAACACTTTACATGTTGTTTATGTTTTAGTTCAGTATATAAACATGGGACCAACACTTTGCATGTTGTTTATATTTTAGTTCAGTATATAAACATGGGACCAACACTTTACATGTTGTTTATATTTTAGTTCAGTATATAAACATGGGACCAACACTTTACATGTTGTTTATATTTTAGTTCAGTATATAAACATGGGACCAACACTTTACATGTTGTTTATATTTTAGTTCAGTATATAAACATGGGACCAACACTTTACATGTTGTTTATGTTTTAGTTCAGTATATAAACATGGGACCAACACTTTACATGTTGTTTATGTTTTAGTTCAGTATATAAACATGGGACCAACACTTTACATGTTGTTTATATTTTAGTTCAGTATATAAACATGGGACCAACACTTTACATGTTGTTTATATTTTAGTTCAGTATATAAACATGGGACCAACACTTTACATGTTGTTTATATTTTAGTTCAGTATATAAACATGGGACCAACACTTTACATGTTGTTTATATTTTAGTTCAGTATATAAACATGGGACCAACACTTTACATGTTGTTTATATTTTAGTTCAGTATATAAACATGGGACCAACACTTTACATGTTGTTTATGTTTTAGTTCAGTATATAAACATGGGACCAACACTTTACATGTTGTTTATATTTTAGTTCAGTATATAAACATGGGACCAACACTTTACATGTTGTTTATATTTTAGTTCAGTATATAAACATGGGACCAACACTTTACATGTTGTTTATATTTTAGTTCAGTATATAAACATGGGACCAACACTTTACATGTTGTTTATGTTTTAGTTCAGTATATAAACATGGGACCAACACTTTACATGTTGTTTATGTTTTAGTTCAGTATATAAACATGGGACCAACACTTTACATGTTGTTTATATTTTAGTTCAGTATATAAACATGGGACCAACACTTTACATGTTGTTTATGTTTTAGTTCAGTATATAAACATGGGACCAACACTTTACATGTTGTTTATATTTTAGTTCAGTATATAAACATGGGACCAACACTTTACATGTTGTTTATATTTTAGTTCAGTATATAAACATGGGACCAACACTTTACATGTTGTTTATATTTTAGTTCAGTATATAAACATGGGACCAACACTTTACATGTTGTTTATATTTTAGTTCAGTATATAAACATGGGACCAACACTTTACATGTTGTTTATATTTTAGTTCAGTATATAAACATGGGACCAACACTTTACATGTTGTTTATATTTTAGTTCAGTATATAAACATGGGACCAACACTTTACATGTTGTTTATATTTTAGTTCAGTATATAAAGTTAGGGACCAACACTTTACATGTTGTTTATATTTTAGTTCAGTATATAAACATGGGACCAACACTTTACATGTTGTTTATGTTTTAGTTCAGTATATAAACATGGGACCAACACTTTACATGTTGTTTATATTTTAGTTCAGTATATAAACATGGGACCAACACTTTACATGTTGTTTATGTTTTAGTTCAGTATATAAACATGGGACCAACACTTTACATGTTGTTTATGTTTTAGTTCAGTATATAAACATGGGACCAACACTTTACATGTTGTTTATATTTTAGTTCAGTATATAAACATGGGACCAACACTTTACATGTTGTTTATATTTTAGTTCAGTATATAAACATGGGACCAACACTTTACATGTTGTTTATATTTTAGTTCAGTATATAAACATGGGACCAACACTTTACATGTTGTTTATGTTTTAGTTCAGTATATAAACATGGGACCAACACTTTACATGTTGTTTATGTTTTAGTTCAGTATATAAACATGGGACCAACACTTTACATGTTGTTTATATTTTAGTTCAGTATATAAACATGGGACCAACACTTTACATGTTGTTTATATTTTAGTTCAGTATATAAACATGGGACCAACACTTTACATGTTGTTTATATTTTAGTTCAGTATATAAAGTTAGGGACCAACACTTTACATGTTGTTTATATTTTAGTTCAGTATATAAACATGGGACCAACACTTTACATGTTGTTTATGTTTTAGTTCAGTATATAAACATGGGACCAACACTTTACATGTTGTTTATATTTTAGTTCAGTATATAAACATGGGACCAACACTTTACATGTTGTTTATATTTTAGTTCAGTATATAAACATGGGACCAACACTTTACATGTTGTTTATATTTTAGTTCAGTATATAAACATGGGACCAACACTTTACATGTTGTTTATGTTTTAGTTCAGTATATAAACATGGGACCAACACTTTACATGTTGTTTATGTTTTAGTTCAGTATATAAACATGGGACCAACACTTTACATGTTGTTTATATTTTAGTTCAGTATATAAACATGGGACCAACACTTTACATGTTGTTTATGTTTTAGTTCAGTATATAAACATGGGACCAACACTTTACATGTTGTTTATATTTTAGTTCAGTATATAAACATGGGACCAACACTTTACATGTTGTTTATATTTTAGTTCAGTATATAAACATGGGACCAACACTTTACATGTTGTTTATATTTTAGTTCAGTATATAAACATGGGACCAACACTTTACATGTTGTTTATATTTTAGTTCAGTATATAAACATGGGACCAACACTTTACATGTTGTTTATATTTTAGTTCAGTATATAAACATGGGACCAACACTTTACATGTTGTTTATATTTTAGTTCAGTATATAAACATGGGACCAACACTTTACATGTTGTTTATATTTTAGTTCAGTATATAAACATGGGACCAACACTTTACATGTTGTTTATATTTTAGTTCAGTATATAAACATGGGACCAACACTTTACATGTTGTTTATATTTTAGTTCAGTATATAAACATGGGACCAACACTTTACATGTTGTTTATATTTTAGTTCAGTATATAAAGTTAGGGACCAACACTTTACATGTTGTTTATATTTTAGTTCAGTATATAAACATGGGACCAACACTTTACATGTTGTTTATGTTTTAGTTCAGTATATAAACATGGGACCAACACTTTACATGTTGTTTATATTTTAGTTCAGTATATAAACATGGGACCAACACTTTACATGTTGTTTATGTTTTAGTTCAGTATATAAACATGGGACCAACACTTTACATGTTGTTTATGTTTTAGTTCAGTATATAAACATGGGACCAACACTTTACATGTTGTTTATATTTTAGTTCAGTATATAAACATGGGACCAACACTTTACATGTTGTTTATATTTTAGTTCAGTATATAAACATGGGACCAACACTTTACATGTTGTTTATATTTTAGTTCAGTATATAAACATGGGACCAACACTTTACATGTTGTTTATGTTTTAGTTCAGTATATAAACATGGGACCAACACTTTACATGTTGTTTATGTTTTAGTTCAGTATATAAACATGGGACCAACACTTTACATGTTGTTTATATTTTAGTTCAGTATATAAACATGGGACCAACACTTTACATGTTGTTTTTATTTTAGTTCAGTATATAAACATGGGACCAACACTTTACATGTTGTTTATATTTTAGTTCAGTATATAAAGTTAGGGACCAACACTTTACATGTTGTTTATATTTTAGTTCAGTATATAAACATGGGACCAACACTTTACATGTTGTTTATGTTTTAGTTCAGTATATAAACATGGGACCAACACTTTACATGTTGTTTATATTTTAGTTCAGTATATAAACATGGGACCAACACTTTACATGTTGTTTATATTTTAGTTCAGTATATAAACATGGGACCAACACTTTACATGTTGTTTATATTTTAGTTCAGTATATAAACATGGGACCAACACTTTACATGTTGTTTATATTTTAGTTCAGTATATAAACATGGGACCAACACTTTACATGTTGTTTATATTTTAGTTCAGTATATAAACATGGGACCAACACTTTACATGTTGTTTATGTTTTAGTTCAGTATATAAAGTTAGGGTCCAACACTTTACATGTTGTTTATATTTTAGTTCAGTATATAAACATGGGACCAACACTTTACATGTTGTTTATATTTTAGTTCAGTATATAAACATGGGACCAACACTTTACATGTTGTTTATATTTTAGTTCAGTATATAAACATGGGACCAACACTTTACATGTTGTTTATATTTTAGTTCAGTATATAAAGTTAGGGACCAACACTTTACATGTTGTTTATATTTTAGTTCAGTATATAAACATGGGACCAACACTTTACATGTTGTTTATGTTTTAGTTCAGTATATAAACATGGGACCAACACTTTACATGTTGTTTATATTTTAGTTCAGTATATAAACATGGGACCAACACTTTACATGTTGTTTATGTTTTAGTTCAGTATATAAAGTTAGGGACCAACACTTTACATGTTGTTTATATTTTAGTTCAGTATATAAACATGGGACCAACACTTTACATGTTGTTTATATTTTAGTTCAGTATATAAACATGGGACCAACACTTTACATGTTGTTTATATTTTAGTTCAGTATATAAACATGGGACCAACACTTTACATGTTGTTTATATTTTAGTTCAGTATATAAACATGGGACCAACACTTTACATGTTGTTTATATTTTAGTTCAGTATATAAACATGGGACCAACACTTTACATGTTGTTTATATTTTAGTTCAGTATATAAACATGGGACCAACACTTTACATGTTGTTTATGTTTTAGGTCAGTATATAAACATGGGACCAACACTTTACATGTTGTTTATATTTTAGTTCAGTATATAAACATGGGACCAACACTTTACATGTTGTTTATGTTTTAGTTCAGTATATAAACATGGGACCAACACTTTACATGTTGTTTATATTTTAGTTCAGTATATAAACATGGGACCAACACTTTACATGTTGTTTATATTTTAGTTCAGTGTATAAAGTTAGGGACACATGTACTCCTTGTAAAACGTCAGCGTAGAGCTCTGAACTATAATAATACATCAGATGTGTCGCTCAGCATTTTATCTGGCAGGACAGGCACTCTGTTGGTTCTCTGAACTATAATAATATCATCAGCTGTGTCGCTCTGCATTTTATCTGGCAGGACAGGCACTCTGTTGGTTCTCTGAACTATAATAATATCATCAGCTGTGTCGCTCTGCATTTTATCTGGCAGGACAGGCACTCTGTTGGTTCTCTGAACTATAATAATATCATCAGCTGTGTCGCTCAGCATTTTATCTGGCAGGACAGGCCCTCTGTTGATTCTTGATGTTCACTTGTACAACTGTATATCACTACTATTGTATCTAAATAAAACATTTTAACACATTGGTTAAAAGACTCGGGTCACAAAAATGTAATTACATTGACAATATACCACATTACTTCTTACTTACATTTCTTGTTTTACAAACATTGCCAAGCATGCTCATTCATTTTATTTGTTTTGTGATTTTTGGTGTAATCATTTTTACATTTAAAAAAAATGTTTAGTCATTTAGCAGACGCTCTTATCCAGAGCGACTTACAGGAGCAATTAGGGTCAAGTGCCTTGCTCAAGGGCACATCGACAGATTTTTCACCTAGTCGGCTCTAAACCTACCTGCCGCCCACAATTCCCTGTGGCAGAAAAATATTTTGGCAGGTAAAAAATCTGAGTGGCTGGTATATTCTTTAATCTTTCTGCTACAGTGGCTGGTGGACCGAAAACTAACCAAAACAAGACTTAGAAGACAATTGTCAAAGTTTGTAAAAACATTTAAAAGATTCACTACATTGACTGTGTGACTTTGTCGTTCACACAGGAGAGAGACGTGACTATCGTGGATCCTCTGGGGAGACTCAACAACATCATGATGCTGACGAGGCAGAGAAAAGTCTCTCTAGATCAGAACATCTCAAGAAACACCAGCGGAGACCCACAGGAAAGAAACCTCACTGCTGCTCTGACTGTGGGAAACGTTGCAAATCTTCATCAGAACTTAAAATACACCAGCGAGTACACACAGGAGAGAAGCCTTATAGCTGTCATCAATGTGGGAAGAGTTTTACTCATTCAAGTAATCTGAAAACACACCAGCGGGGACACACAGGAGAGAAGCTTCACCACTGTTCAGATTGTGGGAAAAGCTTTTCAACATCACAGAATTTGAAGCTGCACCAGAGAACCCACACAGGAGAGAATCCTTACAGCTGTGATCTGTGTGGGAAGAGATTCACTCAGTCAGCCCACCTGACTATACACCAGAGAACCCACACGGGAGTGAATCCTTATAGCTGTGATCGGTGTGGGAAAAGTTTTTCTCGTATAGAACACCTTAAAGAACACCAGAGAACACACACAGGGGAGAAACCTTATAGCTGTGATGTATGTGGGGATAGTTTTACTACATCAGGCCAGCTGGTAGTACACCAGCGAGTACACACAGGAGAGAAACCTTATAGCTGTTATCAATGTGGCAAGAGTTTTACTCAGTCAGGCAACCTGAAATCACACCAGAGAACACACACAGGAGAGAAACCTTATAGCTGTGATCAGTGTGGGAAAAGCTTTGGTAGAGCTAATTATCTGACTGAACATAAGCAAACACACACAGGAGACAAACCCTACCACTGCTCTGACTGTGGGAAGAGCTTTGCTTCCCAAAGAAACCTGACACAACACCAGAGAACACACACAGGAGAGAAGCCTTATAGCTGTGATCAATGTGACAAGAGATACTCTCATTCAAGTTCTCTGATTAAACATCAGAAAATACATGCGGGAGATCCACAGAGTGTGGAATGATCTCCAACACCAGACCTGGGTAGTAGAACACAGAGTGTGGAATGATCTCCAACACCAGACCTATATACATGCAGGAGATCCACGAAGGAAAGATAGTGATGGCGCTCAGTGACGTTGTAAATGGTGGGGAATAACCATTCAGCTGTGAACGCTTTAGCATGCTCGAGACAACCATGGTGAATGTGACTGCAGGCTACATCAAGTGTTCCAATGGCAAAACGTTTGATTTAAGAACATCAAGTGTTCCAATGGTAAAACGTTTGATATAATTACATCAAGTGTTCCAATGGTAAAACGTTGACAATGATTTCACAAGGCCTATTTCACATGATATGCCTAAGTGCTTATAACCACTAGGCTAATATATAAACATGTTTTTCTTTCGTTATCAAGTTTGAGCGCAACATCACGTTGTTAAAAAACAAAACAGGCGGGGTTTTAGGAAGGGGTTCTGAAAGACACTATGGGGGGGGGGGGGTCCACTGGAAGTTGACCAGCAACAACCACAACTAAACAGGTGGGGTTTTAGGAGGGGTTCTGAAAGACACTATGGGGGGGGGTCCACTGGAAGTTGACCAGCAACAACCACAACTAAACAGGTGGGGTTTTAGGAAGGGGTTCTGAAAGACACTATGGGGGGGTCCACTGGAAGTTGACCAGCAACAACCACAACTAAACAGGTGGGGTTTTAGGAAGGGGTTCTGAAAGACACTATGGGGGGGTCCACTGGAAGTTGACCAGCAACAACCACAACTAAACAGGTGGGGTTTTAGGAGGGGTTCTGGAAGACACTATGGGGGGGTCCACTGGAAGTTGACCAGCAACAACAACTGGTACCTAAAAGACAGCCACCATGAGACCCACTAAATCTGCCCAAGAGGCAAACAAAAGAAAAACCCAAAACCAAACTTAAGCGCAAGTGTAACCCATACTAACGAGGTGACACCAATCGGTGCGCCATACGTGCTAACGAGCTATACGTGCTAACGAGCTGTACGTGCTAACGAGCCGTACGTGCTAACGTCCAACCTCAAAGTATCAAATTGAAAAACCAAAGCCTGTAACACTAGTAGCTAGCTAACAAACTACAGAGGTGTTGTTCCCCACCTTGCCCATATACACTATGAAAAATGTATGCACTCGCTAACTGTTAAGTCGCTCTGGATAAGAGCCTCTGCTAAATGACTAAAATGTAAAATGTTAAACGTAAGTATGTTTTTTTAGTATTTAATTGTAACTTAGAATAACATTACGGGAATGCACCTGGCGTGTGCTACCTGAGGCTAGCTAACAAACGAAGGCTTTCTGAACACAGTTAAATGTCAGACATTTAAACGGGCTACGGATAGCAGAAAGCAAACCCTGTATTGAGTCAATACTGCCATCTATTGGTAAACATAATACTTAACATAAATATACCAGGTTACTACACCGCCGAACCTCCATCTTGGCACTCATCTACCATTTGTAAAATATATTTTGGAAGCTATAGAAATGCATTTACTGTCTACAATTGTTTATTATATTACCGATGTCTTAATGCATACTTTTTAAAATTATATTATGTGAGCTAAACACAGAAATGGAAAAATATACAGTTCCAGTCAAAAGTTTGGACACACCTACTCCATTCAAGGGTTTTTCTTTATTTTTACTACATTGTAGAATAATAGTGAAGACATCAAAACTATGAAATAAGACATATGGAATCATGTAGTAACCAAAAAAGTGTTAAACAAATCAAAATATATTTTATATTTTTGATACTTCAAAATAGCCACCCTTTGCCTTGATGACAGCTTTGCACACTCTTGGCATTCTCTCAACCAGCTTCACCTGGAATGCTTTTCCAACAGTCTTAAAGGAGTTCCCACATATGCTGAGCACTTGTTGGCTGCTTTTCCTTCACTCTGCGGTCCAACTCATTCCAAACCATCTCAATTGGGTTGAGGTCGGGTGATTGTGGAGGCCAGGTCATCTGATGCAGCACTCCATCACTCTCATTCTTGGTCAAATAGCCCTTAAACTGCCTGGAGGTGTGTTGGGTCATTATCCTGTTGAAAAACAAATGATAGTCCCACTAAGCGCAAACCAGATGGGATGGCGTATCGCTGTAGAATGCTGTGGTAGCCATGCTGGTTAAGTGTGCCTTGAATTCTAAATAAATCACAGACAGTGTCACCAGCAAAGCACACCCACACCATCACACTTCCTCCTCCATGTTTCACAGTGGGAACCACACATGCAGAGATCATCTGTTCACCTACTCTGCATCTCACAAAGACACAGCGGTTGGAACCAAAAATCGTACATTTGGACTCATCAGACCAAAGGACACATTTCCACCAGTCTAATGTCCATTGTTCATGTTTCTTGGCCCAAGCAAGTCTCTTTATTATTGGTGTCCTTTTAGTTGTGGTTTCTTTGCAGCAATTCGACCATGAAGGCCTGATTCACGCTGTCTCCTCTGAACAGTTGATGTTGAGATGTGTCTGTTACTTGAACTCTGTGAGGTGCAATCTGAGGTGCAGTTAATTGCCGGTTTCTGAGGCTGGTAACTCGAATGAACTTATCCTCTGCAGCAGAGGTAACTGTGGAGCTATGTTCCAATACCCATACTATTAAAAACAAATAAAGATAGTCGCACACTCTATGTATAAACTCCCAGTAAAGGTAAATAACCAATAAAGGTGGTTTCTTACCCAAAAAATTACTGGGAGTTTATACATAGAGTGTAACTCTCTTTATTTGTTTTTATAGCTTACAGTTTATTCACCGTTAGTCAGCACCTCTGCCCTAAATAATGTTTATTCGAATACCCATACTAAACATACTGTATCCTACATACTTAATGAGTATATACTACATACTATAAGTTCATTTTAGGATTCTGTAAACGAACGGTATCGTTCCAGTCGAGCGTTCTAGAGCTTCGCCCTGTCTACCGGAAGTTGATACTGTTGCTATGCGACCTCTCGCTAGCTTGTTAGCGTAACAAATTACTAGCCGGACGTTTTTACGATTTCGGGTGTTGTTCGTAAAATTCAATCTGGAGTGCCACAGAGTGCGCGCTGGGCGTCGGTAAATCCAGAGCGTTTCGTTCTGGCGGAGGAGTCGGGTTGACGGCAGTCAAACACCCAAGCTAACCGGCTAACGTTAGCCCTAGCAGAGCTGGTTAGGCTGTTTTTCATTTTTATCCAGAGCGTTGGTGAATGTAACTGTGCTGCTGGCAACAATTTAATTACGCTTTAAAAAAAATATATATATAGACTTTTTGTGACGTTGTGAGGCGATGCTGGCGGAGTGTGACGTATAATCTAGTGGACGGGACGTTTATTCAACAATAACAGCTAGTCAGTAATCTGGGTAGCTTGCTAACCAATATAGCCGAGCCAATAAAGCGCTTTAGAGGATTTCGGTGTATATTAGTCACTTTGTTTTAAACACACTTCTGTCGTATTTACGTTGTTGTTGTTATTAGTCAGCTAGCTGGCAGGTTAAATTAGCAGTAGCAATAGGCTAGTCGCTAATGCTAACCAACTAACTAGCCTAGCTAGCTAACATCCCCGACCATGAGCTCACTAAGCTACTCTCCTCCTGATAAAGAAGAGGAGGTCTGCTGGACGGAGAAAGAGGGTCTAGTGAAAGAGGAGGAGGAAGAGGAGGATGTTACAATACAAAAACAAGTAGAGGGTGAAGCTGTTACCGTGAAAGAAGAAGAGAAAGATGTTACAGTGAAAGAAGAGGAAGACGCGTTCAGAGTGAAAGAGGAGGAGGATGTTACAGTGAAAGAAGGGGAAGACGCGTTCAGAGTGAAAGAGGAGGAGGATGTTACAGTGAAAGAAGAGGAAGACGCGTTCAGAGTGAAAGAGGAGGAGGATGTTACAGTGAAAGAAGAGGAAGACGCGTTCAGAGTGAAAGAGGAGGAGGATGTTACAGTGAAAGAAGAGGAAGACGCGTTCAGAGTGAAAGAGGAGGAGGATGAGGAGGAAGAACAAGAAGAGGAGAGAGATCTGATTAACACCAGTAAGTACTTAGTGATACCTTATGAAACCAGGACAAAAAAAAGACCATGATTGAGGATTTTCATTCAAATGTAAACCATAGAATGGTCATTTTGAGGAAGGATTGTTGACATACAGTGGGGAGAACAAGTATTTGCTACACTGCCGATTTTGCAGGTTTTCCTACTTACAAAGCATGTAGAGGTCTGTAATTTTTATAATAGGTACACTTCAACTCTGAGAGACGGAATCTAAAACAAAAATCCAGAAAATCACATTGTATGATTTTTAAGTAATGAATTTGCATTTTATTGCCTGATGTAACTATTTGATACATCAGAAAAGCAGAACTTAATATTTGGTACAGAAACCTTTGTTTGCAATTACAGAGATCATACGTTTCCTGTAGGTCTTGACCAGGTTTGCACACACTGCAGCAGGGATTTTGGCCCACTCCTCCATACAGACCTTCTCCAGATCCTTCAGGTTTCGGGGCTGTCGCTGGGCAATACAGACTTTCAGCTCCCTCCAAAGATTTTCTATTGGGTTCAGGTCTGGAGACTGGCTAGGCCACTCCAGGACCTTGAGATGCTTCTTACGGAGCCACTCCTTAGTTGCCCTGGCTGTGCGTTTCGGGTCGTTGTCATGCTGGAAGACCCAGCCACGACCCATCTTCAATGCTCTTACTGAGGGAAGGAGGTTGTTGGCCAAGATCTCGCAATACATGGCCCCATCCATCCTCCCCTCAATACGGTGCAGTCGTCCTGTCCCCTTTGCAGAAAAGCATCCCCAAAGAATGATGTTTCCACCTCCATGCTTCACGGTTGGGATGGTGTTCTTGGGGTTGTACTCATCCTTCTTCTTCCTCCAAACACGGCGAGTGGAGTTTAGACCAAAAAGCTCTATTTTTGTCTCATCAGACCACATGACCTTCTCCCATTCCTCCTCTGGATCATCCAGATGGTCATTGGCAAACTTCAGACGGGCCTGGACATTTACATTTACATTTACGTCATTTAGCAGACGCTCTTATCCAGAGCGACTTACAAATTGGTGCATTCACCTTATAGCCAGTGGGATAACCACTTTACAATGTGTATTTTTTTGGTGGGGGGGGGGGGGGGGGTAGAAGGATTACTTTATCCTATCCCAGGTATTCCTTAAAGAGGTGCGCTGGCTTGAGCAGGGGGACCTTGCGTGCGCTGCAGGATTTCAATCCATGACGGCGTAGTGTGTTACTAATGGTTTTCTTTGAGACTGTGGTCCCAGCGCTCTTCAGGTCATTGACCAGGTCCTGCCGTGTAGTTCTGGGCTGATCCCTCACCTTCCTCATGATCATTGATGCCCCACGAGGTGAGATCTTGCATGGAGCCCCAGGCCGAGGGAGATTTACAGTTATTTTGTGTTTCTTCCATTTGCGAATAATTGCGCCAACAGTTGTTGCCTTCTCACCAAGCTGCTTGCCTATTGTCCTGTAGCCCATCCCAGCCTTGTGCAGGTCTACAATTTTATCCCTGATGTCCTTACACAGCTCTCTGGTCTTGGCCATTGTGAAGAGTCATACTTCACAATGATACAAATCATACAATGTGATTTTCTGGATTTTTGTTTTAGATTCCGCCTCTCACAGTTGAAGTGTACCTATGATAAAAAATTACAGACCTCTACATGCTTTGTAAGTAGGAAAACCTGCAAAATCGGCAGTGTATCAAATAATTGTTCTCCCCACTGTATATTTGACATTTGTATCTAAATGTGCATATAGGATAAAGTAATCCTTCTACCCCCCCCCCCCCCAAAAATAAAAAATAAAATAAAAAATAAAATAAAATAAAAAAGTGTAAAGTGGTTATCCCACTGGCTATAGGGTGAATGCACCAATTTGTGGGTCGCTCTGGATAAGAGCGTCTGCTAAATGACGTAAATGTGCCCTTGAGCAAGGCACTTAACCCTAATTGCTCCTGTAAGTCGCTCTGGATAAGAGCGTCTGCTAAATGACTAAAATGTAAATGTAAAACATTTTGTCCTTACCTAGGCCTCCTTTAAGACACCGAAATGTTTCACCTATAGATAAATATAAACATGAATATTGAAATTGATTTGGCCAATGTTTCAATATATTGTTGAACATAATCATCTATAATCTAGGGGAATACCAACTTTCGAGAGGGGGATCTCCTCTACTTTATGATTTGTAACGAAACCAGGACACAAAAAGACCATGATTTGGGGGATTTTCACAATGTTATTTTACATTTTAGTCATTTAGCAGATTAGGGTTAAGTGCCTTGCTCAAGGGCACATCGACAGATTTAGGCTAGTCAGCTTGGGGATTCAAACCAACAACCTTTCGGGTTACTGGCCCAAACCTCTTAACTGCTAGGCCACAAGTCATGCCACAAATGTTCAATTGGATTGAGGTCACGGCTCTGAGTGGGCCACTCAAGGACATGTTACCTTTTTATTCCCTAGCCATTCAGCTGTAGCTTTGGCTGAAAGGCTTTGGCTGTGTGATCCGGGGTGTTGTCATGCTGAAAGGCTTTGGCTGTGTGATCTCTGGGGCGTTGTCATGCTGAAAGGCTTTGGCTGTGTGATCCGGGGCGTTGTCATGCTGAAAGGGTTTGGCTGTGTGATCTCTGGGCCGTTGTCATGCTGAAAGGCTTTGGCTGTGTGATCCGGGGCGTTGTCATGCTGAAAGGCTTTGGCTGTGTGATCTGGGGCGTTGTCATGCTGAAAGGCTTTGGCTGTGTGATCCGGGGCGTTGTCATGCTGAAAGGCTTTGGCTGTGTGATCTCTGGGGCGTTGTCATGCTGAAAGGCTTTGGCTGTGTGATCCGGGGCGTTGTCATGCTGAAAGGCTTTGGCTGTGTGATCTCTGGGGCGTTGTCATGCTGAAAGGCTTTGGCTGTGTGATCCTGGGGCGTTGTCATGCTGAAAGGCTTTGGCTGTGTGATCTCTGGGGCGTTGTCATGCTGAAAGGCTTTGGCTGTGTGATCTCTGGGGCGTTGTCATGCTGAAAGGCTTTGGCTGTGTGATCTCTGGGGCGTTGTCATGCTGAAAGGCTTTGGCTGTGTGATCTCTGGGGCGTTGTCATGCTGAAAGGCTTTGGCTGTGTGATCTCTGGGGCGTTGTCATGCTGAAAGGCTTTGGCTGTGTGATCTCTGGGGCGTTGTCATGCTGAAAGGCTTTGGCTGTGTGATCTCTGGGGCGTTGTCATGCTGAAAGGCTTTGGCTGTGTGATCTCTGGGGCGTTGTCATGCTGAAAGGCTTTGGCTGTGTGATCTCTGGGGCGTTGTCATGCTGAAAGGCTTTGGCTGTGTGATCTCTGGGGCGTTGTCATGCTGAAAGGCTTTGGCTGTGTGATCTCTGGGGCGTTGTCATGCTGAAAGGCTTTGGCTGTGTGATCTCTGGGGCGTTGTCATGCTGAAAGGCTTTGGCTGTGTGATCTCTGGGGCGTTGTCATGCTGAAAGGCTTTGGCTGTGTGATCTCTGGGGCGTTGTCATGCTGAAAGGCTTTGGCTGTGTGATCTCTGGGGCGTTGTCATGCTGAAAGGCTTTGGCTGTGTGATCTCTGGGGCGTTGTCATGCTGAAAGGCTTTGGCTGTGTGATCTCTGGGGCGTTGTCATGCTGAAAGGCTTTGGCTGTGTGATCTCTGGGGCGTTGTCATGCTGAAAGGCTTTGGCTGTGTGATCTCTGGGGCGTTGTCATGCTGAAAGGCTTTGGCTGTGTGATCTCTGGGGCGTTGTCATGCTGAAAGGCTTTGGCTGTGTGATCTCTGGGGCGTTGTCATGCTGAAAGGCTTTGGCTGTGTGATCTCTGGGGCGTTGTCATGCTGAAAGGCTTTGGCTGTGTGATCTCTGGGGCGTTGTCATGCTGAAAGGCTTTGGCTGTGTGATCTCTGGGGCGTTGTCATGCTGAAAGGCTTTGGCTGTGTGATCTCTGGGGCGTTGTCATGCTGAAAGGCTTTGGCTGTGTGATCTCTGGGGCGTTGTCATGCTGAAAGGCTTTGGCTGTGTGATCTCTGGGGCGTTGTCATGCTGAAAGGCTTTGGCTGTGTGATCTCTGGGGTGTTGTCATGCTGAAAGGCTTTGGCTGTGTGATCTCTGGGGCGTTGTCATGCTGAAAGGCTTTGGCTGTGTGATCTCTGGGGCGTTGTCATGCTGAAAGGCTTTGGCTGTGTGATCTCTGGGGCGTTGTCATGCTGAAAGGCTTTGGCTGTGTGATCTCTGGGGCGTTGTCATGCTGAAAGGCTTTGGCTGTGTGATCTCTGGGGCGTTGTCATGCTGAAAGGCTTTGGCTGTGTGATCCGGGGCGTTGTCATGCTGAAAGGCTTTGGCTGTGTGATCCGGGGCGTTGTCATGCTGAAAGGCTTTGGCTGTGTGATCTCTGGGGCGTTGTCATGCTGAAAGGCTTTGGCTGTGTGATCCGGGGCGTTGTCATGCTGAAAGGCTTTGGCTGTGTGATCCGGGGCGTTGTCATGCTGAAAGGCTTTGGCTGTGTGATCTCTGGGGCGTTGTCATGCTGAAAGGCTTTGGCTGTGTGATCCGGGGCGTTGTCATGCTGAAAGGCTTTGGCTGTGTGATCCGGGGCGTTGTCATGCTGAAAGGCTTTGGCTGTGTGATCTGGGGCATTGTCATGCTGAAAGGCTTTGGCTGTGATCTCTGGGGCGTTGTCATGCTGAAAGGCTTTGGCTGTGTGATCTCTGGGGCGTTGTCATGCTGAAAGGCTTTGGCTGTGTGATCTCTGGGGCGTTGTCATGCTGAAAGGCTTTGGCTGTGTGATCTCTGGGGCGTTGTCATGCTGAAAGGCTTTGGCTGTGTGATCTCTGGGGCGTTGTCATGCTGAAAGGCTTTGGCTGTGTGATCCGGGGCGTTGTCATGCTGAAAGGCTTTGGCTGTGTGATCTGGGGCATTGTCATGCTGAAAGGCTTTGGCTGTGTGATCTCTGGGGCGTTGTCATGCTGAAAGGCTTTGACTGTGTGATCTCTGGGGCGTTGTCATGCTGAAAGGCTTTGGCTGTGTGATCCGGGGCGTTGTCATGCTGAAAGGCTTTGGCTGTGTGATCCGGGGCGTTGTCATGCTGAAAGGCTTTGGCTGTGTGATCTCTGGGGCGTTGTCATGCTGAAAGGCTTTGGCTGTGTGATCTCTGGGGCGTTGTCATGCTGAAAGGCTTTGGCTGTGTGATCCGGGGCGTTGTCATGCTGAAAGGCTTTGGCTGTGTGATCTCTGGGGCGTTGTCATGCTGAAAGGCTTTGGCTGTGTGATCTGGGGCGTTGTCATGCTGAAAGGCTTTGGCTGTGTGATCCGGGGCGTTGTCATGCTGAAACGATTTGGCTGTGTGATCTGGGGCGTTGTCATGCTGAAAGGCTTTGACTGTGTGATCCAGGGTGTTGTCATGCTGAAAGGCTTTGGCTGTGTGATCCGGGGCGTTGTCATGCTGAAAGGCTTTGGCTGTGTGATCTCTGGGGCGTTGTCATGCTGAAAGGCTTTGGCTGTGTGATCTCTGGGGTGTTGTCATGCTGAAAGGCTTTGGCTGTGTGATCTGGGGCGTTGTCATGCTAAAAGGCTTTGGCTGTGTGATCTCTGGGGCGTTGTCATGCTGAAAGGCTTTGGCTGTGTGATCCGGGGCGTTGTCATGCTGAAAGGCTTTGGCTGTGTGATCCGGGGCGTTGTCATGCTGAAAGGCTTTGGCTGTGTGATCCGGGGCGTTGTCATGCTGAAAGGCTTTGGCTGTGTGATCCGGGGCGTTGTCATGCTGAAAGGCTTTGGCTGTGTGATCTGGGGCGTTGTCATGCTGAAAGGCTTTGGCTGTGTGATCTCTGGGGCGTTGTCATGCTGAAAGGCTTTGGCTGTGTGATCCGGGGCGTTGTCATGCTGAAAGGCTTTGGCTGTGTGATCCGGGGCGTTGTCATGCTGAAAGGCTTTGGTTGTGTGATCTGGGGCGTTGTCATGCTGAAAGGCTTTGGCTGTGTGATCCGGGGCGTTGTCATGCTGAAAGGCTTTGGCTGTGTGATCTCTGGGGCGTTGTCATGCTGAAAGGCTTTGGCTGTGTGATCTCTGGGGCGTTGTCATGCTGAAAGGGTTTGGCTGTGTGATCTGGGGCGTTGTCATGCTGAAAGGCTTTGGCTGTGTGATCCGGGGCGTTGTCATGCTGAAAGGCTTTGGCTGTGTGATCTGGGGCGTTGTCATGCTGAAAGGCTTTGGCTGTGTGATCCGGGGCGTTGTCATGCTGAAAGGCTTTGGCTGTGTGATCTCTGGGGCGTTGTCATGCTGAAAGGCTTTGGCTGTGTGATCCGGGGCGTTGTCATGCTGAAAGGCTTTGGCTGTGTGATCTCTGGGGCGTTGTCATGCTGAAAGGCTTTGGCTGTGTGATCTCTGGGGCGTTGTCATGCTGAAAGGCTTTGGCTGTGTGATCTCTGGGGCGTTGTCATGCTGAAAGGCTTTGGCTGTGTGATCTCTGGGGCGTTGTCATGCTGAAAGGCTTTGGCTGTGTGATCTGGGGCGTTGTCATGCTGAAAGGCTTTGGCTGTGTGATCCGGGGCGTTGTCATGCTGAAAGGCTTTGGCTGTGTGATCTCTGGGGCGTTGTCATGCTGAAAGGCTTTGGCTGTGTGATCCGGGGTATTGTATGCTGAAAGGCTTTGGCTGTGTGATCCGGGGCGTTGTCATGCTGAAAGGTTTTGGCTGTGTGATCTCTGGGGCGTTGTCATGCTGAAAGGCTTTGGCTGTGTGATCTCTGGGGCGTTGTTATGCTGAAAGGCTTTGGCTGTGTGATCTCTGGGGCGTTGTCATGCTGAAAGGCTTTGGCTGTGTGATCCGGGGCGTTGTCATGCTGAAAGGCTTTGGCTGTGTGATCCGGGGTATTGTATGCTGAAAGGCTTTGGCTGTGTGATCTCTGGGGCGTTGTCATGCTGAAAGGCTTTGGCTGTGTGATCTCTGGGGCGTTGTCATGCTGAAAGGCTTTGGCTGTGTGATCTCTGGGGCGTTGTCATGCTGAAAGGCTTTGGCTGTTTGATCCGGGGCGTTGTCATGCTGAAAGGCTTTGGCTGTGTGATCTCTGGGGCGTTGTCATGCTGAAAGGCTTTGGCTGTGTGATCTCTGGGGCGTTGTCATGCTGAAAGGCTTTGGCTGTGTGATCTCTGGGGCGTTGTCATGCTGAAAGGCTTTGGCTGTGTGATCCGGGGCGTTGTCATGCTGAAAGGCTTTGGCTGTGTGATCTCTGGGGCGTTGTCATGCTGAAAGTTTCAGCTTTCTTGCAGAGGGCAGCAGGTTTTCCTCAATGACTTTTCTGTACATTGCTCCATACTTTTTCCCCTTCTATCCTGATAAAGTGCCCCTGATGATGAAAAAACATCCCCATAACATGATGCCGCCACCACCATGCTTCACAGTAGGGGTGATGTGCCATGTTGGGTTTGCGCCGATCTTAACGCTTTTTGCATTTAGGCCAAAGAGTTTCATTTTTTTGCCACATGGCTACGGAATCTCCAGTTTTGTTTTTGTTTGTTTGCATATACTTCAAACGGGATTCAAGGTCTTTCTTGAGTAATGGCTTGCTTCCTGGCCAGCCCTACCATACATGACAGATTTGTGGAGTGCTTGGGATATTGTTGACACGTGTACACTGTGACCAGTTTTGGCCATAGAAGCCTGTAGCTCTTTCGAAGTTGCCATTGGGACTCTTGGTAGCCTCTCTGATCAGTCACCCGTTGATCAAACTCCAGCCGGTGCTGTGGTCAGATGACATGAAGATAGAGCTCTTTGGCCACACACACCAGTGGTGGGTTAGGCCTTCAATAGAACAATGCATATGCAGAAAATACCTCATCCCTACTGTCAAATACGGTGCTGGATCTTTGATGTTATGGGGCTAAGTTGCTTCCACTGGTCCTGGGGCCCTTGTTAAGTTCAACGGCATCATGAACTTTACCCAGTACCAGGCAAATACGGTGCTGGATCTTTGTTATGGGGCTAAGTTGCTTCCACTGGTCCTGGGGCCCTTGTTAAGTTCAACGGCATCATGAACTTTACCCAGTACCAGGCAAATACGGTGCTGGATCTTTGATGTTATGGGGCTAAGTTGCTTCCACTGGTCCTGGGGCCCTTGTTAAGTTCAACGGCATCATGAACTTTACCCAGTACCAGGCAAATACGGTGCTGGATCTTTGATGTTATGGGGCTAAGTTGCTTCCACTGGTCCTGGGGCCCTTGTTAAGTTCAACGGCATCATGAACTTTACCCAGTACCAGGCAAATACGGTGCTGGATCTTTGATGTTATGGGGCTAAGTTGCTTCCACTGGTCCTGGGGCCCTTGTTAAGTTCAACGGCATCATGAACTTTACCCAGTACCAGGCAAATACGGTGCTGGATCTTTGATGTTATGGGGCTAAGTTGCTTCCACTGGTCCTGGGGCCCTTGTTAAGTTCAACGGCATCATGAACTTTACCCGGTACCAGGCTATTTTTGCCGAAGTCCTGGTTGCCTCTGCCGGGAGGCTGAAACTTGGCCGCAAGTGGATCTTCCAGCAAGACCGTAACCCCCAGCACACATCAAAATCCACAAAGAAATGGTTAATTGACCACAAAATCAACACTTTTTAAAATGGCCATCTCAGTCTCCGGACCTGTGGTTTGAATTGAAGAGGGGCAGTCCATAAGCGCAGACGAAGGTTATCAAGGATCTGGAAAGATTATGTATGGAGGAATGGTCTAAGATCCCTCCCAATTTGTTCTCCAAGCTCATAAAACATTTTAGAAGAAAAAGGCTCAGTGTCGTTGTCCTGGCAATGGGAAGGGTGCTGGAGTATTGAAAACTAGGGTGCCAATAATTTAGACCTATCTGAGCTTTTTTTAAATGACTTGTTATCAAAGACCTATCATTTTACAGCGGTACAATGCCGACATCTAGTGGTCATACAACATACAGGGTGAACGAAAACACATGCAAACGCAACGCATAACCGCCAGGGGGGCTTCACCGGCTTGTGGACTGTGTGAGTTTGGGTATGCGATTTAAAAACACCCCCCTATTCGACCACATTCCGTGGACTGTACCGCTGTACTGTTTGAGTATGGATGTTAAACAAAATCTATTTCTCTGAGCAGTTGTATTAGTATAAAGTAATATAATTTATTGATTGATTTATTGATCCATATTTGAAGTGGTTTTATTTGCTGTGATTTACTATTTACATGTACTACATTTTTGTCATTTAGCAGACGCTCTTATCCAGACCGACTTACAGTTTAGTGAGTGCATACATTAAAAAATATATATTTTTCATACAATGTTTTAAAGCTCATAATGAAATAATAACCGTAATAATATTGGTGACCTAAAGATGTCTGGAGCACTGTCTAAGGTTTCAGCAACTGGAATAACTTACTGTAAGACAAAAATGATTTAAGCCTATCAATTTTACTTATAATGTCAAAAATAAGACAAAATATGACTATTGTTGCTCACTTGACTGTCTTATTGTTAGAAGACAAGGATTTGTAAAAGTATTTAATCTGTCTGACTTTGTCGTTCGCACAGGAGAGAGACGTGACTATCGTGGATCCTCTGGGGAGCCTCAACAACATCATGATGCTGACGAGGCAGAGAAGAGTCTCTCCAGATCAGAACACCTCAAGAAACCCCAGCGGAGACCCAAAGGGAAGAAATCTCACTGCTGCTCTCTGAATGTGAGAAGAATTGCAAATCTTCATCAGAACTTAAAATACAGCAGAGAATCCACACAGGAAAAAAGCTGTACCACTGCTCTCAGTGTGGAATGAGCTTCTCTAAATCACATTCATTGAAATCACACCTGAGAATCCACACAGGAGAGAAATCTTATGGTTGTGATCAATGTGGGAAGAGTTTTGCTACCTCAGGTAAACTGATTGTACACCAGCGTGTACACACAGGAGAGAAGCCTTATAGCTGTGATCAATGTGGAAAGAGATTCACTCAGTCAGCAAACCTGATTGTACACCAGAGAACACACACGGGAGAGAAGCCTTACCACTGCTCCGACTGTGGGAAGAGCTTTTCAGCATATCGGCATTTAACGCTTCACCAGAGAACACACACCGGAGAGAAGCCTTATAGCTGTGATCAATGTGGAAAGAGATTCACTCGGTCAGCATCCCTGATATCACACCAGAGAACCCACACCGGAGAGAAGCCTTATGGTTGTGATTGGTGTGAGAAGAGATTTTCCTTCTCAAGCAGCCTGACTTGTCATAAGCGAACCCACACTGGAGAGAAACCTTACCACTGCTCTGACTGTGGGGTGAGTTTTGCTACCTCAGGCAACCTGGTAGTACACCAGAGAACACATACTGGTTATAAACCTTATAGCTGTGATCAGTGTGAGAATAGATACTCTGATTCAAGGTCTCTGATTAAACATCAGGAAATACATCATTCCACAGAGTGTGGAATGATCACCAATACCAGACCTGGGTAGCAGAACACAGAGTGTGGAATGATCGCAAATACCAGACCTGGGTAGTAGAACACAGAGTGTGGAATGATCTCCATCACCAGACCTGGGTAGTAGAACACAGAGTGTGGAATGACCTCCAACACCAGACCTGGGTAGCAGAACACAGAGTGTGGAATGATCGCCAATACCAGACCTGGGTAGCAGAACACAGAGTGTGTGGAATGATCTCTACAGGCTACCGACACACCACCACAGTAGACCACACCACCACAGTAGACCACACCACCACAGTAGTAACACCACCACAGCAGACCACACCACCACAGTAGACCACACCACCACAGTAGACCACACCACCACAGTAGACCACACCACCACAGTAGTAACACCATCACAGTAGTAACACCACCACAGTAGACCACACCACCACAGTAGTAACACCACCACAGTAGTAACACCACCACAGTAGTAACACCACCACAGCAGTAACACCACCACAGTAGACCACACCACCAAAGTAGACCACACCACCACAGTAGTAACACCACCACAGTAGACCACACCACCACAGTAGTAACACCACCACAGCAGACCACACCACCACAGTAGACCACACCACCACAGTAGACCACACCACCACAGTAGACCACACCACCACAGTAGTAACACCACCACAGTAGTAACACCACCACAGTAGACCACACCACCACAGTAGTAACACCACCACAGTAGTAACACCACCACAGCAGACCACACCACCACAGTAGACCACACCACCACAGTAGTAACACCACCACAGTAGACCACACCACCACAGTAGACCACACCACCACAGTAGTAACACCACCACAGTAGTAACACCACCACAGCAGTAACACCACCACAGTAGACCACACCACCACAGCAGTAACACCACCACAGTAGTCCACACCACCACAGTAGTAACACCACCACAGTAGTAACACCACCACAGTAGACCACACCACCACAGTAGTAACACCACCACAGTAGTAACACCACCACAGTAGTAACACCACCACAGCAGTAACACCACCAGTAGTCCACACCACCACAGTAGACCACACCACCACAGTAGTAACACCACCACAGTAGACCACACCACCACAGTAGTAACACCACCACAGTAGTAACACCACCACAGTAGTAACACCACCACAGTAGACCACACCACCACAGTAGACCACACCACCACAGTAGTAACACCACCACAGTAGACCACACCACCACAGTAGTAACACCACCACAGTAGACCACACCACCACAGTAGACCACACCACCACAGTAGACCACACCACCACAGTAGTAACACCACCACAGTAGTAACACCACCACAGTAGACCACACCACCACAGCAGTAACACCACCACAGCAGTAACACCACCACAGTAGTCCACACCACCACAGTAGTAACACCACCACAGTAGTAACACCACCACAGTAGTAACACCACCACAGTAGTCCACACCACCACAGCAGTAACTCCACCACAGTAGTAACACCACCACAGTAGTAACACCACCACAGTAGTAACACCACCACAGTAGTCCACACCACCACAGTAGACCACACCACCACAGTAGACCACCACCACAGTAGTAACACCACCACAGTAGTCCACACCACCACAGTAGACCACACCACCACAGTAGTAACACCACCACAGCAGTAACACCACACCACCACAGTAGACCACACCACCACAGTAGACCACACCACCACAGCAGTAACACCACCACAGCAGTAACACCACCACAGCAGTAACACCACCACAGCAGTAACACCACCACAGTAGTAACACCACCACAGCAGTAACACCACCACAGCAGTAACACCACCACAGTAGCAACACCACCACAGTAGACCACACCACCACAGCAGTAACACCACCACAGCAGTAACACCACCACAGCAGTAACACCACCACAGTAGTCCACACCACCACAGCAGTAACACCACCACAGTAGTAACACCACCACAGTAGTAACACCACCACAGTAGTCCACACCACCACAGCAGTAACTCCACCACAGTAGTAACACCACCACAGTAGTCCACACCACCACAGTAGACCACACCACCACAGCAGTAACACCACCACAGTAGTAACACCACCACAGTAGTCCACACCACCACAGTAGACCACACCACCACAGTAGTAACACCACCACAGCAGTAACACCACCACAGTAGTAACACCACCACAGTAGACCACACCACCACAGTAGACCACACCACCACAGCAGTAACACCACCACAGTAGTAACACCACCACAGTAGTAACACCACCACAGTAGACCACACCACCACAGCAGTAACACCACCACAGCAGTAACACCACCACAGTAGTAACACCACCACAGTAGTAACACCACCACAGTAGTAACACCACCACAGCAGTAACACCACCACAGTAGTAACACCACCACAGTAGTAACACCACCACAGTAGTAACACCACCACAGTAGTCCACACCACCACAGTAGACCACACCACCACAGTAGTAACACCACCACAGCAGTAACACCACCACAGTAGTAACACCACCACAGTAGTAACACAACCACAGTAGTAACACCACCACAGTAGTCCACACCACCACAGTAGTAACACCACAACAGCAGTAACACCACCACAGTAGACCACACCACCACAGTAGTCCACACCACCACAGTAGACCACACCACCACAGTAGTCCACACCACCACAGTAGACCACACCACCACAGTAGTAACACCACCACAGTAGTAACACCACCACTACATGTGTTTGGTACTGGGGGAACAGAACCAGTCCACTACATGTGTTTGGTACCGGGGGAACAGAATCAGTCCACTACATCTGTTTGGTACCGGGGGAACAGAATCAGTCCACTACATGTGTTTGGTACTGGGGGAACAGAATCAGTCCACTACATGTGTTTGGTACTGGGGGAGCAGAATCAGTCCACTACATGTGTTAGGTACCGGGGGAACAGGATGGAGGAATGTGTGTACATGTTGCATTTGTGTGTGTGTAATAGGTGTGTGAACAATGAATTTGCATGAATCAAATAATTTTTCCTCATAATGTACATTTCATATAATGTTATAACATATTATTTTTTAAATAAAGAAAACAATCATTGAAAGTGATTAACTTTTTTGTCTGAAAATCAAATGAAGTTTTTCCTTAACTGCGTTACCCACTCCAGTCAGCAGGTGGCGAACGCTTCTTCAGCAACGATATGGCCACTGCTTCAACCGCCTCAGAAGCTCTTTAGACCGTTTCTGGGTATATTAGCCAATGTGTTTTAAACACATTTTGTCATATATAACGTTACTGGTTACCCTATTTAATTTAATATTTACGTTGTTGTTAGCTAGCTGTCTCGTTAAGTTAGCACTAGTCCAGCCGCTAATGCTAACTAGCTAGCTAACATCCCCAACCATGAGCTCACTAAGCTACTCTCCTCCTGCTAAAGAAGAGGAGGTCTGCTGGACGGAGAAAGAAGCTCTAGTGAAAGAGGAGGAGGAGGAAGAGGAGGATGTTACAATACAAAAACAAGTAGAGGGTGAAGCTGTTACCGTGAAAGAAGAAGAGAAAGACGTTACAGTGAAAGAAGAGGAAGACGCGTTCAGAGTGAAAGAGGAGGAGGATGTTACAGTGAAAGAAGAGGAAGACGCGTTCAGAGTGAAAGAGGAGGAGGATGTTGCAGTGAAAGAGGAGGAAGAAGAACAGGAGGAGACCGGAGACTGATTAACACCAGTAAGTAATATACAGTATTCAGACCCCTTGACCTTTTAGGTTACAGCCTTATTCTAAAATTGAATAAATATTTGTTATTTTTTGAGCAATCTACACACAATACCCCATAATGACAAAGTGAAAACAGGTTTTTAGAAAATTTGCCAAGTGTATTAAAATTAAAAAACAGAAATACCTTATTTACATAAGTATTCAGACCCTTTGCTATGAGACTCGAAATTGAGCTAAGGTTCATCCTGTTGCCATTGATTAACCTTGAGATGTTTCTACAACTTGATTGGACTCCACCTGCGGTAAATTCAATTGATTGGACATGATTTGGAAAGGCACACACCTGTCTATATAAGGTCCCACAGTTGACAGTGCATGTCAGAGCAAAAACCAAGCCATGAGGTCAAAGGAATTGTCCGTAGAGCTCCGAGACAAGATTGTGTCGAGGCACAGATCTGGGGAAGGGTACCAAAACATTTCTGCAGCATTGAAGGTCCCCAAGAACACAGTGGCCTCCATCATTCTTGAATGGAAGAAGTTTAGAACCACAAAGACTCTTCCTTGAGCTGGCCGCCCGGCCAAACTGAGCAATCGGGGGAGAAAGGCCTTGGTCAGGGAGGTGACCAAGAACCCGATGGTCATTTTGAGAGAGCTCCAGAGTTCCTCTGTGGAGATGGGAGAACCTTCCAGAAGGACAACCATCTCTGCAGCACTCCACCAATCAGGCATTTATGGTAGAGTGGCCAGACAGAAGCCACTCCTCAGTAAAAGGCAAATGACAGCCCGCTTGGAGTTTGCCAAAAGGCACCTAAAGGACTCCGACCATGAGAAACAAGATTCTCTGGTCTGATGAAACCAAGATTGAACTCTTTGGCCTAATGCCAAGTGTCATGTCTGGAGGAAACCTGGCATCATCCCAACGGCGAAGCAAGGTGGTGGCAGCATCATGCTGTGGGGATGTTTTTCAGCGGCAGGGACTGGGAGACTAGTCGAGGGAAAATGAACGGAGCAAAGTACAGAGAGATCCTTGATGAAAACCTGCTCCAGAGCACTTAGGGCCTCAGACTGGGGGTGAAGGTTCACCTTCCAACAGGACAACGATCCTAAGCACACAGCCAAGACAACGCAGGAGTGGCTTCGGGACAAGTCTCTGAATGTCCTTGAGTGGCCCAGCCAGAGACCGGACTTGAACCCTATCGAACATCTCTGGAGAGACCTGAAAATAGCTGTGCAGCGACGCTCCCCATCCAACCTGACAGAGCTTGAGAGGGTCTGCAGAGAAGTATGGGAGAAACTCCCCAAATACAGGTGTGCCAAGCTTGTAGCTGTACATCAAACAGGCTCGTTCTGTTCAGGACCCACTCACTCAAGTGTTTTAATCCTATATCTCTTGACACATTCATGAATCGTCATGGCCTCTAGACCTTCAAGCTGCATACTGGACCCTATTCCAACTAAACTACTGAAAGAGCTACTTCCTGTGCTTGGCCCTCCTATGTTGAACATAATAAAAGGCTCCCTATCCGCTGGATGTGAACCAAACTCACTAAAAGTGGCAGTAATAAAGCCTCTCTTGAAAAAGCCAAACCTTGACCCAGAAAATGTTTTTAAAAACTCGGCCTATATCGAATCTCCCATTCCTCTCAAAAAGTTTAGAAAAAGCAGTCGTGTTGCAACTCACTGCCTTCCCGAAGACAAATAATGTATCTGAAAAACGCTTCTGTCTGGTTTTAGACCCCATCATAGCACTGAGACTGCACTCGTGAAGGTGGTAAATTACCTTTTAATGGCATCAGACCAAGGCTCTGCATCTGTCCTCTTGCTCCTAAACCTTTGTGCTGCTTTGACGCCATCGATCACCACATTCTTTTGGAGAGATTGGAAACCTTAATTGGTCCACACGGACAAGTTCTTTCCTGGTTTAGATCTTATCTGTCGGAAAGATATCAGTTCGTCTCTGTGGATGGTTTGTCATCTGACAAATCAATTGTAAGTTTCGGTGTTCCTCAAGGTTCCGTTTTAGGACCACTATTGTTTTCACTATATATTCTACCTCTTGGTGATGTCATTCGGAAACCCAATGTTAACTTTCATTGCTATGCGGACGACACACAGTTCTACATTTCGATGAAACATGGTGAAGCCCCAAAATGGCCTACCCTGGAAGCCTGTGTTTCAGACATAAGGAAGTGGATGGCTGAATTTGTTTTCCTTTTCAACTCGGACAAAACAGAGATGCTAGTTTTACGTCCAAAGAAACAAAGAGATCTTCTGTTGGATCTGACAATTAATCTTGATGGTTGTACAGTCGTCTCAACAAAAACAACTGTGAAGGACCTCAATTTGATATTGCCATTTTGATTTCAACCCTCCTATCACTGGTTGTACTGTTGATGACGTGATCTTTGATGGAGGTGATGATGAAGATGGTTTAGAAGTAATAAACGTGTTTAATGATGAATGTGGTGAAGAGTATTTGCATTACATTCTGTTGGCTCAAGAGTGAGCTCCTCCTGCAGATGATCAGACTGGATGTCTGCTTAGGCGTTCTGTCCAGAGGGAGCTCCTCCTACAGATGATCAGCCTGGATGTCTGCTTAGGCGTTCTGTCCAGAGGGAGCTCCCCTCCTACAGATGATCAGACTGGCTGTCTGCTTAGGCGTTCTGTCAAGAGGGAGCTCCTCCTGCAGATGATCAGACTGGATGTCTGCTTAGGCGTTCCGTCAAGAGGGAGCGCCTCCTGCAGATGATCAGACTGGATGTCTGCTGAACCAAAATAACTGGGTCCGCCTGAAGGAAATTGACATAGGCTTGGGTGCCAAGTCAGTCCTCAAGGTAGTGGGAGAATTTAGAAGTATTACTTTTCTGTCAGATGATGGCGAGGATGTAGACAGCAGATAGTTTTCTATTGTATTAAGTCATTCAGCACTATTTACAGCCCCTCTGTAAACTGCAGGAACTGCAGAGAAAATCCAGTGTAGGAGAGCTCACCGTCCTAGAGTTAGGAGGGACTGCATGAAGGGTATGTCAAACATCCTAAAGCCAGTGTAGGACGAGCCCCCTGAAATACCTCCACCGTAAGACAGATTGCGTGTTTGGACTGACCACCGTAAGACAGATTGCGTGTTTGGACTGACCACCGTAAGACAGATTGCGTGTTTGGACTGACCACCGTAAGACAGATTGCGTGTTTGGACCCCACTGCCATGTAGTCCGATCCAGACTTGGGACCGTTTCTGCTAGACAAGCCGTTGTCCAGGAGGTGTGTCTTACGGTAGGGCGGCAGGTAGCTTAGTGGGTAAGAGCGTTGTGCCAGTAACCGAAAGGTCGCTGGTTCTAATCCCCGAGTCGACTAGGTGAAAAATCTGTCGATGTGCCCTTGAGCAAGGCACTTAACCCTAATTGCTCATGTAAGTCGCTCTGGATGAGAGCGTCTGCTAAATGACTAAAATGTAATATAAATGTAGTCACGATCCTGAGCTCTGGGGGGTTTCTGTAAGAAGCTTCAACCAGGAGGTGGAGACCCTGTAACTTGCAGGGATGGCATCGCCCAGAGACTGGTGTGTAATTATGAGCTGCTGACCTCTGCTGGTTCAAGTCAAAAATACAGAGCACACCTGGACCAGGTGAAGTGCTGTGTAGGGACAGAGAACACCTGGACCAGGAGAAGAGGAGGGACAGAGAACACCTGGACCAGGAGAAGAGGAGGAGGGACAGAAAACACCTGGACCAGGAGAAGAGGAGGGACAGAGAACACCTGGACCAGGAGAAGAGGAGGAGGGACAGAGAACACCTGGACCAGGAGAAGAGGAGGGACAGAGAACACCTGGACCAGGAGCAGAAGAGGAGGGACAGAGAACACCTGGACCAGGAGAAGAGGAGGGACAGAGAACACCTGAACCAGGAGCAGAAGAGGAGGGACAGAGAACACCTGGACCAGGAGAAGAGGAGGGACAGAGAACACCTGGACCAGGAGAAGAGGAGGGACAGAGAACACCTGGACCGGGAGAAGAGGAGGAGGGACAGAGAACACCTGGACCAGGAGAAGAGGCGGGACAGAGAACACCTGGACCAGGAGAAGAGGCGGGACAGAGAACACCTGGACCAGGAGAAGAGGAGGGACAGAGAACATCTGGACCAGGAGAAGAGGAGAGACAGAGAACACCTGGACCGGGAGAAGAGGAGGGACAGAGAACACCTGGACCGGGAGAAGAGGAGGGACAGAGAACACCTGGACCAGGAGAAGAGGAGGATGGACAGAGAACACCTGGACCAGGAGAAGAGGAGGATGGACAGAGAACACCTGGACCAGGAGAAGAGGAGGGACAGAGAACACCTGAACCAGGAGAAAAAGAGGAGGAGGGACAGAGAACACCTGGACCAGGAGAAGAGGAGGAGGGACAGAGAACACCTGGACCGGGAGAAGAAGAGGGACAGAGAACACCTGGACCGGGAGAAGAGGAGGAGGGACAGAGAACACCTGGACCAGGAGAAGAGGAGGATGGACAGAGAACACCTGGACCAGGAGAAGAGGAGGAGGGACAGAAGAGAACACCTGGACCAGGAGAAGAGGAGGAGGGACAGAAGAGAACACCTGGACCAGGAGAAGAGGAGGGACAGAAGAGAACACCTGGACCAGGAGAAGAGGAGGAGGGACAGAAGAGAACACCTGGACCAGGAGAAGAGGAGGAGGGACAGAGAACACCTGGACAAGGAGAAGAAGAGGGACAGAGAACACCTGGACCAGGAGAAGAGGAGGGACAGGGAACACCTGGACCAGGAGAAGAGGAGGAGGGACAGAGAACACCTGGACCAGGAGAAGAGGAGGAGGGACAGAGAACACCTGGACCAGGAGAAGAGGAGGAGGGACAGAGAACACCTGGACCAGGAGAAGAGGAGGAGGGACAGAGAACACCTGGACCAGGAGAAGAGGAGGGACAGAGAACACCTGGACCAGGAGAAGAGGAGGGACAGAGAACACCTGAACCAGGAGAAGAGGAGGGACAGAGAACACCTGGACCAGGAGAAGAGGAGGGACAGAGAACACCTGGACCAGGAGAAGAGGAGGAGGGACAGAGAACACCTGGACCAGGAGAAGAGGAGGAGAGACAGAGAACACCTGGACCAGGAGAAGAGGAGGAGGGACAGAGAACACCTGGACCAGGAGAAGAGGAGGAGGGACAGAGACCACCTGGACCAGGAGAAGAGGAGGGACAGAGACCACCTGGACCAGGAGAAGAGGAGGAGGGACAGAGAACACCTGGACCAGGAGAAGAGGAGGAGGGACAGAGAACACCTGGACCAGGAGAAGAGGAGGAGGGACAGAGAACACCTGGACCAGGAGAAGAGGAGGAGGGACAGAGAACACCTGGACCAGGAGAAGAGGAGGAGGGACAGAGAACACCTGAACCAGGAGCAGAAGAGGAGGAGGGACAGAGAACACCTGAACCAGGAGCAGAAGAGGAGGAGGGACAGAGAACACCTGAACCAGGAGCAGAAGAGGAGGAGGGACAGAGAACACCTGAACCAGGAGCAGAAGAGGAGGAGGGACAGAGAACACCTGGACCAGGAGAAGAGGAGGAGGGTCAGAGAACACCTGAACCAGGAGCAGAAGAGGAGGAGGGACAGAGAACACCTGGACCAGGAGAAGAAGAGGAGGAGGGACAGAGAACACCTGGACCAGGAGAAGAAGAGGAGGAGGGACAGAGAACACCTGGACCAGGAGAAGAGGAGGGACAGAAGAGAACACCTGGACCAGGAGAAGAGGAGGGACAGAAGAGAACACCTGGACCAGGAGAAGAGGAGGGACAGAAGAGAACACCTGGGCCAGGAGAAGAGGAGGAGGGACAGAAGAGAACACCTGGGCCAGGAGAAGAGGAGGAGGGACAGAGAACACCTGGACCAGGAGAAGAGGAGGAGGGACAGAGAACACCTGGACCAGGAGAAGAGGAGGAGGGACAGAGAACACCTGGACCAGGAGAAGAGGAGGAGGGACAGAGAACACCTGGACCAGGAGAAGAGGAGGGACAGAGAACACCTGAACCAGGAGAAGAAGAGGAGGAGGGACAGAAGAGAACACCTGGACCAGGAGAAGAGGAGGGACAGAAGAGAACACCTGGACCAGGAGAAGAGGAGGAGGGACAGAAGAGAACACCTGGACCAGGAGAAGAGGAGGAGGGACAGAGAACACCTGGACAAGGAGAAGAAGAGGGACAGAGAACACCTGGACCAGGAGAAGAGGAGGAGGGACAGAGAACACCTGGACCAGGAGAAGAGGAGGAGGGACAGAGAACACCTGGACCAGGAGAAGAGGAGGAGGGACAGAGAACACCTGGACCAGGAGAAGAGGAGGGACAGAGAACACCTGGACCAGGAGAAGAGGAGGGACAGAGAACACCTGAACCAGGAGAAGAGGAGGGACAGAGAACACCTGGACCAGGAGAAGAGGAGGGACAGAGAACACCTGGACCAGGAGAAGAGGAGGAGGGACAGAGAACACCTGGACCAGGAGAAGAGGAGGAGAGACAGAGAACACCTGGACCAGGAGAAGAGGAGGAGGGACAGAGAACACCTGGACCAGGAGAAGAGGAGGAGGGACAGAGACCACCTGGACCAGGAGAAGAGGAGGGACAGAGACCACCTGGACCAGGAGAAGAGGAGGAGGGACAGAGAACACCTGGACCAGGAGAAGAGGAGGAGGGACAGAGAACAACTGAACCAGGAGAAGAGGAGGGACAGAGAACACCTGGACCAGGAGAAGAGGAGGGATAGATGAGAACATCTGGACCAGGAGAAGAGGAGGAGGGACAGAAGAGAACACCTGGACCAGGAGAAGAGGAGGAGGGACAGAAGAGAACACCTGGACCAGGAGAAGAGGAGGGACAGAGAACACCTGGACCAGGAGAAGAGGAGGAGGGACAGAGAACACCTAGACCAGGAGAAGAGGAGGGACAGAGAACACCTGAACCAGGAGAAGAGGAGGGACAGAGAACACCTGGACCAGGAGAAGAGGAGGGACAGAAGAGAACACCTGGACCAGGAGAAGAGGAGGGACAGAAGAGAACATCTGGACCAAGAGAAGAGGAGGAGGGACAGAGAACACCTGGACCAGGAGAAGAGGAGGAGGGACAGAGAACACCTGGACCAGGAGAAGAGGAGGGACAGAGAACACCTGAACCAGGAGAAGAGGAGGGACAGAGAACACCTGGACCAGGAGAAGAGGAGGGACAGAAGAGAACACCTGGACCAGGAGAAGAGGAGGGACAGAAGAGAACATCTGGACCAAGAGAAGAGGAGGAGGGACAGAGAACACCTGGACCAGGAGAAGAGGAGGGACAGAAGAGAACATCTGGACCAGGAGAAGAGGAGGGACAGAAGAAAACATCTGCAGATGACCACATAGATAAAAAAAGAAAACTCTGCTGGAGGAATCTGACAGCCTGGAGAAGGATGGAAACTCTGCTGGAGGTATCTGACAGCCTGGAGAAGGATGAAAACTCTGCTGGAGGTATCTGACAGCCTGGAGAAGGATGAAAACTCTGCTGGAGGTATCTGACAGCCTGGAGAAGGATGAAAACTCTGCTGGAGGTATCTGACAGCCTGGAGAAGGATTACAACAATGCTGGAGGTATCTGACAGCCTGGAGAAGGATTACAACAATGCTGGAGGTATCTGACAGCCTGGAGAAGGATGAAAACTCTGCTGGAGGTATCTGACAGCATGGAGAAGGATGCAGACAAATTTGCAGAGCAAGCAGAGGGAAAATCCTGCACTTAATGGCTTAACACCCTCAGGAGGAGACATAGGAGAAAATGTGTGAATTCAATAAGTTGAGGCAGAGTAAGAGACCTAAGACATGCCCTGATAAAAGAGAGAGAGAGAGAGACAGAGAGAGAGGAGTCAGAGGGTAACACCACAGACCTCATCGAGGGAACCTAAAAACGCATGAGAGTAAGTAAGACTTACAAATACTTTTTGTAAGACTTTTAAGCAGGTCAACATTTACAAGGCCACAGGGCCAGACGGATTACCAGGACGTGTACTCCGAGCATGTGCTGACCAACTGGCAAGTGTCTTCACTGACATTTTCAACATGTCCCTGACTGAGTCTGTAATACCAAGCAGACCATCATAGTCCTTGTGCCCAAGAACACTAGGGTAACCTACCTAAATCACTACTGACCCATAGCACTCACGTCTGTAGCCATGAAGTGCTTTGAAAGGCTGGTCATGTCTCACATCAACACCATTATCCCAGAAACCCTAGACCCACTCCAATTTGCATACCGCCCCAACAGATCCACAGATGATGCAATCTCTATTGCACTCCACACTGCCCTTTCCCACCTGAACAAGAGGAACACCCATGTGAGAATGCTATTCATTGACTACAGCTCAGCGTTCCACACCATAGTGCCCTCAAAGCTCATCACTAAGCTAAGGATCCTGGGACTAAACACCTCCCTCTGCAACTGGATCCTGGACTTCCTGACGGGCCGCCCCCAGGTGGTAAGGGTAGGTAACAACAGCTGCCACGCTGATCCTCAACACGGGGGCCCCTCAGGGGTGCGTGCTCAGTCCCCTCCTGTACTCCCTATTCACCCATGACTGCATGGCCAAGCACGACTCCAACACCATCATTAAGTTTGCCGACGACACAACAGTGGTAGGCCCGATCACCGACAACGATGAGACAGCCTATAGGGAGGAGGTCAGACACCTGGCCGTGTGGTGCCAGGATAACAACCTCTCCCTCAACGTGACCAAGACAAAGGAGATGATTGTGGACTACAGGACAAAAAAGAGGACTGAGCAAGCCTCCATTCTCATCGACGGGGCTGTAGTGGACCAGGTTGAGAGCTTCAAGTTCCTTGGTGTCCACATCACCAACAAACTATCATGGTCCAAACACACCAAGACAGTCGTGAAGAGGGCACGACAAAACCTATTCCCCCTCAGGAGACTGAAAAGATTTGGCATGGGTCCTCAGATCCTCAAACAGTTCTACAGCTGCACCATCGAGAGCATCCTGACTGGTTGCATCACCGCCTGGTATGGGAACTGCTCGGCCTCCGACCGCAAGGCACTACAGAGGGTAGTGCGTACAGCCCAGTACATCACTGGGAACAGGCTTCCTGCCATCCAGGACCTCTATACCAGGCGGTGTCAGAGGAAGGCCCTCAAAACTGTCAAAGACTCCAGCCACCCTAGTCATAGACTGTTCTCTCTGCTACTGCACGGCAAGCGGTACCGGAGAGCCAAGTCTAGGTCCAAAAGGCTTCTCAACAGCTTCTACCCTCAGGCCATAAGACTCCTGAACAGCTAATCATGGCTACCCGGACTATTTGATTTGATTTGAGAATAAACACTGGCAAAAAGCCTTTCCAATGTTCCCAGTGTGGAAACAGTTTTACTCAGAGAGGGCATCTAAAAGAGCATGAGAAGACACACACAGGAGAAAAGCCTTACCACTGCTCCCAGTGTGGAAAGAGTTTTACTGTGTTAGCTACCCTGAAAGGGCATGAGAGAATACACACAGGAGAAAAGCCTTACCACTGCTCCCAGTGTGGAAACAGTTTTAGGTGGTTTTAGTGAGCCTGAAAGCGCATGTGAGAAACGCATGACTGTAAAGTCGCTTTGGATAAAAGCGTCTGCTAAAATGGCATATTACTATTACTAGAAAACACACAGGAGAAAAGCCTTTCCAACATACTAATACACAGGAGGAGAAGACATACCACTGCTCTCATTGTGGAAAGACATTTTCCCAGTCAGAGGACCTGAAATCACATGAGAGAATAGAGCAGTGTTCTGACTTATGTTTTTGACTGAGAATTAGTGTTTTTGTTCGTGCCACAAGGTTTCCATCCAATTGGTGACAGATTTTAATGCGAATATAAACAAATCTGCATCTAAACTTTAAGTGCATTTTTCCCACCAGAGGTGTGTTTCCACAAAACCGACTCGTATACAAATGTAAGCAAGAATTGGAATGATTATGTTTTAGTGAAATATATCTGTTTGGGCTTCTTGCGGTCAATTTGCAGTCTACAAATTATTTGTAATTATGTTCCAGCCCCCTGACCATACCGTTCAAGAAAAAAAATTGCCTTGCGGCAGAATCTAGTTGATGATCCCTGCTCTACAACATCCATAGAGTACGACCCTACCTCACACGGGAAGCGCTGCAGGTCCTAATCCAGGTACTTGTCATCTCCCGTCTGGACGACTGCAACTCGCTGTTGGCGCCCTGCTTGTGCCATCAATCCCTTGCAGTTTATAACAGAACGCCGCAGCCCGCCTGGTGTTCAACCTTCCCAAGTTCCCCCATGTCACCCCGCTCCTCCGCACACTCGAAGCTCGCTCCCATTACAAGACCATGGTGTTTGCCTACGGGGCAGCAAGGGGAACTGACCCTCCCTACATTTAGGCTCAAACCCTACGCCCCAACCCGAGCAGTTTATATTTTGGGTATTACATTTTACATTTTAGTCATTTAGCAGATGCTCTTATCCAGAGCGACTTACAGTCGGGAATCGAACCCACAACCCTGGCGTTGCAAACGCCATGCTCTATCAACTCAGTTGCTCTACCAACTGAGCTACATCCCTGGGTATGACAGTTGAACTAAACTCATGAGACATTTATAAGTTACATTCTTCAAGAATCAATGGGTACATTTAATTAATTTATGAATGGAAAAAAAAACGGATGTAGCAACTGCAGATCTCCCCTTTATTGAAATCGATATAAAATAAAAGTTTTTGTCTGGAAATGAAATTATATTTTCTCAACTGCGTTACCGATTCTAGTCAGCAGATGGCGATGTGCATCTTTTAGGTGACGCTGCCAGCGTGTGACGTATAATCTAGTGGACGGGACACTTCTTCAACAATAACAGCTGGTCCGCCACCTCGGTAGCTAGAGAGCCAATATAGCTGAAAGATTCAAGCTATTTAGACTGTTTCGGTGTATATTAGTCACTGTGTTTTAAACCCGCTTCTTTCGTATCTAATAGTTGCCCCATTTCATTTAATATTTACGTTGTTGTTGGTAGTCAGCTACGTTAGCTGGCTCGTTATCTTAGCACTAGCCTACTCGCTAATTATAGGTAGCTAGCTAACATCCCCGACCATGAGCTCATTAAACTACTCACCTCCTGCTAAAGAAGAGGAGGTCTGCTGGACGGAGAAAGAAGCTCTGGGGCTGAACGTTGTCGTGAAAGAGGAGGAGGAAGAGGAGGCTGTCACAGTAAAAATAGAAGATGAGAGTGAGGAGGAGGAGGGAGAGATAACTGTCATATTGAAAGAGGAGGAGGGGGAGACAGGTCAGATAAAACACCATCACGTACTAATCTTAATAACGGGCACAAACTCTGCAGTTGTTGAACTGATGTGTGGTTTTAAAACGGCATTATGCACTTAATACATCCATTTATATATACCAATTCCATGTATTCTTGAACAAAGTAACTTATGAATGCCTTATGAGCTAAATTCAACTGTCGCACCCCCCATCGAATCCAAAATAGAAGCTTGTTTTACTCCAACGTTTGTAAACAATATGTAAACAAACACTGTATATCCTCAAAACATAGGAACACTATAATGTTGATATCATGGATGGTCGCTCCTTGCATCTATAGTTCTGTCTATGAATTTGAGTGGTTACGTTTCTCCAGCCCCGTCCCTCAGCTTATTACCCAAACAGTTGTGGGGTTGACCACTTTGGTAAACATTGTTTGTGATTCAAATGTTTAAAAAAAAAAAATGTCAAACATGGCTGTCCTTTCGTGGAATCGCCCCATGATTAAGAAAAATCATGAATGATGAGTGAGAAAGTTGGGGGTGGTATGATCTTTGTGCCTCTGTAGCTTTCTCACTCATCATTAATCGTGAATGCATTCATGATTATATCCATAATCATCATGGTAGTGTTCAGGAACATTTTCTATTCTTACAATAACAATGACTCCACGAGACATTATTCAACATTCAGTTCCTATTGGGCAAAACATCATCTGAAAACACAAGCAAAACAAACTGCAAGTGCATGCAACAAGTTTGTAGTCACAAGCAAAGTTTCGACTACTTTAATTCACTATAAGTGAATTTTTCAAAAATACTTATTACATTTAACAGACGCTCTTATCCAGAGCGACTTACAGATTGGTGCATTCACCTTATAGCCAGTGGGATAACCACTTTACAATATGTTTTTTTTGTTTTTTTGGGGGGGGGGGGGGGGGGGGGGGGTTGAAGGATGACTTTATCCTATACTTATGACTTCTCCAAATGGGGGGACTAGATACATAAAGAGCTATCATCGTTTACACGTTAGTCCCGTGTCGCTCAGTTGGTAGAGCATGGCGTTTGCAACGCCAGGGTTGTGGGTTCGTTTCCCACGGGGGACCAGTATGAAGAAAAAAATAATAGTGATGCACTCACTAACTGTAAGTCGCTCTGGATAAGAGCGTCTGCTAAATGACCCCAAAAAAATTTATAATGTTGTTTTTCAATGTTGGAGTTTGCTCTCACTCTCTGCTGCTAGTAAAGACATCAGATTCTCATCCTCGTCTCTCAATAACAGACGCGTTATTTGATTTCCCACTCGTAATTCTGGGCAAGACACGCACCCGCTGAAGCTGAAGTGCTGCGATTGGCTGCTGGTCGTTAGGGCTGGAGCAAGGGTCTTGAGAGCGTTGTTGACTGCCTTGCCGCCAAACTGCACCGAAGTTACCTCGAGCGCTTTTCCTCGACCGCTGTGCCGTGAAAATCAAAGTTACCTCAGATGGTTTCCCCATCAGCTGTTGAAGATGGAGGACTCGGATAGGACACAAAAAGGTCATCATGATGATATACAGTGGGGGGAAAAAATTATGAATTTATTTGCAAATTATGGTGGAAAATAAGTATTTGGTCACCTACAAACAAGCAAGATTTCTGGCTCTCACAGACCTGTAACTTCTTCTTTAAGAGGCTCCTCTGTCCTCCACTCGTTACCTGTATTAATGGCACTGGTTTGAACTTGTTATCAGTATAAAAGACACCTGTCCACAACCTCAAACAGTCACACTCCAAACTCCACTATGGCCAAGACCAAAGAGCTGTCAAAGGACACCAGAAACAAAATTGTAGACCTGCACCAGGCTGGGAAGACTGAATCTGCAATAGGTAAGCAGCTTGGTTTGAAGAAATCAACTGTGGGAGCAATTATTAGGAAATGGAAGACATACAAGACCACTGATAATCTCCCTCGATCTGGGGCTCCACGCAAGATCTCACCTCGTGGGGTCAAAATGATCACAAGAACGGTGAGCAAAAATCCAAGAACCACACGGGGGGACCTAGTGAATGACCTGCAGAGAGCTGGGATCAAAGTAACAAAGCCTACCATCAGTAACACACTACGCCGCCAGGGACTCAAATCCTGCAGTGCCAGATGTGTCACCCTGCTTAAGCCAGTACATGTCCAGGCCCGTCTGAAGTTTGCTAGAGTGCATTTGGATGATCCAGAAGAGGATTGGGAGAATGTCATATGGTCAGATGAAACCAAAAAATAACTTTTTGGTAAAAACTTGTGTTTGGAGGACAAAGAATGCTGAGTTGCATCCAAAGAACACCATACCTACTGTGAAGCATGGGGGTGGAAACATCATGCTTTGGGTCTGTTTTTCTGCAAAGGGACCAGGACGACTGATCCGTGTAAAGGAAAGAATGAATGGGGCCATGTATCGTGAGATTTTGAGTGAAAACCTCCTTCCATCAGCAAGGGCATTGAAGATGAAACGTGGCTGGGTCTTTCAGCATGACAATGATCCCAAACACACCGCCCGGGCAACGAAGGAGTGGCTTCGTAAGAAGCATTTCAAGGTCCTGGAGTGGCCTAGCCAGTCTCCAGATCTCAACCCCATAGAAAATCTTTGGAGGGAGTTGAAAGTCCGTGTTGCCCAGCGACAGCCCCAAAACATCACTGCTCTAGAGGACATCTGCATGGAGGAATGGGCCAAAATACCAGCAACAGTGTGTGAAAACCTTGTGAAGACTTACAGAAAACGTTTGACCTGTGTCATTGCCAACAAAGGGTATATAACAAAGTATTGAGAAACTTTTGTTATTGACCAAATACTTATTTTCCACAATAATTTGCAAATAAATTCATTAAAAATCCTACAATGTGATTTTCTGGATTTTTTTCCCTCATTTTGTCTGTCATAGTTGACGTGTACCTATGATGAAAATTACAGGCCTCTCTCATCTTTTTAAGTGGGAGAACTTGGACCAATCGGTGGCTGACTAAATACTTTTTCCCCACTGTATCCTCTGGGTCCTATTTTCTGTTTTGGTAAACTAGTTGGCTAGCTAGCTATTTGGTATTCAACGCTAGGTTACAGAGTGAATGAGTCACTAGCTAGCTAGCTATTTGGTATTCAACGCTAGGTTACAGAGTGAATGAGTCACTAGCTAGCTAGCTATTTGGTATTCAACGCTAGGTTACAGAGTGAATGCTAGCTAGCTATTTGGTATTCAACGCTAGGTTACAGAGTGAATGCTAGCTAGCTATTTGGTATTCAACGCTAGGTTACAGAGTGAATGCTAGCTAGCTATTTGGTATTCAACGCTAGGTCACAGAGTGAATGCTAGCTAGCTATTTGGTATTCAACGCTAGGTCACAGAGTGAATGCTAGCTAGCTATTTGGTATTCAACGCTAGGTTACAGAGTGAATGCTAGCTAGCTATTTGGTATTCAACGCTAGGTCACAGAGTGAATGCTAGCTAGCTATTTGTTATTCAACGCTAGGTTACAGAGTGAATGAGTCACTAGCTAGCTAGCTATTTGGTATTCAACGCTAGGTTACAGAGTGAATGCTAGCTAGCTATTTGGTATTCAACGCTAGGTCACAGAGTGAATGCTAGCTAGCTATTTGTTATTCAACGCTAGGTTACAGAGTGAATGAGTCACTAGCTAGCTAGCTATTTGGTATTCAACGCTAGGTTACAGAGTGAATGAGTCACTAGCTAGCTAGCTATTTGGTATTCAACGCTAGGTTACAGAGTGAATGCTAGCTAGCTATTTGGTATTCAACGCTAGGTTACAGAGTGAATGCTAGCTAGCTATTTGGTATTCAACGCTAGGTTACAGAGTGAATGCTAGCTAGCTATTTGGTATTCAACGCTAGGTTACAGAGTGAATGCTAGCTAGCTATTTGGTATTCAACGCTAGGTTACAGAGTGAATGCTAGCTAGCTATTTGGTATTCTACGCTAGGTTACAGAGTGAATGCTAGCTAGCTATTTGGTATTCTACGCTAGGTTACAGAGTGAATGCTAGCTAGCTATTTGGTATTCTACGCTAGGTTACAGAGTGAATGAGTCACTAGCTAGCTAGCTATTTGGTATTCAACGCTAGGTTACAGAGTGAATGAGTCACTAGCTAGCTAGCTATTTGGTATTCAACGCTAGGTTACAGAGTGAATGAGTCACTAGCTAGCTAGCTATTTGGTATTCAACGCTAGGTTACAGAGTGAATGCTAGCTAGCTATTTGGTATTCAACGCTAGGTCACAGAGTGAATGCTAGCTAGCTATTTGGTATTCAACGCTAGGTTACAGAGTGAATGAGTCACTAGCTAGCTAGCTATTTGGTATTCAACGCTAGGTTACAGAGTGAATGCTAGCTAGCTATTTGGTATTCAACGCTAGGTCACAGAGTGAATGCTAGCTAGCTATTTGGTATTCAACGCTAGGTTACAGAGTGAATGCTAGCTAGCTATTTGGTATTCAACGCTAGGTTACAGATTGAATGAGTCACTAGCTAGCTAGCTATTTGGTATTCAACGCTAGGTTACAGAGTGAATGAGTCACTAGCTAGCTAGCTATTTGGTATTCAACGCTAGGTTACAAAGTGAATGCTAGCTAGCTATTTGGTATTCAACGCTAGGTTACAGAGTGAATGCTAGCTAGCTATTTGGTATTCAACGCTAGGTTACAGAGTGAATGCTAGCTAGCTTTTTGGTATTCAACGCTAGGTCACAGAGTGAATGCTAGCTAGCTATTTGGTATTCAACGCTAGGTTACAGAGTGAATGCTAGCTAGCTATTTGGTATTCAACGCTAGGTTACAGAGTGAATGCTAGCTAGCTATTTGGTATTCAACGCTAGGTTACAGAGTGAATGCTAGCTAGCTATTTGTTATTCAACGCTAGGTTACAGAGTGAATGAGTCACTAGCTAGCTAGCTATTTGGTATTCAACGCTAGGTTACAGAGTGAATGAGTCACTAGCTAGCTAGCTATTTGGTATTCAACGCTAGGTTACAAAGTGAATGCTAGCTAGCTATTTGGTATTCAACGCTAGGTTACAGAGTGAATGCTAGCTAGCTATTTGGTATTCAACGCTAGGTTACAGAGTGAATGCTAGCTAGCTATTTGGTATTCAACGCTAGGTTACAGAGTGAATGCTAGCTAGCTATTTGGTATTCAACGCTAGGTTACAGAGTGAATGCTAGCTAGCTATTTGGTATTCAACGCTAGGTTACAGAGTGAATGAGTCACTAGCTAGCTAGCTATTTGGTATTCAACGCTAGGTTACAGAGTGAATGAGTCACTAGCTAGCTAGCTATTTGGTATTCAACGCTAGGTTACAAAGTGAATGCTAGCTAGCTATTTGGTATTCAACGCTAGGTTACAGAGTGAATGCTAGCTAGCTATTTGGTATTCAACGCTAGGTTACAGAGTGAATGCTAGCTAGCTATTTGGTATTCAACGCTAGGTTACAGAGTGAATGCTAGCTAGCTATTTGGTATTCAACGCTAGGTTACAGAGTGAATGCTAGCTAGCTATTTGGTATTCAACGCTAGGTTACAGAGTGAATGCTAGCTAGCTATTTGGTATTCAACGCTAGGTTACAGAGTGAATGAGTCACTAGCTAGCTAGCTATTTGGTATTCAACGCTAGGTTACAGAGTGAATGAGTCACTAGCTAGCTAGCTATTTGGTATTCAACGCTAGGTTACAGAGTGAATGCTAGCTAGCTATTTGGTATTCAACGCTAGGTCACAGAGTGAATGCTAGCTAGCTATTTGGTATTCAACGCTAGGTTACAGAGTGAATGCTAGCTAGCTATTTGGTATTCAACGCTAGGTCACAGAGTGAATGCTAGCTAGCTATTTGTTATTCAACGCTAGGTTACAGAGTGAATGAGTCACTAGCTAGCTAGCTATTTGGTATTCAACGCTAGGTTACAGAGTGAATGAGTCACTAGCTAGCTAGCTATTTGGTATTCAACGCTAGGTTACAAAGTGAATGCTAGCTAGCTATTTGGTATTCAACGCTAGGTTACAGAGTGAATGAGTCACTAGCTAGCTAGCTATTTGGTATTCAACGCTAGGTTACAAAGTGAATGCTAGCTAGCTATTTGGTATTCAACGCTAGGTTACAGAGTGAATGCTAGCTAGCTATTTGGTATTCAACGCTAGGTTACAGAGTGAATGCTAGCTAGCTATTTGGTATTCAACGCTAGGTTACAGAGTGAATGAGTCACTAGCTAGCTAGCTATTTGGTATTCAACGCTAGGTTACAGAGTGAATGCTAGCTAGCTATTTGGTATTCAACGCTAGGTTACAGAGTGAATGCTAGCTAGCTATTTGGTATTCAACGCTAGGTTACAGAGTGAATGCTAGCTAGCTATTTGGTATTCAACGCTAGGTTACAGAGTGAATGCTAGCTAGCTATTTGGTATTCAACGCTAGGTTACAGAGTGAATGCTAGCTAGCTATTTGGTATTCTACGCTAGGTTACAGAGTGAATGCTAGCTAGCTATTTGTTATTCAACGCTAGGTTACAGAGTGAATGAGTCACTAGCTAGCTAGCTATTTGGTATTCAACGCTAGGTTACAGAGTGAATGAGTCGCTAGCTAGCTATTTGGTATTCAACGCTAGGTTACAGAGTGAATGAGTCACTAGCTAGCTAAATTTAACGTTATCTAAGTTAGCTAATGAAGTCAGCAGCAATTGTAAACTAAGGGGCCTTATTTTGACAAGAGTGTCACAAGTAATTGGAATCACTAAGAAAACAGTTGTTGATGAGGATATGTCCTCAGAGGAGAGGCTAAGTGGAGAGGAAACCTCGTGCCTTGCGTGATCAACAAGGAGAGATTTCACTGTGCCAACCCTGGGAATAATATCTCAGAGTGCCCAGCATTGAGGGTTTGTCAGTTTTTATTGAGGTAAAGCTAATCTGATGTTATGCCTGGAGAGAGAGAGGGAGAGGACAGTATGAGAGGTGGACAGTATGAGAGGACAGTATGAGAGGAGGACAGTATGAGAGGAGGACAGTATGAGAGGACAGTATGAGAGGTGGACAGTATGAGAGGAGGACAGTATGAGAGGAGGACAGTATGAGATGACAATATGAGAGGAGGACAATATGAGAGGACAGTATGAGAGGAGGACAGTATGAGAGGAGGACAGTATGAGAGGAGGACAGTATGAGAGGAGGACAGTATGAGAGGACAGTATGAGAGGTGGACAGTATGAGAGGAGGACAGTATGAGAGGAGGACAGTATAAGAGGAGGACAGTATGAGATGACAATATGAGAGGAGGACAATATGAGAGGACAGTATGAGAGGAGGACAGTATGAGAGGAGGACAGTATGAGATGACAGTATGAGAGGTGGACAGTATGAGAGGTGGACAGTATGAGAGGTGGACAGTATGAGAGGAGGACAGTATGAGAGGTGGACAGTATGAGAGGTGGACAGTATGAGAGGAGGACAGTATGAGATGACAGTATGAGAGGTGGACAGTATGAGAGGTGGACAGTATGAGATGAGGACAGTATGAGATGACAGTATGAGATGACAATATGAGAGGAGGACAGTATGAGAGGTGGACAGTATGAGAGGTGGACAGTATGAGAGGAGGACAGTATGAGAGGTGGACAGTATGAGAGGTGGACAGTATGAGAGGAGGACAGTATGAGATGACAGTATGAGAGGTGGACAGTATGAGAGGTGGACAGTATGAGAGGTGGACAGTATGAGAGGAGGACAGTATGAGAGGTGGACAGTATGAGAGGACAGTATGAGAGGGGGACAGTATGAGAGGTGGACAGTATGAGAGGAGGACAGTATGAGAGGAGGACAGTATGAGAGGACAGTATGAGAGGTGGACAGTATGAGAGGAGGACAGTATGAGAGGACAGTATGAGAGGTGGACAGTATGAGAGGAGGACAGTATGAGAGGTGGACAGTATGAGAGGAGGACAGTATGAGAGGAGGACAGTATGAGATGACAGTATGAGATGACAGTATGAGAGGACATTATGAGAGGAGGACAGTATGAGAGGTGGACAGTATGAGATGACAGTATGAGAGGACATTATGAGAGGTGGACAGTATGAGAGGTGGACAGTATGAGATGACAGTATGAGAGGAAATTATGAGAGGTGGACAGTATGAGAGGTGGACAGTATGAGATGACAGTATGAGAGGACATTATGAGAGGTGGACAGTATGAGAGGTGGACAGTATGAGATGACAGTATGAGAGGAAATTATGAGAGGTGGATAGTAAGAGAGGTGGACAGTATGAGAGGAGGACAGTATGAGAGGAGGACAGTATGAGATGACAGTATGAGAGGACATTATGAGAGGTGGACATTATGAGAGGAGGACATTATGAGAGGTGGACAGTATTAGAGGTGGACAGTATGAGAGGTGGACAGTATGAGAGGTGGACAGTATGAGAGGACATTATGAGAGGTGGACAGTATGAGAGGTGGACAGTATGAGAGGAGGACAGTATGAGAGGTGGACAGTATGAGATGACAGTATGAGAGGTGGACAGTATGAGAGGTGGACAGTATGAGAGGTGGACAGTATGAGAGGAGGACAGTATGAGAGGTGGACAGTATGAGATGACAGTATGAGAGGTGGACAGTATGAGAGGTGGACAGTATGAGAGGTGGACAGTATGAGAGGTGGACAGTATGAGAGGTGGACAGTATGAGAGGACAGCATGAGAGGAGGATAGTATGAGAGGTGGACAGTATGAGAGGAGGACAGTATGAGAGGTGGACAGTATGAGAGGAGGACAGTATGAGAGGAGGACAGTATGAGATGACAGTATGAGAGGAGGACAGTATGAGAGGTGGACAGTATGAGAGGAGGACAGTATGAGAGGACAGTATGAGAGGTGGACAGTATGAGAGGACAGTATGAGAGGACAGTATGAGAGGTGGACAGTATGAGAGGTGGACAGTATGAGATGAGGACAGTATGAGAGGTGGACAGTATGAGAGGAGGACAGTATGAGAGGTGGACAGTATGAGAGGAGGACAGTATGAGAGGAGGACAGTATGAGAGGTGGACAGTATGAGAGGAGGACAGTATGAGAGGAGGACAGTATGAGAGGAGGACAGTATGAGAGGTGGACAGTATGAGAGGTGGACAGTATGAGATGAGGACAGTATGAGAGGAGGACAGTATGAGAGGAGGACAGTATGAGATGACAGTATGAGAGGTGGACAGTATGAGAGGTGGACAGTATGAGAGGAGGACAGTATGAGAGGTGGACAGTATGAGAGGAGGACAGTATGAGAGGAGGACAGTATGAGAGGAGGACAGTATGAGAGGAGGACAGTATGAGAGGAGGACAGTATGAGAGGAGGACAGTATGAGAGGTGGACAGTATGAGAGGTGGACAGTATGAGATGAGGACAGTATGAGAGGAGGACAGTATGAGAGGAGGACAGTATGAGATGACAGTATGAGAGGTGGACAGTATGAGAGGTGGACAGTATGAGAGGAGGACAGTATGAGAGGAGGACAGTATGAGATGACAGTATGAGAGGAGGACAGTATGAGAGGAGGACAGTATGAGAGGACAGTATGAGAGGAGGACAGTATGAGAGGTGGACAGTATGAGAGGAGGACAGTATGAGAGGTGGACAGTATGAGAGGTGGACAGTATGAGAGGTGGACAGTATGAGAGGAGGACAGTATGAGAGGAGGACAGTATGAGAGGAGGACAGTATGAGAGGAGGACAGTATGAGAGGTGGACAGTATGAGAGGTGGACAGTATGAGATGAGGACAGTATGAGAGGAGGACAGTATGAGAGGAGGACAGTATGAGATGACAGTATGAGAGGAGGACAGTATGAGAGGTGGACAGTATGAGAGGTGGACAGTATGAGATGAGGACAGTATGAGAGGAGGACAGTATGAGAGGAGGACAGTATGAGATGACAGTATGAGAGGTGGACAGTATGAGAGGTGGACAGTATGAGAGGAGGACAGTATGAGAGGAGGACAGTATGAGATGACAGTATGAGAGGAGGACAGTATGAGAGGAGGACAGTATGAGAGGACAGTATGAGAGGAGGACAGTATGAGAGGTGGACAGTATGAGAGGAGGACAGTATGAGAGGTGGACAGTATGAGAGGTGGACAGTATGAGAGGTGGACAGTATGAGAGGTGGACAGTATGAGATGACAGTATGAGATGACAGTATGAGAGGTGGACAGTATGACAGGTGTTACACCATACATGGGCGAGGATACGCCGTAGAGGCAATATCCATTTTCAACTAGTCCATTTTCTTAATCATGATTGGCTGACCCCCCCCCCCCCCCCCCGATGACCCGGTTGGACATGACCCCAACAGGGTCACCAGGAGGGATCAGCCAATGAAGGTGGAAGGACCACCCAGTTGACTACATTAAAATGGGTCACCAGGAGGGATCAGCCAATGAAGGTGGAAGGACCACCCAGTTGACTACATTAAAATGGGTCACCAGGAGGGATCAGCCAATGAAGGTGGAAGGACCACCCAGTTGACTACATTAAAATGGGTCACCAGGAGGGATCAGCCAATGAAGGTGGAAGGACCACCCAGTTGACTACATTAAAATGGTGGAAGCTCTCAATGGCTCTGCCCGTGGTAATATGGCCTTTTGGCCACTAGAGGCCTCTGTCGTTCTCTATGGCATTAAGGCACCTAGCGAGCAAATATCAGTCTGCATGGTGCCTGCTTGTCCCTCTCTTCGGCTAGCCAATCAGGAGGATTGTCGAGACTAGCGGCGATTTAACCAATCGCAGCACTTCAGCTTCAGTGGGCGTGTCTTGGCCAGAAGACAAGCGAGAAATCAAAAACCACACATCACAAGATGCGGAGTGCTCCATTACCACAGTAACGGCCCGCCCCTTAAAGGGCCAGCTGACCATTTTCGGTTTCACCTAATGAGCTCATATTTGATTGAACACGGAACGCTCCAAAAACCTTTATAAAACACTCAAATACTTTAATTGTGCTCCTAAATATATGTGTGTGCTCCTAACTATAAAGCACATGTACTCCTTGTAAAACGTCAGCGTAGAGCTCTGAACTATAATAATACATCAGCTGTGTCGCCCAGCATTTTATCTGGCAGGACAGGCCCTCTGTTGATTCTCTGAACTATAATAATATCATCAGCTGTGTCGCTCAGCATTTTATCTGGCAGGACAGGCCCTCTGTTGATTCTCTGAACTATAATAATATCATCAGCTGTGTCACGATTCTTGATGTTCACTTGTCCAACTGTTCATCACTACTACTGTATCTAAATAAAACATTTTAACACATTGGTTAAAAGACTCGGGTCACAAAAATTAAAGTACATTAAGCAATATCCCACATTAGTTCTTACTACCAATACATGTATTGTTTTAGAAACATTACAAAAGCATGCTAATATTTTTGAGTGATTTTTGGTGTAACCATGGGAACAATTATATTTTTTTATCTGCCTGCTACAGTGGTTGGTGGACCAAAAACTAACCAAAAAAATACTTAGAAGACAATTGTCAAAGTTTGTAAAAACATTAAAAAGATTCACTACATTGACTGTGTGACTTTGTCGTTCACACAGGAGAGAGATGTGACTATGGTGGATCCTCTGGTGAACCTCAACAACATCATGATGCTGACGAGGCAGAGAAGAGTCTCTCCACATCAGAACACCTCAAGAAACACCAGCGGAAACCCACAGGAAAGAAACCTCACTGCTGCTCTGACTGTGGGAAGAGTTACTCAAGATCAGATTCACTAAAACTACACCAGAGAATTCACACAGGAGAGAAATCTTACAACTGTGATCAATGTGGGAAGAGATGCACTTCTTCATCAGAACTTACAATACACCAGAGAATCCATACAGGAGAGAAACCTTACAGCTGCTCTCAGTGTGGAATGAGTTTCTCTCGATCATATTCATTGAAATCACACCTGAGAATTCACACAGGAGAGAAACCATATGGCTGTGATCAATGTGGGAAGAGTTTTGCTACCTCAGCTAACCTGAGTGCGCACAAGAGAATACACACGGGAGAGAAACCTTACCACTGCGCCGACTGTGGAATGAGCTTTGCCACCTCAAGGGAATTACTACTACACCAGAGAACACACACAGGAGAGCAGCCTTATAGCTGTGATCAGTGCGGGAAGAGATTTACTCAGTCAAACAACCTGATATCACACCAGAGAACCCACACAGGACAGAAGCCCTATAGCTGTGATCAGTGTGGGAAGAGTTTTACTCAGTCAAGTCACCTGAAATCACACCAGAGAACACACACAGGAGAGAAGCCTTATAGCTGTGATCAGTGTGGGAAAAGATACTCTGATTTAAGGGATCTGAATAAACATCAGAAAATACATGCAGGAGATCCAGAGTGTGGAATGATCTCCAATACCAGACCAGGGTAGTAGAACACAGAGTGTGGAATGACCTCCAATACCAGACCAGGGTAGCAGAACACAGAGTGTGGAATGATCTCCAACACCAGACCTGGGTAGCAGAACACAGAGTGTGGAATGATCTTCAACACCAGACCTGGGTAGCAGAACAGAGTGTGGAATGATCTCCAACACCAGACCTGGGTAGCAGAACACAGAGTGTGGAATGATCTCCAACACCAGACCTGGGTAGCAGAACAGAGTGTGGAATGATCTCCAACACCAGACCTGGGTAGCAGAACAGAGTGTGGAATGATCTCCAATACCAGACCTGGGTAGTAGAACACAGAGTGTGGAATGATCTCCATCACCAGACCTGGGTAGCAGAACAATCATCATTGCATATCGTTTTTATATAGCCCATGCGCAGAGCGTTATATGTCAGACATTTAGAAGATGGGAAAGGTGTTTTGGGGACAAAAAAGTTTGTTTGTGTTGGAGGTTTGTTTAGAGGGGTTGTTATGGGTGGTATGTGGAGTTTAGTTTATTCATGGGTGGTATGTGGAGTTGAGTTTACTCATGGGTGGTATGTGGAGTTTAGTTTACTCATGGGTGGTATGTGGAGTTGAGTTTACTCATGGGTGGTATGTGGAGTTGAGTTTACTCATGGGTGGTATGTGGAGTTTAGTTTAAAAAAAATGTTTAGTATAGTTTTTCGAAATCACATGGAATGAATTTCAGAATCGTCTCAAATTAGACTCCCTAGTGTCTTTCGGTCACTTCAGGGCATTGGTAAGATACCTGGTCACAGAGGAATGTAGATTGTGTTTCTCAGAACTTCTGATGACAAATATGACTTTTGATGAGTTGGTGAATTCTGATATTCTGGTTGATTGTGGCTGGTTTCCTGTCATTTAATTTAACCTAGTTTATCACCCCCCTTCAGTTAATTTAACCTAGTTTATCACCCCCCTTCAGTTAATGTAACCTAGTTTATCAACCCCCTTCAGTTAATTTAACCTAGTTTATCACCCCCCTTCAGTTAATTTAACCTAGTTTATCACCCCCCTTCAGTTAATTTAACCTAGTTTATCACCCCCCTTCAGTTAATTTAACCTAGTTTATCACCCCCCTTCAGTTAATTTAACCTAGTTTATCACCCCCCTTCAGTTAATTTAACCTAGTTTATCACGCCCCTTCAGTTAATTTAACCTAGTTTATCACCCCCCTTCAGTTAATTTAACCTAGTTTATCACCCCCCTTCAGTTAATTTAACCTAGTTTATCACCCCCCTTCAGTTAATTTAACCTAGTTTACATCAATAGGGAGAAGTCAACATACAAGTGTAAGTAAAAATCGATGTAAATAAGTTAGAAATTGTGCTACTAATGCACATGACGGCACAAACAGGTGGCGCAGTGGTCTAAGGCACTGCATCGCAGTGCTAGCTGTGCCACTAGAGATCCTGGTTCGAATCCAGGCTCTGTCGTATCCGGCCGCGACCGGGAGACCCATGGGGCGGCGCACAATTGGCCCAGCGTCGTCCAGGGTAGGAGAGGGAATGGCCGGCAGGGATGTAGCTCAGTTGGTAGAGCATGGCGTTTGCAACGCCAGGGTTGTGGGTTCGATTCCCACGGGGTGCCAATATGAAAAAATACATTTAAAAAATAATGTATGCACTCACTAACTGTAAGTCGCGAAATGGTGCTACTAATGCACATGACGGCACAAACAGGTATCGTAAAAGTAATTATATGTTTTTGTTTGGTTAGCTTTTTTGAAACGTTAGCTAGCGCATACAACTTTCCCTGACGTCACACTTACACATTGTAATTGTTCAATTGACCCGATATCGTCGGATGGCTAGTATTCGATGTCTGCGGATGCGTTGTCTTCTAGCCAAGATACTAAATGCGATCGTAAATTGACTGTAGCTCATATAAAACCACACACACGACAGCTACAGGTGGGTCCATGATGACTGAAAACACAACCGTGGGACGAACGAGTGACCAATTTCCCGGACAAAGGTCGGTCCATTTAAAATGAATTCATTCTTCCTTCTCCCCTTGTTAGTGTCAACTCATGATACATCATGATACATCATTAGAAGTGTGCACTTCATTTGAGGGGCTGAGGGGAGAGGTTGTGTCTTTTAAGTGTTTTGGAATGCCGCCTATGTTCACGTCCTGATGGACAGCGCCTTCGGAAAGTATTCAGACCCTTTGATTTTTTAACACATTTTGTTACGTTATAGCCTTATTCTACACACAATACCCCATAATGACAAAGCAAAAAAAACAGGTTTTTAGAAAATGTATTACAAATAAAAGAAATGAAATATCACATTTACATAAGTATTCAGACCCTTTAACTCAGTACTTTGTTGAAGCACCTTTGGCAGCGATTACAGCCTCGAGTCTTCTTGGGTATGAAGCTACAAGCTTGGCACACCTGTATATGGGGAGTTTCTCCCATTCTTCTCTGCAGATCCTCTCAAGCTCTGTCAGGTTGGATGGGGAGCGTTGCTGCACAGCTATTTTCAGGTCTCTCCAAAGATGTTTGATCGGGTTCAACTCCGGGCTCTGGCTGGGCCACTCAAGGACATTCAGAGACTTGTCCCGAAGCCACTCCTGCGTTGTCTTGGCTGTGTGCTTAGGGACGTTGTCCTATTGGAAGGTGAACCTTTGCCCCAGTCTGAGGACCTGAGCGCTCCGTTCATCTTTCCCAGTTCCTGCCGCTGAAAAACATCCCCACACCATGATGCTGTTGCCACCACCATGCTTCACCGTAGGGATGGTGCCAGGTTTCCTCCAGACGTGACGCTTGGCATTCAGGCCAAAGAGTTCATTCTTGGTTTCATCAGACCAGAGAATCTTGTTTCTCATGGTCTGAGAGTCCTTAGGGGAGCCAGGTTCTCCCATCTCCACAGAGGAACTCTGGAGCTCTGTCAGAGTGACCATCGGGTTCTTGGTCACCTCCCTGACCAAGGCCCTTCTCCCCTGATTGCTCAGTTTGGCCGGACGGCCAGCTCTAGGAAGAGTCTTGGTGGTTCCAAACTTCTACCATTTAAGAATGATAGAGGCCACTGTGTTCTTGGGGACCTTCAATGCTGCCGAAATGTTTTGGTACCCTTCCCGAGATCTGTGCCTCGGCACAATCCTGTCTCGGAGCTCTACGGACAATTCCTTCGACCTCATGGCTTGGTTTTTGCTCTGACATGAACTGTCAACTGTGGGACCTTTATATAGACAGATGTGTGCCTTTCCAAATCATGTCCAATCAATTGAATCAATTGTTTTTGCTTTATCATTATAGGGTATTGTGCGTAGATTGCTGACGATTCTAATTTTTTAAAATCCATTTTGGAATAAGGCTGTAACGTAACAAAAATGTGGAAAAAGTCAAGGGGTCTGAATACTTTCCGAAGGCAACTATATACACTGTATATGTGTACGGTACCTGTTAGATATTGGGGATGTGCTTCTGTATGTTATTGCTGTGATAGTGAGTTAGCTAGCATGTTCTAATTGTAATGGTGGCATTAGCTCCCTGCTAATTCAGTTATTTCCATGCTAATAGACGAATCTACAGCCATCAACATACTGTTTTCCTGCACATCTAATGTGCTTCTGTCACGAGATGGATTGGTAGATACGTGGCTGGCCGGGCTGGTGTGATCAGACGCACCTGCAGCGAGTTAGCTAATCAGACAGGCAGCTGGGGATTGGCTGTCGTTTTTAATTTCCTTTAAAAGCCCCTTTGTTTTGTGTTGTTCGGGTGCTGGCAATTGAGCGGAGAAGAACAGTCGTTCACCTCCCAGCACCCGAACAACACAAAACATGGGTATTTTTTAAAGGAAACGACAGCCAATCCCCAGCTGCCTGTCTGATTAGCTAACTGGCTGCAGGTGCGTCTGATCACACCAGCCCGGCCACTAATCTACCCACAATCCTTCTCGTGACACTTCGTTAACTGGGTCTATGGTCAGGTACTTACATGTATTGTATTTTGTACCATTTTCTTGTCATGGTTATGATGTTTGATTACAAAATACCCCGTCTGATATTGACATCCAAGCAACAAATCACGAATCTACAGCCCATCAACATACTGTTGTGCTGCACATCTAATGTGCTTCCTTCCTGTCTATCGTCAGAGTAACCAATCAACTGGGACCGCTGGGCTGGGAATTCCTTTCTTTTAAAAACACAACGCAAGAAGAGAGCAAGAGAGTCAGGAAGTACGACCACGTCTGTTACACAGACCAGTCTCCTTGTCTTCCTTGGACGTCTGTTAGAGTTTTATTTTATTTATGGGATTATTTTCTATGTGTAAACAACTTTGATAAAGGAGGCCCTGACCTCGTGCTTCTAGCCTCCTAGCATCTGATTTGTATATGTGATTTGTCTGACCTCGGGAACAGTGTTTCACTTTTTGAAATTGGATCTCGCCCCTGGACAGAGAACGCTGCTGTGGACGAATGAGACATGAACTTGTCTGATCCTGGTAAAATCCTGCAACAAGTATTACCATGGATATATATATATATTTTTTATATATATTTTTTTATATATCCAATTAAATGTCAATAGAAAATCTATAGAAACAGAGGAAAATGGAGCGTTTGCTGCCCTTCCAGCTGCAGAGTTTGTAGCTTGACTAAGTGAGAAGACGTCAGCCAGCCTGCATAGCAACCCTTATTGTTAGGCATAGCAACCAATATTTTAGCATGGGATGAAAGTATTTTGGGGTTTTTTGTCCTCAGATGGAAAGATTAAATAGTATGATTTTACTTATCAAAATAACAACCAGAACGCATTACAGGCATCACAAGCATAATGTCAATTAAGTGAAAGTGCAGCTTTTGTGATTGGACAGAAAGCATTCTTGGCTTTGTTCTTGACCCTGTTTCACACTGGCTATTTTGGCACCATGTTACTGGGGGCTGCTAACCCCGAGAAGTTGGTTCCAGATCCAGAGCAGGGTCAGCTAGTCCTGGGCTAAGGTTGGTTCTAGCCCTGTTCCAGAGCCGGGTCAGCTAGTCCTGGGCTAAGGTTGGTTCTAGCCCTGTTCCAGAGCAGGGTCAGCTAGTCCTGGGCTAAGGTTGGTTCTAGCCCTGTTCCAGAGCAGGGTCAGCTAGTCCTGGGCTAAGGTTGGTTCTAGCCCTGTTCCAGAGCCGGGTCAGCTAGTCCTGGGCTAAGGTTGGTTCTAGCCCTGTTCCAGAGCAGGGTCAGCTAGTCCTGGGCTAAGGTTGGTTCTAGCCCTGTTCCAGAGCCGGGTCAGCTAGTCCTGGGCTAAGGTTGGTTCTAGCCCTGTTCCAGAGCAGGGTCAGCTAGTCCCGGGCTAAGGTTGGTTCTAGCCCTGTTCCAGAGCAGGGTCAGCTAGTCCTGGGCTAAGGTTGGTTCTAGCCCTGTTCCAGAGCCGGGTCAGCTAGTCCTGGGCTAAGGTTGGTTCTAGCCCTGTTCCAGAGCAGGGTCAGCTAGTCCTGGGCTAAGGTTGGTTCTATCCCTGTTCCAGAGCAGGGTCAGCTAGTCCTGGGCTAAGGTTGGTTCCAGATCCAGAGCCGGGTCAGCTAGTCCTGGGCTAAGGTTGGTTCTAGCCCTGTTCCAGAGCCGGGTCAGCTAGTCCTGGGCTAAGGTTGGTTCTAGCCCTGTTCCAGAGAAGGGTCAGCTAGTCCTGGGCTAAGGTTGGTTCTAGCCCTGTTCCAGAGCAGGGTCAGCTAGTCCTGGGCTAAGGTTGGTTCCAGATCCAGAGCAGGGTCAGCTAGTCCTGGGCTAAGGTTGGTTCTAGCCCTGTTCCAGAGCCGGGTCAGCTAGTCCTGGGCTAAGGTTGGTTCTAGCCCTGTTCCAGAGCCGGGTCAGCTAGTCCTGGGCTAAGGTTGGTTCCAGATCCAGAGCCGGGTCAGCTAGTCCTGGGCTAAGGTTGGTTCTAGCCCTGTTCCAGAGCAGGGTCAGCTAGTCCTGGGCTAAGGTTGGTTCTAGCCCTGTTCCAGAGCCGGGTCAGCTAGTCCTGGGCTAAGGTTGGTTCTAGCCCTGTTCCAGAGCCGGGTCAGCTAGTCCTGGGCTAAGGTTGGTTCTAGCCCTGGTCCAGAGCAGGGTCAGCTAGTCCCGGGCTAAGGTTGGTTCTAGCCCTGTTCCAGAGCAGGGTCAGCTAGTCCCGGGCTAAGGTTGGTTCTAGCCCTGTTCCAGAGCCGGGTCAGCTAGTCCTGGGCTAAGGTTGGTTCTAGCCCTGTTCCAGAGCCGGGTCAGCTAGTCCTGGGCTAAGGTTGGTGCAAGTGGGAACACTCCCTTAGCCCCGGGCTAAAATCTATCTTAGCCCTGGGATAAGGTGCAGTGTGAACATGCCTTATGTTGCATTAGTTGAATCCTTTTACTCAGCACACCTAGTGGACTGGTGTGTGTGTATATATGTGTAAACTTTAAATGTTTCAAATTATCACTTTGAATTTGCATTAATCAATGTATGGTTCCCTCTATGTAGGTTTCATATAATGTTATATAATATTATTCTTCAAATAAAATCGTTGAAAGTGATGAGCGTTTTGCCGTTACCCACTCCAGTCAGCAGATGGAGATGTGAGTTTTTCAGGCGATGCTGCCAGAGTGTGACGTGTAATCTGGTGGACGGGACGCTTCTTCAACAGGAACAGCCAGTCCGCCACCTCATCCGAAACATTACAACTCTCTAGACCAGGGGTGTCAAACTCATTTTAGCTCAGGGGCCACATGGAGGAAAATCTATTCCCAAGTGGGCCGGACCGGAAAAATCATGGTATATATAACTTAAAAACAACAACTTCAGATTGTTTTCTTTGTTTTAATACGATCAACATACAACATAAAGCTGGAGCCTGAGGACAGTGTGTCCAAAATAGTACAAGCACAACATCACTATTAATCATAAAACACGTCAAGTTTATTTGAAAATTCTAAAGAAAAAGAACACACAAACACACAATGCCTCAGTGATTAACAGAACTGTTTCACAGATCACAGAACTATATCAGGGTGTCATTTCTCAGGCAGAAATGTAGATACAAATAATGAAATCCTGTTCCCCAAACAAGTGCAAGAACCACGGAGTCAAGAATAGGTTAAATATACAAATAAAATAAAATAAATTAAAAACAATAGCACATCAACATAAAAACATATAAACATAAATCTGAAAGCGTTGCTCAAACTCCTGTAACAGTCCAGTTATTTTATCTTTGAACCGCTTCATGTCTGCCACATTTTGGGTCGCGCACACATTTTTCAGACAGGGGAAGTGAGCTGCATCACCACCGGCAAGTTGCGTCTCCCACAATGACAGCTTCAACTTGAAAGAACGTATGCTGTCATAATACTGCGTGACAACTTTGTTGCGCCCTTGCAGCTGTTTGTTCAAGTTATTCAGGTGCTCTGTAACATCCACCATAAATGCAAGGTCCGGCATCCATTCTGCGGAATGAAATTCTAACACTGGTTTGCCCTTTTCTTCCATGAACTGTTCAATTTCTTCTCGTAACTCAAAGAAACGCCTCAGCACAGCACCTCGGCTTAACCATCTTACCTCAGTGTGGTATGGCAGGCCATAGATGTGGTCTTTCTCTCTGAGAAGGCTGTCAAACTGACGGTGATTCAGGCTTCTGGATCGGATGAAATTAACAGTTTGGATGACCACCTTCATGACGTTATCCATCTTTAATGACTTGCAACACAAAGCCTCCTGGTGCAAAATACAGTGAAAAGTCAAAAAATCACGTCCTCCATTTGCAGATTGCACTTTCTCTCTGAACTTTGTCACAACGCCTGCTTTTTTCCCGATCATTGAGGGCGCACCATCTGTAGCCAGGCTGACAGCACAGGACCAGTCCACTCCGACCCTGTCCAGCGCGCCGACGAGTGCGGTAAAAATATCAGCTGCTGTCGTTGTATCTGTCATCGGCACCAACTCCACGAACTCCTCGGTGACTGTCAATGTGTCATCAACTCCGCGGATGGAAAAATGGCCAGTTGTGCAACATCTGTAATGTCCGTGCTTTCATCAATTGCAACCGAAAACGCAATAAATGACTTTACTTTTTGCTTCAACTGGCTGTCCAAATCCACTGAAAGATCGGAAATCCTGTCTGCAACTGTGTTTCTTGTCAGGCTGATATTTGCAAAATCCTGCCGCTTTTCAGGGCACACAATCTCCGCTGCCTTCATCATGCATGTTTTTACAAATTCACCCTCACTAAATGGTTTTGAAGCCACTGTCGATTTCATTAGCAATGAGGTAGCTAGCTTTCACTGCAGCGTCACTGATGTCTCGGCTGTGAGTAAACACAGACTGCTGTTTCTTCAGACCCGCCAACAGTTCATTCACCTTCTCTCATCTCCGCTGTCCTTGAAAGTTGTCATATTTGTCGGCATGAAGACTCACATAGTGGCGACGAAGGTTATATTCTTTCAGCACTGCAACATGCTCTGAACACACCAAACATACAGCTTTCCCATTCAATTCCGTGATTAAATAGGATGACCATTTTTCTTGGAACACTCTGCACTCTGCGTCCACTTTTCTCTTTTTTGACAGAGACATATTGGGGCAATGATGGTGCCAAAGCACATAATGTTAAAAGTAGAAGCCGTAATAAATATCGCGGGCAAAACAAAGTAGCTCATTGGCTGCACGTGCTTGACCTACTTGCTCTGCCCCGGTATAAACAGTTTGCTTGCTTAACACAATTGCTATTGCGCCATCCAGTGGACGCAATTGGAACAGCAGTTTATTTTATTGCAGTGCATTTTTATTAAAAAAAGTAAAAAATAATAATAATAATAATAATTTTTTTTTTTTTTTTTATCATCTCGCGGGCCGGATTAAACCCGTTTGCGGGCCTGATCCGGCCCGCGGGCCGTACGTTTGACACCCCTGCTCTAGACGCTTTCGTGTATACGTTGTTATTAGTCAGCTAGCTGGCGGGTTAAATTAGCTGTAGCACTAGTCTAGTCGCTAACTAGCTAGCTAACATCCCCGACCATGAGCTCACTAAACTACTCTCCTCCTGCTAAAGAAGAGGAGGTCTGCTGGACGGAGAAAGAAGCTCTAGTGAAAGAGGAGGAGGAAGAGGAGGATGTTACAATACAAAAACAAGTAGAGGGTGAGGCTGTTACCGTGAAAGAAGAAGAGAAAGACATTACAGTGAAAGAAGAGGAAGACGCGTTCAGAGTGAAAGAGGAGGAGGATGTTACAGTGAAAGAAGAGGAAGATGTGTTCAGAGTGAAAGAGGAGGAGTGAAAGAAGAGAAGGAAGCAGTTTTTAGAGAGGATGAGGAGAAAACTGTCACATCGAAAGAGGAGGAGGAAGATCAAGAAGAGGAGGAGAGAGATCTTATTAACACCAGTAAGTACTGAGTGAATTCTCATGAAACCAGGACAAAAAAATACCATGATTTGGGCGATTTTCACGTGATTTAATCCACAGAATGGTATTTTGGAGGAATGATTGTTATATATTTGACATTTGTATCTAAAAGCTTAATTTAGAAATAATTAATCAAAGGTGGCATATTTATGACATTTTGGCCTTACCTAAGCTTCCTCTAAGACTCAATAATGTTTCATCTGTAGAATATAGAAATATCTAAACATGAATATTGATATTTTGATTAGGCACATTTTCCACTATTTTTGAACATAATCTATTCTACGGGCATATCAAAGTTCGAGAGTGAGATCTCTGCTACTTTTAGCAATGATCCAATGTTTAAGTGTAACGGAGTTTAGAAAGTTCAGGTGAACTAACTCCACAGTTAGCTTGAAATGTCGCGGTTGGAGCCATTCAAGAGGTACCTTTTGGGTGGCTCAACCCGTTGGAACGTTGGCAAGGAGGGAGGTCACGTTGCGAAGCAGAAGTCCCGAGCTAGAGCTAGAGGTACGAGCTGAATCAGGGGACGTCTTGTCCTCTGTAACTCAGCTGGTAGAGCACAGCGCTTGTAACGCCAGGGTAGTGGGTTCGATCCCCGGGACCACGCATACGTAAAAATGTATGCACACATGACTGTAAGTCGCTTTGGATAAAAGCGTCTACTAAATGGCATATTATTATTATTATTATTATTATTATTATTATTAATTAAGGCTAAAGTCATCGACTTTACTACAAATGTGAAAAAAAAAAGTAAATTATGACTATTGTTGCTCACTCGACTGTCTTATTAATTGTAGAAGACAATTGTCAAAAGAGTTTGTAAAAGAATTTAAACATTCACTACATTGACTGTCTGACTTTGTCTTTCACACAGGAGAGAGATGTGACTATCTTGGATCCTCTGGGGAGCCTCAACAACATCATGATGCTGACGAGGCAGAGAAGAGTCTCCACATCAGAACACCTCAAGAAACACCAGCAGAGACCCACAGGGAAGAAATCTCACTGTGGGAAACGTTGCAAATCTTCATCAGAACTTAAACTACACCAGCAAGTACACACAGGAGAAAAACCATATAGCTGTGATAATGTGGAAAGAGTTTTACTCAGTCCTGCCATTGGGGGGCGGGGAGTTGGTACCAGTTATTTATATATAGACAAGAAGACGGACGGGGTGCTGTTTTGAAGCCACATTTACATTACATTTACATTTTAGTCATTTAGCAGACGCTCTTATCCAGAGCGACTTACAGTTAGTGAGTGCATACATTTATTTTTTATACTGGCCCCCGGTGGGAATCGAACCCACAACCCTGGCGTTGCAAACGCCATGCTCTACCAACTGAGCTACATCCCTGCCGGCCATTCCCTCCCCTACCCTGGACGACGCTGGGCAAATTGTGCGCCGCCCCATGGGTCTCCCGGTCGTGGCCGGCTACGACAGAGCCACCTCGCGTCCATTGGACTGCTTCTTCTGGGGAATGCCAATATGGCCGACCAGTGGCTTCAAAGCCTCTCATTGGCCAATACATTACATGCACAATCCAGGGTTTATATACATAATTGGTTCACGCATTAAGTGGAATGATTTTTAGCTCTGATGTTTTGGGTGAAACAATAAATGTTTGTTTTTTAATCAGGCCTCATTGGTTCACGCTCTGTTCACTGGGGAAACACTTTTTAAAAGGCTTCACTTTTAGAGAGGAAAGGAAGAGGGTGGAGCTACTGGCCGTAAGTTATTGCTCTGAATGAACAACATTTGCATAGAAGTAGCTTCTTTTATAAGAGACGGCGCACATTTTTACAAAATAAGCTACTTCTATGCAAATGTTGTTGATCAGTACAATGGAATAAATCCCGAAGGGAAACAGATTGTTTGTCATCTGTAGCCCCATGCAATCAGCCAAAACAAGCTCAATAACTCAATGGAAGGGATTGTTTGTCTTCAGTAGCCATGAAATCAGCCAAAACAAGCTCAATAACTCAATGGAAGGGATTGTTTGTCATCTGTAGCCATGAAATCAGCCAAAACAAGCTCAATAACTCAATGGAAGGGATTGTTTGTCATCTGTAGCCATGAAATCAGCCAAAACAAGCTCAATAACTCAATGGAAGGGATTGTTTGTCATCTGTAGCCATGAAATCAGCCAAAACAAGCTCAATAACTCAATGGAAGGGATTGTTTGTCTTCTGTAGCCCCATGAAATCAGCCAAAACAAGCTCAATAACTCAATGGAAGGGATTGTTTGTCATCTGTAGCCATGAAATCAGCCAAAACAAGCTCAATAACTCAATGGAAGGGATTGTTTGTCATCTGTAGCCATGAAATCAGCCAAAACAAGCTCAATAACTCAATGGAAGGGATTGTTTGTCTTCAGTAGCCCCATGATATCAGCCAAAACAAGCTCAATAACTCAATGGAAGGGATTGTTTGTCATCTGTAGCCATGAAATCAGCCAAAACAAGCTCAATAACTCAATGGAAGGGATTGTTTATCTTCTGTAGCCCCATGAAATCAGCCAAAACAAGCTCAATAACTCAATGGAAGGGATTGTTTGTCATCTGTAGCTATGAAATCAGCCAAAACAAGCTCAATAACTCAATGGAAGGGATTGTTTATCTTCTGTAGCCCCATGAAATCAGCCAAAACAAGCTCAATAACTCAATGGAAGGGATTGTTTGTCATCTGTAGCTATGAAATCAGCCAAAACAAGCTCAATAACTCAATGGAAGGGATTGTTTGTCATTTGTTGCCATGAAATCAGCCAAAACAAGCTCAATAACTCAATGGAAGGGATTGTTTGTCATCTGTTGCCATGAAATCAGCCAAAACAAGCTCAATAACTCAATGGAAGGGATTGTTTGTCTTCAGTAGCCATGAAATCAGCCAAAACAAGCTCAATAACTCAATGGAAGGGATTGTTTGTCTTCAGTAGCCATGAAATCAGCCAAAACAAGCTCAATAACTCAATGGAAGGGATTGTTTGTATTCAGTAGCCCCATGAAATCAGCCAAAACAAGCTCAATAACTCAATGGAAGGGATTGTTTGTCATCTGTAGCCATGAAATCAGCCAAAACAAGCTCAATAACTCAATGGAAGGGATTGTTTGTCTTCAGTAGCCCCATGAAATCAGCCAAAACAAGCTCAATAACTCAATGGAAGGGATTGTTTATCTTCTGTAGCCCCATGAAATCAGCCAAAACAAGCTCAATAACTCAATGGAAGGGATTGTTTGTCTTCAGTAGCCCCATGAAATCAGCCAAAACAAGCTCAATAACTCAATGGAAGGGATTGTTTGTCATCTGTAGCTATGAAATCAGCCAAAACAAGCTCAATAACTCAATGGAAGGGATTGTTTGTCATCTGTAGCTATGAAATCAGCCAAAACAAGCTCAATAACTCAATGGAAGGGATTGTTTGTCATCTGTAGCCATGAAATCAGCCAAAACAAGCTCAATAACTCAATGGAAGGGATTGTTTATCTTCTGTAGCCCCATGAAATCAGCCAAAACAAGCTCAATAACTCAATGGAAGGGATTGTTTGTCATCTGTAGCTATGAAATCAGCCAAAACAAGCTCAATAACTCAATGGAAGGGATTGTTTGTCATTTGTTGCCATGAAATCAGCCAAAACAAGCTCAATAACTCAATGGAAGGGATTGTTTGTATTCAGTAGCCCCATGAAATCAGCCAAAACAAGCTCAATAACTCAATGGAAGGGATTGTTTGTCATCTGTAGCCATGAAATCAGCCAAAACAAGCTCAATAACTCAATGGAAGGGATTGTTTGTCTTCAGTAGCCCCATGAAATCAGCCAAAACAAGCTCAATAACTCAATGGAAGGGATTGTTTATCTTCTGTAGCCCCATGAAATCAGCCAAAACAAGCTCAATAACTCAATGGAAGGGATTGTTTATCTTCTGTAGCCCCATGAAATCAGCCAAAACAAGCTCAATAACTCAATGGAAGGGATTGTTTGTATTCAGTAGCCCCATGAAATCAGCCAAAACAAGCTCAATAACTCAATGGAAGGGATTGTTTATCTTCTGTAGCCCCATGAAATCAGCCAAAACAAGCTCAATAACTCAATGGAAGGGATTGTTTGTCATCTGTAGCCATGAAATCAGCCAAAACAAGCTCAATAACTCAATGGAAGGGATTGTTTATCTTCTGTAGCCCCATGAAATCAGCCAAAACAAGCTCAATAACTCAATGGAAGGGATTGTTTGTCTTCAGTAGCCCTATGAAATCAGCCAAAACAAGCTCAATAACTCAATGGAAGTGATTGTTTATCTTCTGTAGCCCCATGAAATCAGCCAAAACAAGCTGAATAACTCAATAGAAGGGATTGTTTGTCTTCAGTAGCCATGAAATCAGCCAAAACAAGCTCAATAACTCAATGGAAGGGATTGTTTGTCATCTGTAGCCCCATGAAATCAGCCAAAACAAGCTCAATAACTCAATGGAAGGGATTGTTTGTCATCTGTAGCCATGAAATCAGCCAAAACAAGCTCAATAACTCAATGGAAGGGAGTGTTTATCTTCTGTAGCCCCATGAAATCAGCCAAAACAAGCTCAATAACTCAATGGAAGGGATTGTTTATCTTCTGTAGCCCCATGAAATCAGCCAAAACAAGCTCAATAACTCAATGGAAGGGATTGTTTGTCTTCAGTAGCCCTATGAAATCAGCCAAAACAAGCTCAATAACTCAATGGAAGGGATTGTTTATCTTCTGTAGCCCCATGAAATCAGCCAAAACAAGCTCAATAACTCAATGGAAGGGATTGTTTGTCATCTGTAGCCATGAAATCAGCCATAACAAGCTCAATAACTCAATGGAAGGGATTGTTTATCTTCTGTAGCCCCATGAAATCAGCCAAAACAAGCTCAATAACTCAATGGAAGGGATTGTTTATCTTCTGTAGCCCCATGAAATCAGCCAAAACAAGCTCAATAACTCAATGGAAGGGATTGTTTGTATTCAGTAGCCCCATGAAATCAGCCAAAACAAGCTCAATAACTCAATGGAAGGGATTGTTTGTCATCTGTAGCCATGAAATCAGCCAAAACAAGCTCAATAACTCAATGGAAGGGATTGTTTATCTTCTGTAGCCCCATGAAATCAGCCAAAACAAGCTCAATAACTCAATGGAAGGGATTGTTTATCTTCTGTAGCCCCATGAAATCAGCCAAAACAAGCTCAATAACTCAATGGAAGGGATTGTTTGTCTTCAGTAGCCCTATGAAATCAGCCAAAACAAGCTCAATAACTCAATGGAAGGGATTGTTTATCTTCTGTAGCCCCATGAAATCAGCCAAAACAAGCTCAATAACTCAATAGAAGGGATTGTTTGTCATCTGTAGCCATGAAATCAGCCATAACAAGCTCAATAACTCAATGGAAGGGATTGTTTATCTTCTGTAGCCCCATGAAATCAGCCAAAACAAGCTCAATAACTCAATGGAAGGGATTGTTTGTCTTCAGTAGCCATGAAATCAGCCAAAACAAGCTCAATAACTCAATGGAAGGGATTGTTTGTCATCTGTAGCCATGAAATCAGCCATAACAAGCTCAATAACTCAATGGAAGGGATTGTTTATCTTCTGTAGCCCCATGAAATCAGCCAAAACAAGCTCAATAACTCAATGGAAGGGATTGTTTATCTTCTGTAGCCCCATGAAATCAGCCAAAACAAGCTCAATAACTCAATGGAAGGGATTGTTTGTATTCAGTAGCCCCATGAAATCAGCCAAAACAAGCTCAATAACTCAATGGAAGGGATTGTTTGTCATCTGTAGCCATGAAATCAGCCAAAACAAGCTCAATAACTCAATGGAAGGGATTGTTTATCTTCTGTAGCCCCATGAAATCAGCCAAAACAAGCTCAATAACTCAATGGAAGGGATTGTTTGTCTTCAGTAGCCCTATGAAATCAGCCAAAACAAGCTCAATAACTCAATGGAAGGGATTGTTTATCTTCTGTAGCCCCATGAAATCAGCCAAAACAAGCTCAATAACTCAATAGAAGGGATTGTTTGTCTTCAGTAGCCATGAAATCAGCCAAAACAAGCTCAATAACTCAATGGAAGGGATTGTTTGTCATCTGTAGCCCCATGAAATCAGCCAAAACAAGCTCAATAACTCAATGGAAGGGATTGTTTATCTTCTGTAGCCCCATGAAATCAGCCAAAACAAGCTCAATAACTCAATGGAAGGGATTGTTTGTCTTCAGTAGCCCTATGAAATCAGCCAAAACAAGCTCAATAACTCAATGGAAGGGATTGTTTATCTTCTGTAGCCCTATGAAATCAGCCAAAACAAGCTCAATAACTCAATAGAAGGGATTGTTTGTCTTCAGTAGCCATGAAATCAGCCAAAACAAGCTCAATAACTCAATGGAAGGGATTGTTTGTCATCTGTAGCCATGAAATCAGCCATAACAAGCTCAATAACTCAATGGAAGGGATTGTTTATCTTCTGTAGCCCCATGAAATCAGCCAAAACAAGCTCAATAACTCAATGGAAGGGATTGTTTATCTTCTGTAGCCCCATGAAATCAGCCAAAACAAGCTCAATAACTCAATGGAAGGGATTGTTTGTATTCAGTAGCCCCATGAAATCAGCCAAAACAAGCTCAATAACTCAATGGAAGGGATTGTTTGTCATCTGTAGCCATGAAATCAGCCAAAACAAGCTCAATAACTCAATGGAAGGGATTGTTTATCTTCTGTAGCCCCATGAAATCAGCCAAAACAAGCTCAATAACTCAATGGAAGGGATTGTTTGTCTTCAGTAGCCCTATGAAATCAGCCAAAACAAGCTCAATAACTCAATGGAAGGGATTGTTTATCTTCTGTAGCCCCATGAAATCAGCCAAAACAAGCTCAATAACTCAATAGAAGGGATTGTTTGTCTTCAGTAGCCATGAAATCAGCCAAAACAAGCTCAATAACTCAATGGAAGGGATTGTTTGTCATCTGTAGCCATGAAATCAGCCATAACAAGCTCAATAACTCAATGGAAGGGATTGTTTGTCATCTGTTGCCATGAAATCAGCCAAAACAAGCTCAATAACTCAATGGACGGGATTGTTTGTCATCTGTTGCCATGAAATCAGCCAAAACAAGCTCAATAACTCAATGGAAGGGATTGTTTGTCTTCAGTAGCCATGAAATCAGCCAAAACAAGCTCAATAACTCAATGGAAGGGATTGTTTGTCATCTGTAGCCATGAAATCAGCCAAAACAAGCTCAATAACTCAATGGAAGGGATTGTTTGTCATCTGTAGCCATGAAATCAGCCAAAACAAGCTCAATAACTCAATGGAAGGGATTGTTTGTCATCTGTAGCCATGAAATCAGCCAAAACAAGCTCAATAACTCAATGGAAGGGATTGTTTGTCTTCTGTAGCCATGGAATCAGCCAAAACAAGCTCAATAACTCAATGGAAGGGATTGTTTATCTTCTGTAGCCCTATGAAATCAGCCAAAACAAGCTCAATAACTCAATAGAAGGGATTGTTTGTCTTCAGTAGCCATGAAATCAGCCAAAACAAGCTCAATAACTCAATGGAAGGGATTGTTTGTCATCTGTAGCCATGAAATCAGCCATAACAAGCTCAATAACTCAATGGAAGGGATTGTTTATCTTCTGTAGCCCCATGAAATCAGCCAAAACAAGCTCAATAACTCAATGGAAGGGATTGTTTATCTTCTGTAGCCCCATGAAATCAGCCAAAACAAGCTCAATAACTCAATGGAAGGGATTGTTTGTATTCAGTAGCCCCATGAAATCAGCCAAAACAAGCTCAATAACTCAATAGAAGGGATTGTTTGTCTTCAGTAGCCATGAAATCAGCCAAAACAAGCTCAATAACTCAATGGAAGGGATTGTTTATCTTCTGTAGCCCCATGAAATCAGCCAAAACAAGCTCAATAACTCAATGGAAGGGATTGTTTATCTTCTGTAGCCCCATGAAATCAGCCAAAACAAGCTCAATAACTCAATGGAAGGGATTGTTTGTATTCAGTAGCCCCATGAAATCAGCCAAAACAAGCTCAATAACTCAATAGAAGGGATTGTTTGTCTTCAGTAGCCATGAAATCAGCCAAAACAAGCTCAATAACTCAATGGAAGGGATTGTTTGTCATCTGTAGCCCCATGAAATCAGCCAAAACAAGCTCAATAACTCAATGGAAGGGATTGTTTATCTTCTGTAGCCCCATGAAATCAGCCAAAACAAGCTCAATAACTCAATGGAAGGGATTGTTTATCTTCTGTAGCCCCATGAAATCAGCCAAAACAAGCTCAATAACTCAATAGAAGGGATTGTTTGTCTTCAGTAGCCATGAAATCAGCCAAAACAAGCTCAATAACTCAATGGAAGGGATTGTTTGTCATCTGTAGCCATGAAATCAGCCATAACAAGCTCAATAACTCAATGGACGGGATTGTTTGTCATCTGTTGCCATGAAATCAGCCAAAACAAGCTCAATAACTCAATGGAATGGATTGTTTGTCTTCAGTAGCCATGAAATCAGCCAAAACAAGCTCAATAACTCAATGGAAGGGATTGTTTGTCATCTGTAGCCATGAAATCAGCCATAACAAGCTCAATAACTCAATGGAAGGGATTGTTTGTCATCTGTTGCCATGAAATCAGCCAAAACAAGCTCAATAACTCAATGGACGGGATTGTTTGTCATCTGTTGCCATGAAATCAGCCAAAACAAGCTCAATAACTCAATGGAAGGGATTGTTTGTCTTCAGTAGCCATGAAATCAGCCAAAACAAGCTCAATAACTCAATGGAAGGGATTGTTTGTCATCTGTAGCCATGAAATCAGCCAAAACAAGCTCAATAACTCAATGGAAGGGATTGTTTGTCATCTGTAGCCATGAAATCAGCCAAAACAAGCTCAATAACTCAATGGAAGGGATTGTTTGTCATCTGTAGCCATGAAATCAGCCAAAACAAGCTCAATAACTCAATGGAAGGGATTGTTTGTCTTCTGTAGCCATGAAATCAGCCAAAACAAGCTCAATAACTCAATGGAAGGGATTGTTTATCTTCTGTAGCCCTATGAAATCAGCCAAAACAAGCTCAATAACTCAATAGAAGGGATTGTTTGTCTTCAGTAGCCATGAAATCAGCCAAAACAAGCTCAATAACTCAATGGAAGGGATTGTTTGTCATCTGTAGCCATGAAATCAGCCATAACAAGCTCAATAACTCAATGGAAGGGATTGTTTATCTTCTGTAGCCCCATGAAATCAGCCAAAACAAGCTCAATAACTCAATGGAAGGGATTGTTTATCTTCTGTAGCCCCATGAAATCAGCCAAAACAAGCTCAATAACTCAATGGAAGGGATTGTTTGTATTCAGTAACCCCATGAAATCAGCCAAAACAAGCTCAATAACTCAATAGAAGGGATTGTTTGTCTTCAGTAGCCATGAAATCAGCCAAAACAAGCTCAATAACTCAATGGAAGGGATTGTTTATCTTCTGTAGCCCCATGAAATCAGCCAAAACAAGCTCAATAACTCAATGGAAGGGATTGTTTATCTTCTGTAGCCCCATGAAATCAGCCAAAACAAGCTCAATAACTCAATGGAAGGGATTGTTTGTATTCAGTAGCCCCATGAAATCAGCCAAAACAAGCTCAATAACTCAATAGAAGGGATTGTTTGTCTTCAGTAGCCATGAAATCAGCCAAAACAAGCTCAATAACTCAATGGAAGGGATTGTTTGTCATCTGTAGCCCCATGAAATCAGCCAAAACAAGCTCAATAACTCAATGGAAGGGATTGTTTATCTTCTGTAGCCCCATGAAATCAGCCAAAACAAGCTCAATAACTCAATGGAAGGGATTGTTTATCTTCTGTAGCCCCATGAAATCAGCCAAAACAAGCTCAATAACTCAATAGAAGGGATTGTTTGTCTTCAGTAGCCATGAAATCAGCCAAAACAAGCTCAATAACTCAATGGAAGGGATTGTTTGTCATCTGTAGCCATGAAATCAGCCATAACAAGCTCAATAACTCAATGGAAGGGATTGTTTGTCATCTGTTGCCATGAAATCAGCCAAAACAAGCTCAATAACTCAATGGACGGGATTGTTTGTCATCTGTTGCCATGAAATCAGCCAAAACAAGCTCAATAACTCAATGGAAGGGATTGTTTGTCTTCAGTAGCCATGAAATCAGCCAAAACAAGCTCAATAACTCAATGGAAGGGATTGTTTGTCATCTGTAGCCATGAAATCAGCCAAAACAAGCTCAATAACTCAATGGAAGGGATTGTTTGTCATCTGTAGCCATGAAATCAGCCAAAACAAGCTCAATAACTCAATGGAAGGGATTGTTTGTCATCTGTAGCCATGAAATCAGCCAAAACAAGCTCAATAACTCAATGGAAGGGATTGTTTGTCTTCTGTAGCCATGAAATCAGCCAAAACAAGCTCAATAACTCAATGCATGCACACACTCCTATTGACTATGCATTCAACTGTATTGTGAATAGACCTTGGATTTACCCAGTTGATCAGTAGAGATTTAACATTCAAATAAATGATTACCATTATGTTGTTATGTAGTTAGATTGGTACAGAATCAATGTTATGTAGTTGTACTTTAGGTCATTAGATAGTGGTGTGTTCTCCTGTGGGCTTTAGGTCATTAGATAGTGGTGTGTTCTCCTGTGGGCTTTAGGTCATTAGATAGTGGTGTGTTCTCCTGTGGGCTTTAGGTCATTATGTAGTGGTGTGTTCTCCTGTGGGCTTTAGGTCATTATGTAGTGGTGTGTTCTCCTGTGGGCTTTAGGTCATTAGATAGTGGTGTGTTCTCCTGTGGGCTTTAGGTCATTAGATAGTGGTGTGTTCTCCTGTGGGCTTTAGGTCATTAGATAGTGGTGTGTTCTCCTGTGGGCTTTTGGTCATTAGATAGTGGTGTGTTCTCCTGTGGGCTTTAGGTCATTAGATAGTGGTGTGTTTTCCTGTGGGCTTTAGGTCATTATGTAGTGGTGTTCTCCTGTGGGCTTTAGGTCATTAGATAGTGGTGTGTTCTCCTGTGGGCTTTAGGTCATTAGATAGTGGTGTGTTCTCCTGTGGGCTTTAGGTCATTAGATAGTGGTGTGTTCTCCTGTGGGCTTTAGGTCATTAGATAGTGGTGTGTTCTCCTGTGGGCTTTAGGTCATTATGTAGTGGTGTGTTCTCCTGTGGGCTTTAGGTCATTATGTAGTGGTGTGTTCTCCTGTGGGCTTTAGGTCATTAGATAATGGTGTGTTCTCCTGTGGGCTTTAGGTCATTATGTAGTGGTGTGTTCTCCTGTGGGCTTTAGGTCATTATGTAGTGGTGTGTTCTCCTGTGGGCTTTAGGTCATTAGATAGTGGTGTGTTCTCCTGTGGGCTTTAGGTCATTAGATAGTGGTGTGTTCTCCTGTGGGCTTTAGGTCATTAGATAGTGGTGTGTTCTCCTGTGGGCTTTAGGTCATTAGATAGTGGTGTGTTCTCCTGTGGGCTTTAGGTCATTAGATAGTGGTGTGTTTTCCTGTGGGCTTTAGGTCATTATGTAGTGGTGTTCTCCTGTGGGCTTTAGGTCATTAGATAGTGGTGTGTTCTCCTGTGGGCTTTAGGTCATTAGATAGTGGTGTGTTCTCCTGTGGGCTTTAGGTCATTAGATAGTGGTGTGTTCTCCTGTGGGCTTTAGGTCATTAGATAGTGGTGTGTTCTCCTGTGGGCTTTAGGTCATTAGATAGTGGTGTGTTCTCCTGTGGGCTTTAGGTCATTAGATAGTGGTGTGTTCTCCTGTGGGCTTTAGGTCATTAGATAGTGGTGTGTTCTCCTGTAGGTTTTAGTTATGTTAATTCTGGTCAATTCAAATGGCTTTAGTTGCATTGGAAACATATGTTTACATTGCCAAAGCAAGTGAAATAGACAGTAAACAATCAGAAATGAACGGTAAAACATTACACTTACAAAAGTTCCAAAGGAATAGAGACATTTCAAATGTCATATTATGTCTATATACAGTGTTGTAACAATGTGCAAATAGTTAAAGTACAAAAGGGAAAATAAATCAACATAAATATAGGTTGTATTTACAATGGTGTTTGTTCTTCACTGGTTGCCCATTTCTTTTGGCAACAGGTCACAAATCTTGCTGCTGTGATGACACACTGTGGTATTTCACCCAATTCAATCAAAATTGAATTTTTCTAAAAATGTTGTTCTGTGTAATCTGAGGGAAATATGTGTCTCTAATATTGTCATACATTTGGCAGGAGGTTACGAAGTTCAGCTCAGTTTCCACCTCATTTTGTGGAAACTTAGTCAAAGTTTTCCTTAATTTTAGGTCAGTCACAGTGGTCAGGTATTCTGCCACTGTGTACTCTCTGTTTAGGGCCAAATAGCATTCTAATTTGTTCCGTTTTTTGGTTAATTCTTTCCAATGTGTCAAGTAATTATATATTTGTTTTCTCATGATTTGGTTGGGTCTAATTGTGTTGCTGTCCTGGGGCTCTGTGGGGTCTGTTTGTGAACAGAGCCCCAGGACCAGCTTGCTGATGGAAGGTTTGGGAATCGCTTCCTTTTAGGTTGTTGTAGAATTTAATTGCTCTTTTCTGGATTTTGATCATTAGCAGGTATCTTCCTAATTCTGCTCTTCATTTATTATTTGGTGTTTTACGTTCTACACGGAGGATGTTTTTGCGAGAGACATTGAACGAGAGACATTGAACGAGAGACATTGTGCAAATGAGCAAAGTTTTGATGCATGCTTGAGTCTGTAGGAAGAGCAGGACTGGCGTACTGGCGTTTTTTCCACGCAGGAAAAAAAAGAGGAAACGCAGAAGAAATATCTTGCAGCGTTTTATAAACACAGATCTAAAATGCTTCTTATTGGAATTTCTGCTCGGCACCAGACTCGTTTTGTGCCTCAGTTGCACTTCTAAACTCTGATGATAATTCACCAAGGGGCATTCTATCACCAGACAGACATTCTATCACCTGACAGACTATTTTTCTCTGTACTGTGTTCAGTGTAGCCAGCCTACATCTATGTTTCAACGGTAAAAATGCTATATTAACTTCATATCGATGGCACATAAGCCATTTTCAAAGGGAGTACATTTTAGGGGCAGTCGCGTTTTTAACATTTTGTCTGAATCACTGGACCTTTAACTCCGGATTCTTCGCTACCAGCTGGCTACAACAAAACGGACGTAGCACACGCTAGCCGTAGCCTCTTACTCACTAGCACTTCACCACCGGACCTTATGATAACTCAGCTATACAGCTGATATCTGCTGGACTGTTCCTTTTTACGGTACTACATCCTGTTTATGTTTAGCCTCAGCCCAAACATGGTTAGTTTATTGTTGTTTCGGTTATTTCTAATTGTACTATATCACTGTAGACCCCCCAGCCTAGCTAAACCTGCCTTAGTTAGCTCCTTTGTCCCTCCCCCCATACACTCAGAGACCGACTCAATTGATGCCTCTAGAGATACTATCTCTTTCATTGTTACCCAAAGCTTAGGTTTACCTCCACTTTACTCATATCCTTCCATATCCTTGTCTGTACATAATGCCCTGAATCTTTTCTATAACACCCGGAAATCTGCCCCCTTTATTCTCTGTACCCAACGCACTAGAAGACCAGTTCTTAAAGCCTTTAGTCATATCCTTATTCTAGTCCTCCTCTGTTCCTCTGGTGATGTAGAGGCTAACCCAGGCCCTGTAGCCCCCAGTATCACTCCTACTCCCCAGGAGCTATCATTTGTTGACTTCTGTAATCGCAAAAGTCTTGGTTTCTTGCACATAAATATCAGAAGTCTACTTCCTAAGTTTGAGTTATTCACTGCGTTAGCACACTCTGCCAACCCTGATGTTCTAGCAGTGTCTGAATCCTGGCTCAGGAAGGCCACCAAAAATTCTGAAATTTCCATCCCCAACTATAACATTTTCCGTCTAAATAGAACTGCCAAAGGGGGTGGAGTTGCAATCTACTGTAGAGATAGCCTGCAGAGCTCTATCATACTATCCAGGTCTGTGCCCAAACAGTTTGACCTTCTACTTCTAAAAATCCACCTTTCCAGAAATAAGTCTCTCACTGTTGCCGCTTGCTACAGACCCCCCTCAGCCCCCAGCTGTGCCCTGGACACCATATGTGAACTGATTGCCCCCCATTTATCCTCTGAGTTTGTACTGCTTGGTGACCTAAATTGGGATATGCTTAATACCCCAGCCATCCTACAATCCAAGCTAGATGCCCTCAACCTCACGCAAATTATCAACGAACCTACCAGGTACAACCCGAAATCCTTAAACATGGGTACCCTCATAGATATCATCCTGACTAACATACCCTCTAAATACACCTCAGCTGTCTTCAACCAGGATCTCAGCGATCACTGCCTTATTGCCTGCGTCCGTAATGGGTCCGCGGTCAAACGACCACCCCCCATCACTGTCAAACGCTCCCTAAAACACTTTAGCGAGGAGGCCTTCCTAATTGACCTGGCCCAGGTATCCTGGATGGATATAGATCTCATTCCGTCAGTAGAGGATGCCTGGTTGTTCCTTAAAAGTAATTTCCTCTCAATCTTAAATAAACATGCCCCATTCAAAAAATACAGAACTAAGAACCGATATAGCCCCTGGTTCTCCTCAGACTTGACTGCCCTTGACCAGCACAAAAACATCCTGTGGCGTACAGCATTAGCATCAAATAGCCCCCGCGATATGCAACTTTTCAGGGAAGTTAGGAACCAATATACACAAGCAGTCAGGAAAGCAAAGGCTAACTTTTTCAAACAGAAATTTGCATCCTGTAGCACTAACTCCAAAAAGTTTTGGGACACTGTAAAGTCCATGGAGAATAAGAGCACTTCCTCCCAGCTGCCCACTGCACTGAGGCTAGGAAACACTATCACCACCGATAAATCTACAATAATCGAGAATTTCAACAAGCATTTTGCTACAGCTGGCCATGCTTTCCATCTGGCTACCACTAACCCGGCCACCAACTCTGCACCCTCTGCTGCAACTTGCCCATGCCCCCCCCCCCGCTTCTCCTTCACACAAATTCAGACAGCTGATGTTTTGAAAGCGCTGCAAAATCTGGACCCCTACAAATCAGCTGGGCTAGACAATCTGGACCCTTTCTTCCTAAAACTAGCCGCCGAAATTGTCGCAACCCCTATTACTAGTCTGTTCAACCTCTCTTTCATAACGTCTGAGATCCCCAGAGATTGGAAATCTGCCGCGGTCATCCCCCTCTTCAAAGGGGGTGACACTCTAGATCCAAACTGCTACAGACCTATATCCATCCTGCCCTGCCTTTCGAAAGTATTCGAAAGCCAAGTTAACAAACAGATCATCAACCATTTCGAATACCACCGTACCTTCTCCGCTATGCAATCCGGTTTCCGAGCTGGTCACGGGTGCACTTCAGCCACGCTCAAGGTCCTAAACGATATTATAACCGCGATTGATAATAGACAGTACTGTGCAGTCGTCTTCATCGACCTGGCCAAGGCTTTCGACTCTGTCAACCACTGCATTCTTATTGGCAGACTAAATAGCCTTGGTTTCTCAAATGACTGCCTCGCCTGGTTCACCAACTACTTCTCAGATAGAGTTCAGTGTGTCAAATCGGAGGGCCTGTTGTCTGGACCTATGGCAGTCTCTATGGGGGTGCCACAGGGTTCAATTCTTGGGCCGACACTTTTCTCCGTGTATATCAATGATGTCGCTCTTGCTGCTGGTGACTCTCAGATCCACCTCTACGCAGACGACACCATTTTGTATACATCTGGCCCTTCATTGGACACTGTGTTAACAAACCTCCAAACGAGCTTCAATGCCATACAACAATCCTTCAGTAGCCTTCAACTGCTCTTAAACACTAGTAAAACTAAATGCATGCTTTTCAATCGAACGCTGCTAGCACCCGCCCACCCGACTAGAATCACCACTCTCGACGGGTCTGACCTAGAGTATGTGGACAACTACAAATATCTAGGTGTCTGGTTAGACTGTAAACTCAACTTCCAGACTCACATAAAGAATCTCCAATCCAAAGTTAAATCTAGAATCGGCTTCCTATTTCGCAACAAAGCCTCCTTCACTCATGCTGCCAAACATGCCCTCGTAAAACTGACTATCCTACCGATCCTTGACTTCGGCGATGTCATTTACAAAATAGCCTCCAACACTCTACTCAGCAAATTGGATGTAGTCTATCACAGTGCCATCCGTTTTGTCTCCAAAGCCCCATACACTACCCACCACTGTGACCTGTACGCTCTTGTTGGCTGGTCCTCACTACATGTTCGTCGTCAAACCCACTGGCTCCAGGCCATCTATAAATCACTGCTAGGCAAATCCCCGCCTTATCTTAGCTCATTGGTCACCATAGCAGCACCCACCCGTAGTCTGCGCTCCAGCAGGTATATCTCACTGGTCATCCACAAAACCAACACCTCCTTTGGCCGCCATTCCTTCCAGTTCTCTGCTGCCAATGACTGGAACGAATTGCAAAAATCTCTGAAGCTGGAGACTCTTATCTCCCTCAATAACTTTAAGCATCAGTTGTCAGAGCACCTTACCGATCACTGCACCTGTACACAGCCCATCTGAAATTAGCCCACCCAACTACCTCATCCCTATATTGTTATCTATTTTGCTCTTTTGCACCCCAGTATCTCTATTTGCACATAATCTCTTGCACATCTAGCATTCCAGTGTTAATACTATCGTAATTATTCTGCACTATAGCCTATTTATTGCCTTACCTCCATAACTTGCTACATTTGCACACACTGTATATATATTTTCTGTTGTATTTCTGACTTTATGTTTTTTTTTACCCCATATGTAACTCTGTGTTGTTTTTATCGCACTGCTTTGCTTTATCTTGGCCAGGTCGCAGTTGTAAATGAGAACCTGTTCTCAACTGGCTTACCTGGTTAAATAAAGGTGAAAAAAAAAAAAAAAAAAAAAAAAGTATCTTCTCAACTGCGTTACCCACTCCAGTCGGCAGATGGCGATATGCGTCTCTCAGGCGATGCTACCAGTGTGACGTATAATCTAGTGGACGGGACGTTTCTTTAACAACAACATCTAGTCAGGCACCTCGGTAGCTTGTTAGGCGACATAGCAGAAACATTCAATCTCTGGACTGTGTTATGAACACAATTATATCGAATCTACTTTTTGACTTCATATTTACCTTGTTGTTGTTGTTAGTCAGCTAGCTGTCTTGATAAGTTGGCCTAGCGCTAGGCTAATGCTAGCTAGCTAACATCCCCGACCATGAGCTCACTAAGCTACTCTCCTCCTGCTAAAGAAGAGGAGGTCTGCTGGACGGAGAAAGAAGCTCTAGTGAAAGAGGAGGAGGAAGAGGAGGATGTTACAATACAAAAACAAGTAGAGGGTGAAGCTGTTACCGTGAAAGAAGAAGAGAAAGACGTTACAGTGAAAGAAGAGGAAGACGCGTTCAGAGTGAAAGAGGAGGAGGATGTTACAGTGAAAGAAGAGGAAGACGCGTTCAGAGTGAAAGAGGAGGAGGATGTTACAGTGAAAGAAGAGGAAGACGCGTTCAGAGTTAAAGAGGAGGAGGATGTTACAGTGAAAGAAGAGGAAGACGCGTTCAGAGTTAAAGAGGAGGAGGATGTTACTGAGAAAGAAGAGGAAGACGCGTTCAGAGTTAAAGAGGAGGAGGATGTTACTGAGAAAGAAGAGCGGGAACAGAAAGAGGATGTCGTTTTTAAAGTGAAAGAGGAGGAGACAGAAGGCCAGATGAACACCAGTAAGTACTAATCATAATAACGGCCACGAACTTTACAGTTGTTGAACTGATGGACACAGACGTGGTTTTAAAGCAGCAATGGTTTTTGTTTGGCATACATTTTAAAGTGAAAAATCAGAGTCTCGTGTAATTCCGTTATAGTGTAATTGCCCAGCTCCTAACTATACTGAACAAAAATATAAACGCAACATGCAACAATTTAAAATATTTTACTGAGTTACAGTTCATTGAAATAAACTAATCTATGGATTTCATGACTGGGCAGGGGCGCAGCAATGGAGCCAGGCCCAGCCAATCAGAGTGAGTTTTTCCCCACGAAAGGGCTTTATTTTAGACAGAAATACTCCTCAGTTTGCTCAGATTTGAGCCCTGAACTATAATAATAATAACACATTGGTTAAATCTGCCTGCTACAGTGGGTGGTATATTCTTTAATCTGCCTGCCACAGTGGCTGGTATATTCTTTAATCTGCCTGCTACAGTGGCTGGTATATTCTTTAATCTGCCTGCTACAGTGGCTGGTATATTCTTTAATCTGCCTGCCACAGTGGCTGGTATATTCTTTAATCTGCCTGCTACAGTGGCTGGTATATTCTTTAATCTGCCTGCCACAGTGGCTGGTATATTCTTTAATCTGCCTGCCACAGTGGCTGATATATTCTTTAATCTGCCTGCCACAGTGGCTGGTATATTCTTTAATCTGCCTGCCACAGTGGCTGGTATATTCTTTAATCTGCCTGCTACAGTGGCTGGTATATTCTTTATTCTGCCTGCTACAGTGGCTGGTATATTCTTTAATCTGCCTACCACAGTGGCTGGTATATTCTTTAATCTGCCTGCTACAGTGGCTGGTATATTCTTTAATCTACCTGCTACAGTGGCTGGTATATTCTTTAATCTGCCTGCCACAGTGGCTGGTATATTCTTTAATCTGCCTGCCACAGTGGCTGGTATATTCTTTAATCTGCCTGCTACAGTGGCTGGTATATTCTTTAATCTGCCTGCCACAGTGGCTGGTATATTCTTTAATCTGCCTGCCACAGTGGCTGGTATATTCTTTAATCTGCCTGCCACAGTGGCTGGTATATTCTTTAATCTGCCTGCTACAGTGGCTGGTATATTCTTTAATCTGCCTGCCACAGTGGCTGGTATATTCTTTAATCTGCCTGCTACAGTGGCTGGTATATTCTTTAATCAGTGGCTGGTATTTTCTTTAATATTTCTGCTACAGTGGCTAATATATTCTTTAATCTGCCTGCTACAGTGGCTAATATATTCTTTAATCTGCCTGCTACAGTGGCTGGTATATTCTTTCATCCGCCTGCCACAGTGGCTGGTATATTCTTTCATCTGCCTGCTACAGTGGCTGGTATATTCTTTAATCTGCCTGCCACAGTGGCTGGTATATTCTTTAATCTGCCTGCCACAGTGGCTGGTATATTCTTTAATCTGCCTGCTACAGTGGCTGGTATATTCTTTATTCTGCCTGCTACAGTGGCTGGTATATTCTTTAATCTGCCTACCACAGTGGCTGGTATATTCTTTAATCTGCCTGCTACAGTGGCTGGTATATTCTTTAATCTACCTGCTACAGTGGCTGGTATATTCTTTAATCTGCCTGCCACAGTGGCTGGTATATTCTTTAATCTGCCTGCCACAGTGGCTGGTATATTCTTTAATCTGCCTGCTACAGTGGCTGGTATATTCTTTAATCTGCCTGCCACAGTGGCTGGTATATTCTTTAATCTGCCTGCCACAGTGGCTGGTATATTCTTTAATCTGCCTGCCACAGTGGCTGGTATATTCTTTAATCTGCCTGCTACAGTGGCTGGTATATTCTTTAATCTGCCTGCCACAGTGGCTGGTATATTCTTTAATCTGCCTGCTACAGTGGCTGGTATATTCTTTAATCTGCCTGCCACAGTGGCTGGTATAATCTTTAATCTGCCTGCCACAGTGGCTGGTATATTCTTTAATCTGCCTGCTACAGTGGCTGGTATATTCTTTAATCTGCCTGCTACAGTGGCTGGTATATTCTTTAATCTGCCTGCCACAGTGGCTGGTATATTCTTTAATCTGCCTGCCACAGTGGCTGGTATATTCTTTAATCTGCCTGCCACAGTGGCTGGTATATTCTTTAATCTGCCTGCCACAGTGGCTGGTATATTCTTTAATCTGCCTGCTACAGTGGCTGGTATATTCTTTATTCTGCCTGCTACAGTGGCTGGTATATTCTTTAATCTGCCTACCACAGTGGCTGGTATATTATTTAATCTGCCTGCTACAGTGGCTGCTATATTCTTTAATCTACCTGCCACAGTGGCTTGTATATTCTTTAATCTGCCTGCCACAGTGGCTGGTATATTATTTAATCTGCCTGCCACAGTGGCTGGTATATTCTTTAATCTGCCTGCCACAGTGGCTGGTATATTCTTTCATCTGCCTGCCACAGTGGCTGGTATATTCTTTCATCTGCCTGCCACAGTGGCTGGTATATTATTTCATCTGCCTGCCACAGTGGCTGGTATATTCTTTAATCTGCCTGCCACAGTTGCTGGTATATTATTTAATCTGCCTGCTACAGTGGCTGCTATATACTTTAATCTACCTGCCACAGTGGCTTGTATATTCTTTAATCTGCCTGCCACAGTGGCTGGTATATTATTTAATCTGCCTGCCACAGTGGCTGGTATATTCTTTAATCTGCCTGCCACAGTGGCTGGTATATTCTTTCATCTGCCTGCCACAGTGGCTGGTATATTCTTTAATCTGCCTGCCACAGTGGCTGGTATATTATTTCATCTGCCTGCCACAGTGGCTGGTATATTCTTTAATCTGCCTGCCACAGTTGCTGGTATATTCTTTAATCAGTGGCTGGTATTTTCTTTAATATTTCTGCTACAGTGGCTAATATATTCTTTAATCTGCCTGCTACAGTGGCTGGTATATTCTTTAATCTGCCTGCCACAGTGGCTGGTATATTAATTAATCTGCCTGCTACAGTGGCTGGTATATTCTTTAATCTGCCTGCCACAGTTGCTGATATATTATTTAATCTGCCTGCCACAGTGGCTGGTATATTAATTAATCTGCCTGCTACAGTGGCTAATATATTCTTTAATCTGCCTGCTACAGTGGCTGGTATATTCTTTCATCCGCCTGCCACAGTGGCTGGTATATTCTTTCATCTGCCTGCCACAGTGGCTGGTATATTCTTTCATCTGCCTGCCACAGTGGCTGGTATATTCTTTAATCTGCCTGCTACAGTTGCTGGTATATTCTTTAATCTGCCTGCCACAGTCGCTGGTATATTCTTTCATCTGCCTGCCACAGTGCCTGGTATATTATTTCATCTGCCTGCCACAGTGGCTGGTATATTCTTTAATCTGCCTGCCACAGTTGCTGGTATATTCTTTAATCAGTGGCTGGTATATTCTTTAATATTTCTGCTACAGTGGCTGATATATTCTTTAATCTGCCTGCCACAGTGGCTGGTATATTCTTTAATCTGCCTGCCACAGTGGCTGGTATATTCTTTAATCTGCCTGCCACAGTGCCTGGTATATTCTTTAATCTGCCTGCTACAGTGGCTGGTATATTCTTTAATCTGGCTGCTACAGTGGCTGGTATATTCTTTAATCTGCCTGCCACAGTGGCTGGTATATTCTTTAATCTGCCTGCCACAGTGGCTGATATATTCTTTAATCTGCCTGCCACAGAGGCTGGTATATTCTTTAATCTGCCTGCTACAGTGGCTGGTATATTCTTTAATCTGCCTGCTACAGTGGCTGGTATATTCTTTAATCTGCCTGCCACAGTTGCTGGTATATTCTTTAATCTGCCTGCCACAGAGGCTGGTATATTCTTTAATCTGCCTGCCACAGAGGCTGGTATATTCTTTAATCTGCCTGCTACAGTGGCTGGTATATTCTTTCATCTGCCTGCCACAGTGGCTGGTATATTCTTTCATCTGCCTGCTACAGTTGCTGGTATATTCTTTCATCTGCCTGCCATAGTCGCTGGTATATTCTTTCATCTGCCTGCCACAGTGCCTGGTATATTATTTAATCTGCCTGCCACAGTCGCTGGTATATTCTTTCATCTGCCTGCCACAGTGGCTGGTATATTCTTTCATCTGCCTGCCACAGTTGCTGGTATATTCTTTAATCAGTGGCTGGTATATTCTTTAATCTGCCTGCTACAGTGGCTGGTATATTCTTTAATCTGCCTGCCACAGTTGCTGGTATATTCTTTAATCTGCCTGCCACAGAGGCTGGTATATTCTTTAATCTGCCTGCCACAGAGGCTGGTATATTCTTTAATCTGCCTGCTACAGTGGCTGGTATATTCTTTCATCTGCCTGCCACAGTGGCTGGTATATTCTTTCATCTGCCTGCTACAGTTGCTGGTATATTCTTTCATCTGCCTGCCATAGTCGCTGGTATATTCTTTCATCTGCCTGCCACAGTGCCTGGTATATTATTTAATCTGCCTGCCACAGTCGCTGGTATATTCTTTCATCTGCCTGCCACAGTGGCTGGTATATTCTTTCATCTGCCTGCCACAGTTGCTGGTATATTCTTTAATCAGTGGCTGGTATATTCTTTAATCTGCCTGCTACAGTGGCTGGTATATTCTTTAATCTGCCTGACACAGTTGCTGGTATATTCTTTAATCTGCCTGCCACAGAGGCTGGTATATTCTTTAATCTGCCTGCCACAGTGGCTGGTACATTCTTTAATCTTTCTGCTACAGTGGCTGGTATATTCTTTAATCTACCTGCCACAGTGGCTGGTATATTCTTTAATCTGCCTGCCACAGTGGCTGGTATATTCTTTAATCTGCCTGCCACAGTGGCTGGTACATTCTTTAATCTTTCTGCTACAGTGGCTGGTATATTCTTTAATCTGCCTGCCACAGTGGCTGGTATATTCTTTAATCTGCCTGCCACAGTGGCTGGTATATTCTTTAATCTGCCTGCCACAGTGGCTTGTATATTCTTTAATTTGCCTGCCACAGTGGCTGGTATATTCTTTAATCTGCTGCCACAGTGGCTGGTATATTCTTTAATCTGCCTGCCACAGTGGCTTGTATATTATTTCATCTGCCTGCCACAGTGGCTAATATATTCTGTAATCTGCCTGCCACAGTGGCTGGTATATTCTGTAATCTGCCTGCCACAGTGGCTGGTATATTCTTTAATCTGCCTGCCACAGTGGCTGGTATATTCTTTAATCTGCCTGCCGCAGTGGCTGGTATATTCTTTAATCTGCCTGCTACAGTTGCTGGTATATTATTTCATCTGCCTGCCACAGTGGCTTGTATATTCTTTCATCTGCCTGCCACAGTGGCTGGTATATTCTTTCATCTGCCTGCCACAGTGGCTGGTATATTATTTCATCTGCCTGCCACAGTGGCTGGTATATTCTTTAATCTGCCTGCCACAGTTGCTGGTATATTCTTTAATCAGTGGCTGGTATTTTCTTTAATATTTCTGCTACAGTGGCTAATATATTCTTTAATCTGCATGCCACAGTGGCTGGTATATTAATTAATCTGCCTGCTACAGTGGCTGGTATATTCTTTAATCTGCCTGCCACAGTTGCTGATATATTATTTAATCTGCCTGCCACAGTGGCTGGTATATTCTTTCATCCGCCTGCCACAGTGGCTGGTATATTCTTTCATCTGCCTGCCACAGTGCCTGGTATATTATTTCATCTGCCTGCCACAGTGGCTGGTATATTCTTTAATCTGCCTGCCACAGTTGCTGGTATATTCTTTAATCTGCCTGCCACAGTCGCTGGTATATTCTTTCATCTGCCTGCCACAGTGCCTGGTATATTATTTCATCTGCCTGCCACAGTGGCTGGTATATTCTTTAATCTGCCTGCCACAGTTAATGGTATATTCTTTAATCAGTGGCTGGTATATTATTTAATATTTCTGCTACAGTGGCTGATATATTCTTTAATCTGCCTGCTACAGTGGCTGGTATATTATTTAATCTGCCTGCTACAGTGGCTGGTATATTCTTTAATCTGCCTGCTACAGTGGCTGGTATATTCTTTAATCTGCCTGCAACAGTTGCTGGTATATTCCTTAATCTGCCTGCCACAGAGGCTGGTATATTCTTTAATCTGCCTGCCACAGAGGCTGGTATATTCTTTAATCTGCCTACTACAGTGGCTGGTATATTCTTTCATCTGCCTGCCACAGTGGCTGGTATATTCTTTAATCTGCCTGCTACAGTTGCTGGTATATTCTTTAATCTGCCTGCCACAGTTGCTGATATATTATTTAATCTGCCTGCCACAGTGGCTGGTATATTCTTTCATCCGCCTGCCACAGTGGCTGGTATATTCTTTCATCTGCCTGCCACAGTGCCTGGTATATTCTTTAATCTGCCTGCCACAGTGGCTGGTATATTCTTTAATCTGCCTGCCACAGTTGCTGGTATATTCTTTAATCTGCCTGCCACAGTCGCTGGTATATTCTTTCATCTGCCTGCCACAGTGCCTGGTATATTATTTCATCTGCCTGCCACAGTGGCTGGTATATTCTTTAATCTGCCTGCCACAGTTAATGGTATATTCTTTAATCAGTGGCTGGTATATTCTTTAATATTTCTGCTACAGTGGCTGATATATTCTTTAATATTTCTGCTACAGTGGCTGATATATTCTTTCATCTGCCTGCCACAGTGGCTGGTATATTCTTTAATCTGCCTGCTACAGTGGCTGGTATATTCTTTAATCTGCCTGCCACAGTGGCTGGTATATTCTTTAATCTGCCTGCTACAGTGGCTGATATATTCTTTCATCTGCCTGCCACAGTGGCTGGTATATTCTTTAATCTGCCTGCTACAGTGGCTGGTATATTCTTTAATCTGCCTGCCACAGTGGCTGGTATATTCTTTAATCTGCCTGCTACAGTGGCTGGTATATTCTTTAATCTGCCTGCTACAGTGGCTGGTATATTCTTTAATCTGCCTGCCACAGTGGCTGGTATATTCTTTAATCTGCCTGCCACAGTGGCTGGTATATTCTTTAATCTGCCTGCCACAGTGGCCGGTATATTCTTTAATCTGCCTGCCACAGTGGCTGGTATATTCTTTAATCTGCCTGCTACAGTGGCTGGTATATTCTTTATTCTGCCTGCTACAGTGGCTGGTATATTCTTTAATCTGCCTACCACAGTGGCTGGTATATTATTTAATCTGCCTGCTACAGTGGCTGGTATATTCTTTAATCTGCCTGCTACAGTGGCTGGTATATTCTTTAATCTGCCTGCCACAGTGGCTGGTATATTCTTTAATCTGCCTGCCACAGTGGCTGCTATATTCTTTAATCTGCCTGCTACAGTGGCTGGTATATTCTTTAATCTGCCTGCTACAGTGGCTGCTATATTCTTTAATCTACCTGCCACAGTGGCTTGTATATTCTTTAATCTGCCTGCTACAGTGGCTGGTATATTCTTTAATCTGCCTGCCACAGTGGCTGGTATATTCTTTAATCTGCCTGCCACAGTGGCTGCTATATTCTTTAATCTGCCTGCTACAGTGGCTGGTATATTCTTTAATCTGCCTGCTACAGTGGCTGCTATATTCTTTAATCTACCTGCCACAGTGGCTTGTATATTCTTTAATCTGCCTGCCACAGTGGCTGGTATATTATTTAATCTGCCTGCCACAGTGGCTGGTATATTATTTAATCTGCCTGCCACAGTGGCTGGTATATTCTTTCATCTGCCTGCCACAGTGGCTGGTATATTCTTTCATCTGCCTGCCACAGTGGCTGGTATATTATTTCATCTGCCTGCCACAGTGGCTGGTATATTCTTTAATCTGCCTGCCACAGTTGCTGGTATATTCTTTAATCAGTGGCTGGTATTTTCTTTAATATTTCTGCTACAGTGGCAAATATATTCTTTAATCTGCCTGCTACAGTGGCTGGTATATTCTTTAATCTGCCTGCCACAGTGGCTGGTATATTAATTAATCTGCCTGCTACAGTGGCTGGTATATTCTTTAATCTGCCTGCCACAGTTGCTGATATATTATTTAATCTGCCTGCCACAGTGGCTGGTATATTAATTAATCTGCCTGCTACAGTGGCTGGTATATTCTTTCATCCGCCTGCCACAGTGGCTGGTATATTCTTTCATCTGCCTGCCACAGTGGCTGGTATATTCTTTCATCTGCCTGCCACAGTGGCTGGTATATTCTTTAATCTGCCTGCTACAGTTGCTGGTATATTCTTTAATCTGCCTGCCACAGTCGCTGGTATATTCTTTCATCTGCCTGCCACAGTGCCTGGTATATTATTTCATCTGCCTGCCACAGTGGCTGGTATATTCTTTAATCTGCCTGCCACAGTTGCTGGTATATTCTTTAATCAGTGGCTGGTATATTCTTTAATATTTCTGCTACAGTGGCTGATATATTCTTTAATCTGCCTGCCACAGTGGCTAGTATATTCTTTAATCTGCCTGCTACAGTGGCTGGTATATTCTTTAATCTGCCTGCCACAGTGGCTGGTATATTCTTTAATCTGCCTGCCACAGTGGCTGGTATATTCTTTAATCTGCCTGCCACAGTGGCTGGTATATTCTTTAATCTGCCTGCTACAGTGGCTGGTATATTCTTTAATCTGGCTGCTACAGTGGCTGGTATATTCTTTAATCTGCCTGCCACAGAGGCTGGTATATTCTTTAATCTGCCTGCTACAGTGGCTGGTATATTCTTTAATCTGCCTGCTTCAGTGGCTGGTATATTCTTTAATCTGCCTGCCACAGTTGCTGGTATATTCTTTAATCTGCCTGCCACAGAGGCTGGTATATTCTTTAATCTGCCTGCCACAGAGGCTGGTATATTCTTTAATCTGCCTGCTACAGTGGCTGGTATATTCTTTCATCTGCCTGCCACAGTGGCTGGTATATTCTTTAATCTGCCTGCTACAGTTGCTGGTATATTCTTTAATCTGCCTGCCACAGTGGCTGGTATATTCTTTAATCTGCCTGCCACAGTGGCTGATATATTCTTTAATCTGCCTGCCACAGAGGCTGGTATATTCTTTAATCTGCCTGCTACAGTGGCTGGTATATTCTTTAATCTGCCTGCTACAGTGGCTGGTATATTATTTAATCTGCCTGCCACAGTTGCTGGTATATTCTTTAATCTGCCTGCCACAGAGGCTGGTATATTCTTTAATCTGCCTGCCACAGAGGCTGGTATATTCTTTAATCTGCCTGCTACAGTGGCTGGTATATTCTTTCATCTGCCTGCCACAGTGGCTGGTATATTCTTTAATCTGCCTGCTACAGTTGCTGGTATATTCTTTCATCTGCCTGCCATAGTCGCTGGTATATTCTTTCATCTGCCTGCCACAGTGCCTGGTATATTATTTAATCTGCCTGCCACAGTCGCTGGTATATTCTTTCATCTGCCTGCCACAGTGGCTGGTATATTCTTTCATCTGCCTGCCACAGTTGCTGGTATATTCTTTAATCAGTGGCTGGTATATTTTTTAATATTTCTGCCACAGTCGCTGGTATATTCTTTCATCTGCCTGCCACAGTGCCTGGTATATTCTTTAATCTGCCTGCCACAGAGGCTGGTATATTCTTTAATCTGCCTGCTACAGTGGCTGGTATATTCTTTAATCTGCCTGCTACAGTGGCTGGTATATTCTTTAATCTGCCTGCCACAGTTGCTGGTATATTCTTTAATCTGCCTGCCACAGTGGCTTGTATATTCTTTAATCTGCTGCCACAGTGGCTGGTATATTCTTTAATCTGCCTGCCACAGTGGCTGGTATATTCTTTAATCTGCCTGCCACAGTGGCTGGTATATTCTTTAATCTGCCTGCCACAGTGGCTTGTATATTATTTCATCTGCCTGCCACAGTGGCTAATATATTCTGTAATCTGCCTGCCACAGTGGCTGGTATATTCTTTAATCTGCCTGCCACAGTGGCTGGTATATTCTTTAATCTGCCTGCCACAGTGGCTGGTATATTCTTTAATCTGCCTGCTACAGTTGCTGGTATATTCTTTCATCTGCCTGCCACAGTGGCTTGTATATTCTTTCATCTGCCTGCCACAGTGGCTGGTATATTATTTCATCTGCCTGCCACAGTGGCTGGTATATTATTTCATCTGCCTGCCACAGTGGCTGGTATATTCTTTAATCAGTGGCTGGTATTTTCTTTAATATTTCTGCTACAGTGGCTAATATATTCTTTAATCTGCATGCCACAGTGGCTGGTATATTAATTAATCTGCCTGCTACAGTGGCTGGTATATTCTTTAATCTGCCTGCCACAGTTGCTGATATATTATTTAATCTGCCTGCCACAGTGGCTGGTATATTCTTTCATCCGCCTGCCACAGTGGCTGGTATATTCTTTAATCTGCCTGCCACAGAGGCTGGTATATTCTTTAATCTGCCTGCCACAGAGGCTGGTATATTCTTTAATCTGCCTGCCACAGAGGCTGGTATATTCTTTAATCTGCCTACTACAGTGGCTGGTATATTCTTTCATCTGCCTGCCACAGTGGCTGGTATATTCTTTAATCTGCCTGCTACAGTTGCTGGTATATTCTTTAATCTGCCTGCCACAGTTGCTGATATATTATTTAATCTGCCTGCCACAGTGGCTGGTATATTCTTTCATCCGCCTGCCACAGTGGCTGGTATATTCTTTCATCTGCCTGCCACAGTGCCTGGTATATTCTTTAATCTGCCTGCCACAGTGGCTGGTATATTCTTTAATCTGCCTGCCACAGTTGCTGGTATATTCTTTAATCTGCCTGCCACAGTCGCTGGTATATTCTTTCATCTGCCTGCCACAGTGCCTGGTATATTATTTCATCTGCCTGCCACAGTGGCTGGTATATTCTTTAATCTGCCTGCCACAGTTAATGGTATATTCTTTAATCAGTGGCTGGTATATTCTTTAATATTTCTGCTACAGTGGCTGATATATTCTTTAATATTTCTGCTACAGTGGCTGATATATTCTTTCATCTGCCTGCCACAGTGGCTGGTATATTCTTTAATCTGCCTGCTACAGTGGCTGGTATATTCTTTAATCTGCCTGCCACAGTGGCTGGTATATTCTTTAATCTGCCTGCTACAGTGGCTGATATATTCTTTCATCTGCCTGCCACAGTGGCTGGTATATTCTTTAATCTGCCTGCTACAGTGGCTGGTATATTCTTTAATCTGCCTGCCACAGTGGCTGGTATATTCTTTAATCTGCCTGCTACAGTGGCTGGTATATTCTTTAATCTGCCTGCTACAGTGGCTGGTATATTCTTTAATCTGCCTGCCACAGTGGCTGGTATATTCTTTAATCTGCCTGCCACAGTGGCTGGTATATTCTTTAATCTGCCTGCCACAGTGGCCGGTATATTCTTTAATCTGCCTGCCACAGTGGCTGGTATATTCTTTAATCTGCCTGCTACAGTGGCTGGTATATTCTTTATTCTGCCTGCTACAGTGGCTGGTATATTCTTTAATCTGCCTACCACAGTGGCTGGTATATTATTTAATCTGCCTGCTACAGTGGCTGGTATATTCTTTAATCTGCCTGCTACAGTGGCTGGTATATTCTTTAATCTGCCTGCCACAGTGGCTGGTATATTCTTTAATCTGCCTGCCACAGTGGCTGCTATATTCTTTAATCTGCCTGCTACAGTGGCTGGTATATTCTTTAATCTGCCTGCTACAGTGGCTGCTATATTCTTTAATCTACCTGCCACAGTGGCTTGTATATTCTTTAATCTGCCTGCCACAGTGGCTGGTATATTATTTAATCTGCCTGCCACAGTGGCTGGTATATTATTTAATCTGCCTGCCACAGTGGCTGGTATATTCTTTCATCTGCCTGCCACAGTGGCTGGTATATTATTTAATCTGCCTGCCACAGTGGCTGGTATATTATTTAATCTGCCTGCCACAGTGGCTGGTATATTCTTTCATCTGCCTGCCACAGTGGCTGGTATATTCTTTCATCTGCCTGCCACAGTGGCTGGTATATTATTTCATCTGCCTGCCACAGTGGCTGGTATATTCTTTAATCTGCCTGCCACAGTTGCTGGTATATTCTTTAATCAGTGGCTGGTATTTTCTTTAATATTTCTGCTACAGTGGCAAATATATTCTTTAATCTGCCTGCTACAGTGGCTGGTATATTCTTTAATCTGCCTGCCACAGTGGCTGGTATATTAATTAATCTGCCTGCTACAGTGGCTGGTATATTCTTTAATCTGCCTGCCACAGTTGCTGATATATTATTTAATCTGCCTGCCACAGTGGCTGGTATATTAATTAATCTGCCTGCTACAGTGGCTGGTATATTCTTTCATCCGCCTGCCACAGTGGCTGGTATATTCTTTCATCTGCCTGCCACAGTGGCTGGTATATTCTTTCATCTGCCTGCCACAGTGGCTGGTATATTCTTTAATCTGCCTGCTACAGTTGCTGGTATATTCTTTAATCTGCCTGCCACAGTCGCTGGTATATTCTTTCATCTGCCTGCCACAGTGCCTGGTATATTATTTCATCTGCCTGCCACAGTGGCTGGTATATTCTTTAATCTGCCTGCCACAGTTGCTGGTATATTCTTTAATCAGTGGCTGGTATATTCTTTAATATTTCTGCTACAGTGGCTGATATATTCTTTAATCTGCCTGCCACAGTGGCTAGTATATTCTTTAATCTGCCTGCTACAGTGGCTGGTATATTCTTTAATCTGCCTGCCACAGTGGCTGGTATATTCTTTAATCTGCCTGCCACAGTGGCTGGTATATTCTTTAATCTGCCTGCCACAGTGGCTGGTATATTCTTTAATCTGCCTGCTACAGTGGCTGGTATATTCTTTAATCTGGCTGCTACAGTGGCTGGTATATTCTTTAATCTGCCTGCCACAGTGGCTGGTATATTCTTTAATCTGCCTGCCACAGAGGCTGGTATATTCTTTAATCTGCCTGCTACAGTGGCTGGTATATTCTTTAATCTGCCTGCTTCAGTGGCTGGTATATTCTTTAATCTGCCTGCCACAGTTGCTGGTATATTCTTTAATCTGCCTGCCACAGAGGCTGGTATATTCTTTAATCTGCCTGCCACAGAGGCTGGTATATTCTTTAATCTGCCTGCTACAGTGGCTGGTATATTCTTTCATCTGCCTGCCACAGTGGCTGGTATATTCTTTAATCTGCCTGCTACAGTTGCTGGTATATTCTTTAATCTGCCTGCCACAGTGGCTGGTATATTCTTTAATCTGCCTGCCACAGTGGCTGATATATTCTTTAATCTGCCTGCCACAGAGGCTGGTATATTCTTTAATCTGCCTGCTACAGTGGCTGGTATATTCTTTAATCTGCCTGCTACAGTGGCTGGTATATTATTTAATCTGCCTGCCACAGTTGCTGGTATATTCTTTAATCTGCCTGCCACAGAGGCTGGTATATTCTTTAATCTGCCTGCCACAGAGGCTGGTATATTCTTTAATCTGCCTGCTACAGTGGCTGGTATATTCTTTCATCTGCCTGCCACAGTGGCTGGTATATTCTTTAATCTGCCTGCTACAGTTGCTGGTATATTCTTTCATCTGCCTGCCATAGTCGCTGGTATATTCTTTCATCTGCCTGCCACAGTGCCTGGTATATTATTTAATCTGCCTGCCACAGTCGCTGGTATATTCTTTCATCTGCCTGCCACAGTGGCTGGTATATTCTTTCATCTGCCTGCCACAGTTGCTGGTATATTCTTTAATCAGTGGCTGGTATATTTTTTAATATTTCTGCCACAGTCGCTGGTATATTCTTTCATCTGCCTGCCACAGTGCCTGGTATATTCTTTAATCTGCCTGCCACAGAGGCTGGTATATTCTTTAATCTGCCTGCTACAGTGGCTGGTATATTCTTTAATCTGCCTGCTACAGTGGCTGGTATATTCTTTAATCTGCCTGCCACAGTTGCTGGTATATTCTTTAATCTGCCTGCCACAGTGGCTTGTATATTCTTTAATCTGCTGCCACAGTGGCTGGTATATTCTTTAATCTGCCTGCCACAGTGGCTGGTATATTCTTTAATCTGCCTGCCACAGTGGCTGGTATATTCTTTAATCTGCCTGCCACAGTGGCTTGTATATTATTTCATCTGCCTGCCACAGTGGCTAATATATTCTGTAATCTGCCTGCCACAGTGGCTGGTATATTCTTTAATCTGCCTGCCACAGTGGCTGGTATATTCTTTAATCTGCCTGCCACAGTGGCTGGTATATTCTTTAATCTGCCTGCTACAGTTGCTGGTATATTCTTTCATCTGCCTGCCACAGTGGCTTGTATATTCTTTCATCTGCCTGCCACAGTGGCTGGTATATTATTTCATCTGCCTGCCACAGTGGCTGGTATATTATTTCATCTGCCTGCCACAGTGGCTGGTATATTCTTTAATCAGTGGCTGGTATTTTCTTTAATATTTCTGCTACAGTGGCTAATATATTCTTTAATCTGCATGCCACAGTGGCTGGTATATTAATTAATCTGCCTGCTACAGTGGCTGGTATATTCTTTAATCTGCCTGCCACAGTTGCTGATATATTATTTAATCTGCCTGCCACAGTGGCTGGTATATTCTTTCATCCGCCTGCCACAGTGGCTGGTATATTCTTTAATCTGCCTGCCACAGAGGCTGGTATATTCTTTAATCTGCCTGCCACAGAGGCTGGTATATTCTTTAATCTGCCTACTACAATGGCTGGTATATTCTTTCATCTGCCTGCCACAGTGGCTGGTATATTCTTTAATCTGCCTGCTACAGTTGCTGGTATATTCTTTAATATGCCTGCCACAGTTGCTGATATATTATTTAATCTGCCTGCCACAGTGCCTGGTATATTCTTTCATCCGCCTGCCACAGTGGCTGGTATATTCTTTCATCTGCCTGCCACAGTGCCTGGTATATTATTTCATCTGCCTGCCACAGTGGCTGGTATATTCTTTAATCTGCCTGCCACAGTTGATGGTATATTCTTTAATCTGCCTGCCACAGTCGCTGGTATATTCTTTCATCTGCCTGCCACAGTGCCTGGTATATTATTTCATCTGCCTGCCACAGTGGCTGGTATATTCTTTAATCTGCCTGCCACAGTTAATGGTATATTCTTTAATCAGTGGCTGGTATATTCTTTAATATTTCTGCTACAGTGGCTGATATATTCTTTAATATTTCTGCTACAGTGGCTGATATATTCTTTAATCTGCCTGCTACAGTGGCTGGTATATTCTTTAATCTGCCTGCTACAGTGGCTGGTATATTCTTTAATCTGCCTGCTACAGTGGCTGGTATATTCTTTAATCTGCCTGCAACAGTTGCTGGTATATTCCTTAATCTGCCTGCCACAGAGGCTGGTATATTCTTTAATCTGCCTGCCACAGAGGCTGGTATATTCTTTAATCTGCCTGCTACAGTGGCTGGTATATTCTTTCATCTGCCTGCCACAGTGGCTGGTATATTCTTTAATCTGCCTGCCACAGTGGCTGGTATATTCTTTAATCTGCCTGCTACAGTGGCTGGGGGACCAAAAACTAACCAAAACAAGACAATTGTCAAAGTTTGTAAAAACATTCACTACATTAGCTAGGTTTCCTTCCGATTTGTGACAGATTTTCATGCGAATATTCTAAAATCTGCATCAAACAATATGCACATTTTCCCAACAGAAATGTATTTCCATCATACATACTTTTTTGCAAATAAAAAGCTGTGAGTGATGACGTAATGTACATAAAAAGTACATTTGCGGTTAAATTCCCATGTACCGAATGAAAAATACTAGTTAAATGTGTTTCCATCACATTTTCAACTATAGCAACTATATCCCACTCTGGTCTTGGTACATGTGCTGAAGCCAACAGAGAGTACACACAGGAGAGAAACCTTATAGCTGTTATCAGCCAACAGCGAGTACACACAGGAGAGAAATCTTATAGCTGTAATCAGCCAACAGCGAGTACACACAGGAGAGAAATCTTCTAGCTGTAATCAACCAACAGCGAGTACACACAGGAGAGAAATCTTATAGTTGTAATCAACCAACAGCGAGTACACACAGGAGAGAAATCTTCTAGCTGTAATCAACCAACAGCTGGAAGATACAGTGGGGCTGGGCCATCTACATTATGAGATTATTATGGATAAGAGCCATATTATTTGTATTTGTCAAACGGCAGCCAAGCATCGATCATCATGTCACCAGAATAAGACCGTCGATACTTATTGGAAAGGAGCATCAAGCTCATCACCGTGGCACTTTCACCACCCTGTGAAGTTCATCGTAACTTATTTCATCTGTAGCCTAAATAAACTGCATAGTTTCCTCATAGTGGGAGGACCACACAACATATCATCGCTTGACTCCAAGTTTACTTTGATATGATGGTTATTCTATAAATATTTGCGCATAAATAATTAATTTTACAGACACAAAAAGATCCCACCATGTCGAACAAACAAATGAGTGCCTTCAGAAAGTATTCATATGCCTACAAATTGCCTGTCGGTATTTATAAAATTGTACCTGCATTTCCTGTTTCCATCAGCCCAATCGTGACTTTATTCATGTGTTCATCTGAATGAAATGGTTGAATGGAAACCTGGTTAGTGACTGTGTGACTTTGTCGTTCACACAGGAGAGAGACGTGACTGTTGTGGATCCTCTGGGAAGCCTCAACAACATCATGATGCTGACGAGGCAGAGAAGAGTCTCTCCACATCAGAACACCTCAAGAAACACCAGCGGAGACCCACAGGGAAGAAATCTCACTGTGGGAAACGTTGCAAGTCTTCATCCGAATTTAAAATACACCAGCGAGTACACACAGGAGAGAAATCTTATCGCTGTGATCAATGTGGGAAGAGTTTTAATAATTCAAGAAATCTGAAAAAACACGAGCTGACACACAGAGGAGAGAAGCTTCACCGCTGTTCAGATTGTGGGAAAAGCTTTTCATCATCACAGACTTTGAAGCTGCACCAGAGAACACACACAGGAGAGAATCCTTATAGCTGTGATCTGTGTGGAAAGAGATTTGGTCGAGCCGATCAACTGATTGTTCACCAACGAACACATTCAGGAGAGAAGCCTTATAGCTGTAATCAATGTGGGAAGAGTTTTGCTCAGCCAAGCAACCTGAAAACACACCAGCGGACACACACAGGAGAGAAGCTTCACCACTGTTCAGATTGTGGGAAAAGCTTTTCAACATCACAGACTTTGAAGCTGCACCAGAGAACCCACACAGGAGAGAAGCCTTATCGCTGTGATCAATGTGGGAAAAGCTTCAGTCAAGCCGATCAACTGATTATACACCAGCGAGTACACACAGGAGAGAAACCTTATAGCTGTGATCAGTGTGGGAAGAGTTTTACTCAGTCAAGCAGCCTGAACAGACACCAGAGAACACACACAGGAGAGAAACCTTATAGCTGTGATCAATGTGGGAAAAGCTTTGGTAGAGCTTATTATCTGACTGAACATAAGCAAACACACACAGGAGACAAACCCTACCACTGCTCTGACTGTGGGAAGAGCTTTGCTTCCCTAAGAAACCTGACACAACACCAGAGAACACACACAGGAGAGAAACCTTATAGCTGTGATCAATGTGACAAGAGATACTCTCATTCAAGTTCTCTGATTAAACATCAGAAAATACATGCGGGAGATCCACAGAGTGTGGAATGATCTCCAACACCAGACCTGGGTAGTAGAACACAGAGTGTGGAATGACCTCCAACACCAGACCTGGGTAGTAGAACACAGTGTGGAATGACCTCCAATTCCAGACCTGGGTAGTAGAACACAGTGTGGAATGACCTCCAATACCAGACCTGGGTAGCAGAACAATCATCATTGCATATCGTTTTTATATAGCACATGCGCAAAGCGTTATATATCCAACATTTAGAAAATGGGAAAAAAGTGTGTTTGTGTTGGAGATGTTTTTATTCACACTGGGTTATTAAATCACTTTTTATCTTGGTCTCAAAAATTATGCTCCCTAGTAAAAATTATTGTTATCAATCAATAATGACAAACCTCCTGGCATTGACAACTTAGATGGAAAGCTACTGAGGATGTTAGCTGACTCTATAGCCACTCCTATCTGTCATATCTTTAATCTGAGCCTAGAGGAAAGTCTTTGTCCTCAGGCCTGGAGGGAAGCCAAAGTCATTCCGCTACCCAAGAGTGGTAAAGCATCTTTACTGGTTCTAACAGCAGACCTATCAGCTTGCTCTTAGCAAACAGTTGGAAAAGATTGTGTTTGACCAAATACAATGCTATTTCTCTGTAAACAAATTAACAACAAACTTTTAGCATGCTTATATAGAAAGGCACTCAACATGTACTGCACTGTCACAAATGACTAATGATTGGTTGAAAGAAATTGATAATAAGAAGATTGTGGGAGCTGTAGTGTTAGATTGCAGTGCAGCCTTTGAAATTATTGACCATAACCTGCTGTTGAAAAAGCGTATGTGTTATGGCTTTTCAACCTCTGCCATATCGTGGATTCAGATTTATCTATCTAATAGAACTCAAAGGGTTTTCTTTAATGGAACCTTCTCTAATGTTAAACATGTAAAGTGTGGTGTACCACAGGGCAGCTCTCTAGGCCCTCTACTCTTTTCTATTTTTACCAATAACCTGCCACTGGCATTAAACAAAGCATGTGTGTCCATGTATGCTGATGATTCAACCATATACGCATCAGCAAACACAGCTAATGAAGTCACTGAAACCCTTAACAAAGAGTTGCAGTCCGTTTTGGAATTGGTGGCCACTAATAAACTGGTCCTGAACATCTCTAAAACTAAGAGCGTTGTATTTGGTACAAATCATTCCCTAAGTTCTAGACCTCAGCTGAATCTGTTAATGAATGGTGTGGCTGTTGAACAAGATGAGGAGAATAAATTACTTGGTGTTACCTTCGATTTTAAACTGTCATGGTCAAAACGTAGGACTATCCGTAATAAAGAGATTTTTTGACAGCACACTCCACAAAAGCAAGTCCTGCAGGCTCTAGTTTTGTCTTATCTTGATTATTGTCCAGTCGTGGTCAAGTGCTGCATAGAAAGACCTAGTTAAGCCGTGTCGTGGAAATACTTCTCAAAGATATCTCTCAGACACCGGAGATTGTGAATTCAGTATAGACTTTATTACAAAGTAACAAAGCTGACGTGGTCTATGGAGCAACTGCCGGTCCCAGACTCTGTGATCTCTTTTCATACAGTTATATGTTTTGCATAACACTCATAGCCACTCCTCTTTATGTTAATATCCAACATCCTCTGGCCAATCGCCACTATTATCTCTTTGTCCCATTTACTCTTGTTCACGCCCAGTTCTGCTTTGGTTTCCCCTCCTCCTTTACTGGCACTTATCTTGGGGCGTGAACTATATTGGTGGCATGATTTTAACAGTTTCTTTTTTTTTTAAATAAGGCAAATAAAATACCATAATAGAGTACGTACTTTAGGGCCATTTATAGGATTATATAGTTGATAGAGGAATTTGTTAATGTGACTAAAAGTATTACACCCTGAAAATTATAGGAATGTGATAGAATCATAAAACTACAATAAGTTTAGTTAGAAGAAAAACGAGGGCTTTGGCTTTATTTTCATATCTATGCAGGAAACAGGATGTGAAACTAGACACGTCCCCATCTTAGGTGTCTGTATCAGATGCATATCTGCCCAGCAACGGAGTATATGTTAAGGTACAGGAAGAGACAACTGGGTTGCTACGCAAGCTTACAGAGAAATGTGACAAATTGCCTAATTATGGGCTAGGAGCTTTTTCATTGGCCCATTTAGGGGCGTAGTAAAGGTGTGAAAACATTGTGCATTGTGTGATTTTCAGAGCGCTCTCGATGACCATTGCAGAATTGGGTCTTTGCTTATTTTTATTTAAACTAAGAGATTTACAACCTCTTGGGAAATATTCAAAGCTTTAAGAAGTAGTTGACTTCAACCATTGAGGTGGCAAAATTCTCGTGACAATAGTCAACTCCCTTAAACCCTCTAAGGGCCATTATAGGATTATATAGTCAACTCCCTTAACCCTCTAAGGGCCATTATAGGATTATATAGTCAACTCCCTTAAACCCTCTAAGGGCCATTATAGGATTATATAGTCAACTCCCTTAAACCCTCTAAGGGCCATTATAGGATTATATAGTCAACTCCCTTAACCCTCTAAGGGCCATTATAGGATTATATAGTCAACTCCCTTAAACCCCCTAAGGGCCATTACAGGATTATATAGTCAACTCACTTACCTTAGAACTGCATTCTGGGTGATTCTGGGAAAAAGCGCGCTCTCCTCCAAGGAGTGAATGTCCCGAGACAGAAGAGTCATTTTCCTGTGCGTTTTTGCTGCCAACTTTACTTTATTTTCCTTTTTTCCATCGCAACTTTTTTCCCTCATTCAACTTTTTCACTCCGGACGCTTTATCTGGACATGGTTCGTCAACATCTTCAACAGCCGAAGCTAAGTAGTAACATTAACATGATGTCTTCTAATTGCAGTCGCTGTACTCATAATATACAGGAGAACGATCGCCTTACGGCGAGAATAGCTGTGCTACAAGCCCAGCTTCAGACGCAATCGTTAGGCAAGGGTAATTTCAGTGTAGGAAAGGAAGAAACAGCGTCTGTGCCACCAGTAAGTACAGATAGTAACGTTAGTATAAATCCCCCCGCACAGTCCCCGCAGCCGGACAACTTTCTCATGGCTTCTGGAGGGAAATACTGTTGGAATACTCAACCGGTGTCGCTCATTCAGCCGACAGAAACTTTCAACCGGTTTTCCCCATTATGTAGCGAGTCTGAGTCTGAGTCTTCTCTTGTCTCTACTCCTCCCGTTACGGGGTCTGAGACGCCGAAGGCTCCCACCATTAGCTCTGACAAATTGAAAACCCTAGTCATTGGCGACTCCATTACCCGCAGTATTAGACTTAAAACGAATCACCCAGCGATCATACACTGTTTACCAGGGGGCAGGGCTACCGACGTTAAGGCTAATCTAAAGATGGTGCTGGCTAAAGCTAAAACTGGCGAGTGTAGAGAGTATAGAGATATTGTTATCCACGTCGGCACCAATGATGTTAGGATGAAACAGTCAGAGGTCACCAAGTGCAACATAGCTTCAGCGTGTAAATCAGCTAGAAAGATGTGTCGGCATCGAGTAATTGTCTCTGGCCCCCTCCCAGTTAGGGGGAGTGACGAGCTCTACAGCAGAGTCTCAGCACTCAATCGCTGGTTGAAAACTGTTTTCTGCCCCTCCCAAAAGATAGAATTTGTAGATAATTGGCCCTCTTTCTGGGACTCACCCACAAACAGGACCAAGCCTGACCTGCTGAGGAGTGACGGACTCCATCCTAGCTGGAGGGGTGCTCTCATCTTATCTACCAACATAGATAGGGCTCTAACTCCTCTAGCCCCACAGTGAAATAGGGTGCAGGCCAGGCAGCAGGCTGTTAGCCAACCTGCCAGCTTAGTGGAGTCTGCCAATAGCACAGTCAGTGTAGTCAGCTCAGCCATACCCATTGAGACTGTGTCTGTGCCTCGACCTAGGTTGGGCAAAACTAAACATGGCGGTGTTCGCCTTAGCAATCTTATTAGGATAAAGACCTCCTCCATTCCTGCCATTATTGAAAGAGATCGTGATACCTCACATCTCAAAATAGGGTTACTTAATGTTAGATCCCTTACTTCAAAGGCAGTCATAGTCAATGAACTAATCACTGATCATAATCTTGATGTGATTGGCCTGACTGAAGCATGGCTTAAGCCTGATGAATTTGCTGTGTTAAATGAGGCCTCACCTCCTGGTTACACTAGTGACCATATTCCCCGTGCATCCCGCAAAGGCGGAGGTGTTGCTAACATTTACGATAGCAAATTTCAATTTACAAAAAAAAAAATGGCGTTTTCGTCTTTTGAGCTTCTAGTCATGAAATCTATGCAGCCTACTCAATCACTTTTTATAGCTACTGTTTACAGGCCTCCTGGGCCATATACAGCGTTCCTCTCTGAGTTTCCTGAATTCCTATCAGACCTTGTAGTCATAGCAGATCATATTTTAATTTTTGGTGATTTTAATATTCACATGGAGAAGTCCACAGACCCACTCCAAAAGTCTTTCGGAGCCATCATCGACTCAGTGGGTTTTGTCCAACATGTCTCTGGACCCACTCACTGCCACAGTCATACTCTGGACCTAGTTTTGTCCCATGGAATAAATGTTGTAGATCTTAATGTTTTTCCACAAAATCCTGGACTATCGGACCACCATTTTATTACGTTTGCAATCGCAACAAATAATCTGCTCAGACCCCAACCAAGGAGCATCAAAAGTCGTGCTATAAATTCTCAGACAACACAAAAATTCCTTGATGCCCTTCCAGACTCCTTCTGCCTACCCAAGGACGTCAGAGGACAAAAATCAGTTAACCACTTAACTGAGGAACTCAATTTAACCTTGCGCAATACCCTAGATGCAGTTGCACCCCTAAAAACGAAAAACATTTGTCATAAGAAACTAGCTCCCTGGTATACAGAAAATACCCGAGCTTTGAAGCAAGCTTCCAGGAAATTGGAACGGAAATGGCGCCACACCAAACTGGAAGTCTTCCGACTAGCTTGGAAAGACAGTACCGTGCAGTACCGAAGAGCCCTCACTGCTGCTCGATCATCCTACTTTTCCAACTTAATCGAGGAAAATAAGAACAATCCAAAATTTCTTTTTGATACTGTTGCAAAGCTAACTAAAAAGCAGCATTCCCCAAGAGAGGATGGCTTTCACTTCAGCAGTAATAAATTCATGAACTTCTTTGAGGAAAAGACCATTAGAAAGCAAATTACGGACTCCTCTTTGAATCTGCGTATTCCTCCAGGGCTTAGCTGTCCTGGATCTGCACAGCTCTGCGAGGGCCTGGGATCGGGAGAGACACTTAAGTGTTTTAGTACTATATCTCTTGACACAATGATGAAAATAATCATGGCCTCTAAACCTTCAAGCTGCATACTGGATCCTATTCCTACTAAACTGCTGAAGGAGCTGCTTCCTGTGCTTGGCCCTCCTATGTTGAACATAATAAACAGCTCTCTATCCACCGGATGTGTACCAAACTCACTAAAAGTGGCAGTGATAAAGCCTCTCTTGAAAAAGCCAAACCTTGACCCGGAAAATATAAAAAACTATCGGCCTATATCGAATCTTCCATTCCTCTCAAAAATTTTAGAAAAAGCTGTTGCGCAGCAACTCACTGCCTTTCTGAAGACAAACAATGTATACGAAATGCTTCTGTCTGGTTTTAGACCCCATCATAGCACTGAGACTGCACTTGTGAAGGTGGTAAATGACCTTTTAATGGCGTCAGACCGAGGCTCTGCATCTGTCCTCGTGCTACTAGACCTTAGTGCTGCCTTTGACACCATCGATCACCACATTCTTTTGGAGAGACTGGAAACCCAAATTGGTCTACACGGACAAGTTCTGGCCTGGTTTAGATCTTACCTGTCGGAAAGATATCAGTTTGTCTCTGTGAATGGTCTGTCCTCCGACAAATCAACTGTACATTTCGGTGTTCCTCAAGGTTCCGTTTTAGGACCACTATTGTTTTCACTATATATTTTACCTCTTGGGGATGTTATTCGAAAACATAATGTTAACTTTCACTGCTATGCGGATGACACACAGCTGTACATTTCAATGAAACATGGTGAAGCCCCAAAATTGCCCTCGCTAGAAGCCTGTGTTTCAGACATAAGGAAGTGGATGGCTGAAAACTTTCTACTTTTAAACTCGGACAAAACAGAGATGCTTGTTCTAGGTCCCAAGAAACAAAGAGATCTTCTGTTAAATCTGACAATTCATCTTGATGGTTGTAAAGTCGTCTCAAATAAAACTGTGAAGGACCTCGGCGTTACTCTTGACCCTGATCTCTCTTTTGACGAACATATCAAGACTGTTTCAAGGACAGCTTTTTTCCATCTACGTAACATTGCAAAAATCAGAAATTTTCTGTCCAAAAATGATGCAGAAAAATTAATCCATGCATTTGTTACTTCTAGGTTAGACTACTGCAATGCTCTACTTTCCGGCTACCCGGATAAAGCACTAAATAAACTTCAGTTAGTGCTAAATACGGCTGCTAGAATCCTGACTAGAACCAAGAAATTTGATCATATTACTCCAGTGCTAGCTTCCCTACACCGGCTTCCTGTTAAGGCAAGGGCTGATTTCAAGGTTTTACTGTTAACCTATAAAGCGTTACATGGGCTTGCTCCTACCTATCTTTCCGAGTTGGTCCTGCCGTACATACCAATACGTACGCTACGGTCACAAGACGCAGGCCTCCTAATTGTCCCTAGAATTTCTAAGCAAACAGCGGGAGGCAGGGCTTTCTCCTATAGATCTCCATTTTTATGGAACAGTCTGCCTACCCATGTGAGAGACGCAGACTCGGTCTCAACCCTTAAGTCTTTACTGAAGACTTATCTCTTCAGTAGGTCATATGATTGAGTGTAGTCTGGCCCAGGAGTGTGAAGGTGAACGGAAAGGCTCTGGAGCAACGAACAGCCCTTGCTGTCTCTGCCAGGCCGGTTCCCCTCTCTCCACTGGGGTTCTCTGCCTCTAACCCTGTTACAGGGGCTGAGTCACTGGCTTACTGGTGCTCTTTCATGCCGTCCCTAGGAGGGGTGCGTCACTTGAGTGGGTTGAGTTACTGACGTGATCTTCCTGTCTGGGTTGGCGCCCCCCCTTGGTTTGTGCTGTGGTGGAGACCTCTGTGGGCTATACTCGGCCTTGTCTCAGGATTGTAAGTTGGTGGTTGAGGATATCCCTCTAGTGGTGCGGGGGCTGTGCTTTGGCAGAGTGGGTGGGGTTATATCCTTCCTGTTTGGCCCTGTCCGGGGGTTTCTTCGGATGGGGCCACAGTGTCTCCGGACCGCTCCTGTCTCAGCCTCCAGTATTTATGCTGCAGTAGTTTATGTGTCGGGGGGCTGGGGTTAGTTGGCTATACCTGGAGTACTTCTCCTGTCTTATCCAGTGTCCTGTGTGAATTTAAGTATGCTCTCTCTAATTCTCTCGTTCTCTCTTTCTCTCTGAGAACCTGAGCCCTAGGACCATACGTCAGGACTACCGGGCATGCTGACACCTTGCTGTCCCCAGTCCGCCTGGCCTTGCTGCTATTCCAGTTTCAACTGTTCTGCCTGCGGTTACGAAACCCCTACCTGTCCCAGACCTGCTGTTTTCAACTCTTAATGATCGGCTATGAAAAGCCAACTGAGAGACCTGAGCCCTAGGACCATACGTCGGGACTACCGGCCGTGGTGACTCCTTGCTGTCCCCAGTCCGCCTGGCCTTGCTGCTATTCCAGTTTCAACTGTTCTGCCTGCGGTTATGGAACCCCTACCTGTCCCAGACCTGCTGTTTTCAACTCTTAATGATCGGCTATGAAAAGCCAACTGAGATTTATTCCTGATTATTATTTGACCATGCTTGTCACTTATGAACATTTTTGAACATCTTGGCATGGTTCTGTTATAATCTCCACCCGGCACAGCCAGAAGAGGACTGGCCACCCCTCATAGCCTGGTTCCTCTCTAGGTTTCTTCCTAGGTTTTGGCCTTTCTAGGGAGTTTTTCCTAGCCACCGTGCTTCTACACCTGCATTACTAGCTGTTTGGGGTTTTAGGCTGGGTTTCTGTACAGCACTTCGAGATATCAGCTGATGTACGAAGGGCTATATAAAATAAAATTGATTGATTGATTGATTGAACTCCCTTAAACCCTCTAAGGGCCATTATAGGATTATATAGTCAACTCCCTTAACCCTCTAAGGGCCATTATAGGATTATATAGTCAACTCCCTTAAACCCTCTAAGGGCCATTATAGGATTATATAGTCAACTCCCTTAACCCTCTAAGGGCCATTATAGGATTATATAGTCAACTCCCTTAAACCCTCTAAGGGCCATTATAGGATTATATAGTCAACTCCCTTAACCCTCTAAGGGCCATTATAGGATTATATAGTCAACTCCCTTAAACCCTCTAAGGGCCATTATAGGATTATATAGTCAACTCCCTTAAACCCTCTAAGGGCCATTATAGGATTATATAGTCAACTCCCTTAAACCCTCTAAGGGCCATTATAAGATTATATAGTCAACTCCCTTAAACCCTCTAAGGGCCATTATAGGATTATATAGTCAACTCCCTTAACCCTCATTATAGGATTATATAGTCAACTCCCTTAACCCTCTAAGGGCCATTATAAGTCATTACTATCTTATGACTTCACAATACATACAATGGAAAAATACCTACAGCTGCAACTGGGCCAGAACAGAGCGGCACGTCTTGCTCTTCATTGTAATCAGAGGGCTAATATAATTATTACGCATGCCAGTCTCTCTCTTGGCGAAGTGTTGAGGAAAAGACTGACTCCTCACTTCTTGTTTTTTTATAAGAAAATATGAATGTTGGAAATTCCAAATTTGTTTGCATAGTCACCTTACACACACACACACACACACAGCACTGAAACACACACTTACCCCCCCCCACCAGACATGCCCACCAGGGGTCTTTTCACAGTCCCCGTAGTCCAGAACGAATTCAAGAAAAAGGTACAGTATTATACAGAGTCATGATTGCATTGGAACTCACTTCCATCTCATATAGTGCAGGTGAACAGCAAACCAAAAAACAAAGCAACACCTCACGGCACCACGCCTCCCCCCCCACGTGACCTACTTGTTGTGTGTCTGTACTGACATGTATGTAACTGAGAGATACACTAACATGTAGTGTTTGTAAATTGTAGTCTTTTGTCTGTAATGTATTTTTAGATTTGTCGGAAGACTAGTTGTCGCCATTGGCGTCGGCTAATGGGGATCCAGATAAAAATCAAATGAACAAATACTCAGATGTGCGATTATATAATATATATATTATATTTATAATTGTCATAAATTCTTATTATGTACTTAGTATTTTATGCTGCGTTGTAAAACAGGGCACCTTGTAAAAGTGACATCAGACTTAATGTTGGTTAACCCAGAACGGAAATATTTCTAAATGGTCGATTAAATTCTCAGCCACAGGGTATATGTTGGTGGAATGGCCTGGTCAGACGAAACTATATGTTGGTGGTATGCCCTGGTCAGAAGAGATTAGAGGAGAGGCCAACCAGCTTGTCTAAGGATGAAACCGTTCCTGTTTGGGGAGGAGAGGCCAACCAGCTTGTCTAAGGAGGAAACCATTCCTGTTTGGGGAGGAGAGGCCAACCAGCTTGTCTAAGGATGAAACCGTTCCTGTTTGGGGAGGAGAGGCCAACCAGCTTGTCTAAGGAGGAAACCATTCCTGTTTGGGGAGGAGAGGCCAACCAGCTTGTATACTTCTTTAAATGGAACGATGTCCCTTACGACCTGCCACAACTGACAACAGGTTTAGCTTGTGTAAACAAGGGGTTATTCCATATTGGACATGAAGGGAGAGACCTGCCACAACTGACAACAGGTTTAGCTTGTGTAAACAAGGGGTTATTCCATATTGGACATGAAGGGAGAGACCTGCCACAACTGACAACAGGTTTAGCTTGTGTAAACAAGGGGTTATTCCATATTGGACATGAAGGGAGAGACCTGCCACAACTGACAACAGGTTTAGCTTGTGTAAACAAGGGGTTATTCCATATTGGACATAAATAATAAAATAATAATAATGAAGGGAGAGACCTGCCACAACTGACAACAGGTTTAGCTTGTGTAAACAAGGGGTTATTCCATGTAGGACATGAAGGGAGAGATGCTCCATTGACAGATAACCTTTTATGAACTACAGTGCCTTCGGAAAGTATTCAGACCCCTTCCCTTTTTCTACATTTTGTTATGTTACAGCCTTATTCTAAAATGTATTTATTTATTTATTATCCTTATCAATCTACACCCAATACCTCATAATGACAAAGCGAAAACAGGTTTTTATAAATGTTTGCTAATGTATTAAAATCAAAAAACAGAAATACCTTATTTACATAAGTATTCAGACCCTTTGCTATGAGACTCGAAATTGAGCTCAGGTGTATCCTGTTTCCATTGATCATCCTTGATTGGAGTCCAGCTGTGGTAAATTCAATTGATTGGACATGATTTGGAAAGGCACACACCTGTATAGATAAGGTCCCACAGTTGACAGTGCATGTCAGAGCAAAAACCAAGCCATGAGGTTGAAGGAATTGTCCGTAGAGCTCAGAAGAAGGATTGTGTCGGGGCACAGATCTGGGGAAGGGTACCAAAACATTTCTGCAGCATTGAAGGTCCCCAAGAACACAGTGGCCTCCATCATTCTTAAATGGAAGAAGTTTGGAACCACCAAGACTCTTCCTAGAGCTGGCCGCCCGGACAAACTGAGCAATCGGTGGAGAAGGGCCTTGGTCAGGGAGGTGACCAAGAACCCAATGGTCACTCTGACAGAGCTCTAGATGGGAGAACCTTCCAGAAGGACAACCATCTCTGCAGCACTCCACCAATCAGGCCTTTTATGGTAGAGTGGCCAGACGGAAGCCACTCCTCAATAAAAGGCACATGACAGCTTGCTTGGGATTTGCCAAAAGGCGGACTACAAAAGGAAAACCAGCCACGTCTCGCTTCCAGATGAGCTAAACACCTTCTTCTTCTTCGCTTTGAGGATAACACAATGCCACCGACGAGGCCCACTACCAAGGACTGTGGCATCGCCTTCTCCGTGGCCGACGTGAGTATGACATTTTAAGCATGTTAACCCCCGCAAGGCTGCCGGCCCAGACGGCATCCCTAGCCGCGTCCTCAGAGCATGCGCAGACCAGCTGGCTGGAGTGTTTGCGGACATATTCAATCTCTCCCTATCCCAGTCTGCTGTCCCCACTTGCTTCAAGATGTTCCTGTACCCAAGAAAGCAAAGGTAACTGAACTAAATGACTATCGCCCCGTAGCACTCACCTCTGTCATCATGAAGTGCTTTGAGAGACTAGTCAAGGATCATATCACCTCTACCTTACCTGTCACCCATGACACACTTCAATTTGCTTACCGCCCCAATAGATCCACAGACGACGTAATCGCCATCGCACTGCACACTGCCCTATCCCATCTGGACAAGAGGAATACCTATGTAAGAATGCTGTTCATTGACTATACAGTGGGGAGAACAAGTATTTGATACACTGCCGATTTTGCAGGTTTTCCTACTTACAAAGCATGTAGAGGTCTGTCATTTTTTATCATAGGTACACTTCAACTGTGAGAGACGGAATCTAAAACAAAAATCCAGAAAATCACATTGTATGATTTTTAAGTAATTAATTTGCATTTTATTGCATGACATAAGTATTTGATACATCAGAAAAGCAGAACTTAATATTTGGTACAGAAACCTTTGTTTGCAATTACAGAGATCATACATTTCCTGTAGGTCTTGACCAGGTTTGCACACAACACACTGCAGCAGGGATTTTGGCCCACTCCTCCATACAGACCTTCTCCAGATCCTTCAGGTTTCGGGGCTGTCGCTGGGCAATACGGACTTTCCGCTCCCTCCAAAGATTTTCTATTGGGTTCAGGTCTGGAGACTGGCTAGGCCACTCCAGGACCTTGAGATGCTTCTTACGGAGCCACTCCTTAGTTGCCCTGGCTGTGTGTTTCGGGTCATTGTCATGCTGGAAGACCCAGCCACGACCCATCTTCAATGCTCTTACTGAGGGAAGGAGGTTGTTGGCCAAGATCTCGCGATACATGGCCCCATCCATCCTCCCCTCAATACGGTGCAGTCATCCTGTCCCCTTTGCAGAAAAGCATCCCCAAAGAATGACGTTTCCACCTCCATGCTTCACAGTTGGGATGGTGTTCTTGGGGTTGTACTCATCCTTCTTCTTCCTCCAAACACGGCGAGTGGAGTTTAGACCAAAAAGCTCTATTTTTGTCTCATCAGACCACATGACCTTCTCCCATTCCTCCTCTGGATCATTCAGATGGTCATTGGCAAACTTCAGACGGGCCTGGACATGCGCTGGCTTGAGCAGGGGACTTTGCGTGCGCTGCAGGATTTTAATGCATGACGGCGTAGTGTGTTACTAATGCTTTTCTTTGAGACTGTGGTCCCAGCTCTCTTCAGGTCATTGACCAGGTCCTGCCGTGTAGTTCTGGTCTGATCCCTCACCTTCCTCATGATCATTGATGCCCCACGAGGTGAGATCTTGCATGGAGCCCCAGACCGAGGGTGATTGACCGTCATCTTGAACTTCTTCCATTTTCTAATAATTGCGCCAACAGTTGTTGCCTTCTCACCAAGCTGCTTGCCTATTGTCCTGTAGCCCTTCCCAGCCTTGTGCAGGTCTACAATTTTATCCCTGATGTCCTTACACAGCTCTCTGGTCTTGGCCATTGTGGAGAGGTTGGAGTCTGGACTAAGTTTTGTAGACTTTACCGTTTGCAAAAGTGTTAAAAAATCGCGCTGTTTAGAAGGAGTGCAAAGGCGAATTGAGTTACTGCACACGCGCACTCACAGAATAGGTGTTCACTAACGGAAATATGCAGACGTTTACTAGAACAAGCCAATAGGATTTCACTGAAAGAGGAGGAGGAGATGACTGTCATAGTGAAAGAGGAGGACGAAGAGGAGATTGAAGCTCTGTTTAACATGAGTAAGTACTGGGTAAATCCATTTGAATTCAATCCCTTTTTGACAGCATCCCTTTTTGGTTTTAACTTTCCATACATTTGCCCCATGAAATCAGTGTTCAGAAAGTGACTTTCCCTTATATGGAAATGATTGGATTGGATTGCATGGCATCACAAATGGTGCATCTAGATTTGAGAGTTATTGCTCGCTATTAGAATACAGTCCTCCACATTTCCTTTCTGTATTTCCTATTTCTATTGAACATGAACAACAGGATACAAACGGTTCACAACACACAGATGTGAGCTTTACAGCCGAGCTAAATGTTGTGGAAAAACAACGTTTAGGTTAAAGTGGCAATATGGAACTTATTGGGCGACCTGACCAAAATTCACATAGAAATATGAGTTATAGATCTGTCATTCTACTTGAAAGCAAGTCTAAGAAGCGGTAGATCTGTTCTATGTGTGCTATTTCTATGCCTCCCGTTCTTAAGTTTAGTTTTTCAGTCTTTTACTTTCGGTTTTGTACACAAGCTTCAAACAGCTGAAAATACAATATTTTTGGTTATTGAAAATATATTCCACAGCGGTTTGGATGGTACAATGATTCTCTACACTTTTGTCACATAAAACTGAAATTATGCAGAATATTAGTTTTAGCCAACCAGGAAATGGCGGAGTGATTTGTGCATAGTGCAACTTGAAACGTTTTTGAAATGTGACTAAAAAGATGAATCAAAATGCTGTTTGCTGTTGCAAAAATACTGTTTGGACAGTCAACCTTTGGGAAATGATTTGAAAAACAAAACGGTCTGCAGTGAGAACAAAGCTTTAGTAAACAGTGTTTTTGCATAACAATCATGCAGTAGAACAACAATAATCAACACCTTCTGACCAATCTGCCCTCCCCTTACCCCCAGCCCACCTCATGCCAACCTACAGCCAACCTAGTATCAACCTACTGCCAACCTAGTTCCAACCTACTGCCAACCTACTGCCAACCTAGTATCAACCTACTGCCAACCTAGTGCCAACCTACAGCCAACCTACAGCCAACCTCATGCCAACCTAGTTCCAACCTAGTACCAACCTACAGCCAACCTAGTATCAACCTAGTGCCAACCTAGTATCAACCTAGTGCCAACCTACAGCCAACCTAGTGCCAACCTAGTGCCAACCTAGTGCCAACCTAGTTCCAACCTACTGCCAACCTAGTGCCAACCTAGTACCAACCTAGTATCAACCTACTGCCAACCTAGTGCCAACCTAGTATCAACCTAGTGCCAACCTACAGCCAACCTAGTGCCAACCTAGTACCAACCTAGTGCCAACCTAGTGCCAACCTAGTATCAACCTACTGCCAACCAGTTCCAACCTACAGCCAACCTAGTGCCAACCTAGTACCAACCTAGTATCAACCTACAGCCAACCTAGTGCCAACCTAGTTCCAACCTACAGCCAACCTAGTGCCAACCTAGTACCAACCTAGTGCCAACCTAGTTCCAACCTAGTGCCAACCTAGTTCCAACCTACTGCCAACCTAGTATCAACCTACTGCCAACCTAGTGCCAACCTAGTATCAACCTAGTATCAACCTAGTGCCAACCTACTGCCATCCTAGTGTCAACCTACTGCCAACCTACAGCCAACCTAGTGCCAACCTAGTGCCAACCTACAGACAAATTAGTGCCAACCTACAGACAACCTAGTGCCAACCTTACCCCAACCTAGTGTGGTTTATGCTTTCTTTTTAAGCTCTATTGTATTGTGAAAAAACAAACATTTTTAATGTCCCTCCATGATCTTGATTTGAGAGCCGGTTTACTAAGAACAACAAGCATGAACTAGACCAGGTACTGTGGTTACAGCTGCTCTCTCCTCCTCAATGTCATGAACTAGACCAGGTACTGTGGTTCCAGCTGCTCTCTCCTCCTCAATGTCATGAACTAGACCAGGTACTGTGGTTCCAGCTGCTCTCTCCTCCTCAATGTCATGAACTAGACCAGGTACTGTGGTTCCAGCTGCTCTCTCCTCCTCAATGTCATGAACTAGACCAGGTACTGTGGTTCCAGCTGCTCTCTCCTCCTCAATGTCATGAACTAGACCAGGTACTGTGGTTCCAGCTGCTCTCTCCTCCTCAATGTCATGAACTAGACCAGGTACCGTGTTCCAGCTGCTCTCTCCTCCTCAATGTCATGAACTAGACCAGGTACCGTGTTCCAGCTGCTCTCTCCTCCTCAATGTCATGAACTAGGTCCAAAGTTTCCCCAACCTAAACTCTCTGAGATGAGGTCCAAAGCCCTCTCCTCCACGGTTTCCCCAACCTAAACTCTCTGAGATGAGGTCCAAAGCCCTCTCCTCCGCGGTTTCCCCAACCTAAACTCTCTGAGATGAGGTCCAAAGCCCTCTCCTCCGCGGTTTCCCCAACCTAAACTCTCTGAGATGAGGTCCAAAGCCCTCTCCTTCACGGTTTCCCCAACCTAAACTCTCTGAGATGAGGTCCAAAGCCCTCTCCTCCACGGTTTCCCCAACCTAAACTCTCTGAGATGAGGTCCAAAGCCCTCTCCTCCACGGTTTCCCCAACCTAAACTCTCTGAGATGAGGTCCAAAGCCCTCTCCTCCACGGTTTCCCCAACCTAAACTCTCTGAGATGAGGTCCAAAGCCCTCTCCTCCGCGGTTTCCCCAACCTAAACTCTCTGAGATGAGGTCCAAAGCCCTCTCCTCCGCGGTTTCCCCAACCTAAACTCTCTGAGATGAGGTCCAAAGCCCTCTCCTCCACGGTTTCCCCAACCTAAACTCTCTGATATGAGGTTCAAAGCCCTTTCCTCCACGGTTTCCCCAACCTAAACTCTCTGAGATTAGGTCCAAAGCCCTCTCCTCCACGGTTTCCCCAACCTAAACTCTCTGAGATGAGGTCCAAAGCCCTCTCCTCCACGGTTTCCCCAACCTAAACTCTCTGAGATTAGGTCCAAAGCCCTCTCCTCCACGGTTTCCCCAACCTAAACTCTCTGAGATGAGGTCCAAAGCCCTCTCCTCCACGGTTTCCCCAACCTAAACTCTCTGATAATGAGGTCCAAAGCCCTCTCCTCCACGGTTTCCCCAACCTAAACTCTCTGAGATGAGGTCCAAAGCCCTCTCCTCCACGGTTTCCCCAACCTAAACTCTCTGAGATGAGGTCCAAAGCCCATTTCCTCCACGGTTTCCCCAACCTAAACTCTCTGATAATGAGGTCTAAAGCCCACTCCTCCACGGTACGGTTTCCCCAACCTAAACTCTCTGAGATGAGGTCCAAAGCCCTCTCCTCCACGGTTTCCCCAACCTAAACTCTCTGAGATGAGGTCCAAAGCCCTCTCCTCCACGGTTTCCCCAACCTAAACTCTCTGATAATGAGGTCCAAAGCCCTCTCCTCCACGGTTTCCCCAACCTAAACTCTCTGAGATGAGGTCCAAAGCCCTCTCCTCCACGGTTTCCCCAACCTAAACTCTCTGAGATGAGGTCCAAAGCCCTCTCCTCCACGGTTTCCCCAACCTAAACTCTCTGATAATGAGGTCCAAAGCCCTCTCCTCCACGGTTTCCCCAACCTAAACTCTCTGAGATGAGGTCCAAAGCCCTCTCCTCCACGGTTTCCCCAACCTAAACTCTCTGAGATGAGGTCCAAAGCCCATTTCCTCCACGGTTTCCCCAACCTAAACTCTCTGATAATGAGATCTAAAGCCCACTCCTCCACGGTTTCCCCAACCTAAACTCTCCTCTCTGAGATGAGGTCCAAAGCCCTCTCCTCCACGGTTTCCCCAACCTAAACTCTCTGAGATGAGGTCCAAAGCCCTCTCCTCCACGGTTTCCCCAACCTAAACTCTCTGATAATGAGGTCCAAAGCCCTCTCCTCCACGGTTTCCCCAACCTAAACTCTCTGAGATGAGGTCCAAAGCCCTCTCCTCCACGGTTTCCCCAACCTAAACTCTCTGAGATGAGGTCCAAAGCCCTCTCCTCCACGGTTTCCCCAACCTAAACTCTCTGAGATGAGGTCCAAAGCCCTCTCCTCCACGGTTTCCCCAACCTAAACTCTCTGAGATGAGGTCCAAAGCCCTCTCCTCCGCGGTTTCCCCAACCTAAACTCTCTGAGATGAGGTCCAAAGCCCTCTCCTCCGCGGTTTCCCCAACCTAAACTCTCTGAGATGAGGTCCAAAGCCCTCTCCTCCACGGTTTCCCCAACCTAAACTCTCTGAGATTAGGTCCAAAGCCCTCTCCTCTCCTCCGCGGTTTCCCCAACCTAAATTCTCTGAGATGAGGTCCAAAGCACTCTCCTCCGCGGTTTCCCCAACCTAAACTCTCTGAGATGAGGTCCAAAGCCCTCTCCTCCACGGTTTCCCCAACCTAAACTCTCTGAGATGAGGTCCAAAGCCCTCTCCTCCACGGTTTCCCCAACCTAAACTCTCTGAGATGAGGTCCAAAGCCCTCTCCTCCACGGTTTCCCCAACCTAAACTCTCTGAGATGAGGTCCAAAGCCCTCTACTCCACGGTTTCCCCAACCTAAACTCTCTGAGAAGAGGTCTAAAGCCCTCTCCTCCACGGTTTCCCCAACCTAAACTCTCTGAGATGAGGTCCAAAGCCCTCTCCTCCGCGGTTTCCCCAACCTAAACTCTCTGAGATGAGGTCCAAAGCCCTCTCCTCCGCGGTTTCCCCAACCTAAACTCTCTGAGATTAGGTCCAAAGCCCTCTCCTCCACGGTTTCCCCAACCTAAACTCTCTGATAATGAGGTCCAAAGCCCTCTCCTCCACGGTTTCCCCAACCTAAACTCTCTGATAATGAGGTCCAAAGCCCTCTCCTCCACGGTTTCCCCAACCTAAACTCTCTGATAATGAGGTCCAAAGCCCTCTCCTCCACGGTTTCCCCAACCTAAACTCTCTGAGATGAGGTCCAAAGCCCTAAACTCTCTGAGATGAGGTCCAAAGCCCTCTACTCCACGGTTTCCCCAACCTAAACTCTCTGAGATGAGGTCCAAAGCCCTCTCCTCCACGGTTTCCCCAACCTAAACTCTCTGATAATGAGGTCCAAAGCCCTCTCCTCCACGGTTTCCCCAACCTAAACTCTCTGAGATGAGGTCCAAAGCCCTCTCCTCCACGGTTTCCCCAACCTAAACTCTCTGAGATGAGGTCCAAAGCCCATTTCCTCCACGGTTTCCCCAACCTAAACTCTCTGATAATGAGGTCTAAAGCCCACTCCACTCCTCCACGGTTTCCCCAACCTAAACTCTCTGAGATGAGGTCCAAAGCCCTCTCCTCCACGGTTTCCCCAACCTAAACTCTCTGAGATGAGGTCCAAAGCCCTCTCCTCCACGGTTTCCCCAACCTAAATTCTCTGATAATGAGGTCCAAAGCCCTCTCCTCCACGGTTTCCCCAACCTAAACTCTCTGAGATGAGGTCCAAAGCCCTCTCCTCCACGGTTTCCCCAACCTAAACTCTCTGAGATGAGGTCCAAAGCCCTCTCCTCCACGGTTTCCCCAACCTAAACTCTCTGAGATGAGGTCCAAAGCCCTCTCCTCCACGGTTTCCCCAACCTAAACTCTCTGAGATGAGGTCCAAAGCCCTCTCCTCCGCGGTTTCCCCAACCTAAACTCTCTGAGATGAGGTCCAAAGCCCTCTCCTCCGCGGTTTCCCCAACCTAAACTCTCTGAGATGAGGTCCAAAGCCCTCTCCTCCGCGGTTTCCCCAACAACCTAAACTCTCTGAGATGAGGTCCAAAGCCCTCTCCTCCACGGTTTCCCCAACCTAAACTCTCTGAGATTAGGTCCAAAGCCCTCTCCTCCACGGTTTCCCCAACCTAAACTCTCTGAGATGAGGTCCAAAGCCCTCTCCTCCACGGTTTCCCCAACCTAAACTCTCTGAGATGAGGTCCAAAGCCCTCTCCTCCACGGTTTCCCCAACCTAAACTCTCTGAGATGAGGTCCAAAGCCCTCTACTCCACGGTTTCCCCAACCTAAACTCTCTGAGATGAGGTCTAAAGCCCTCTCCTCCACGGTTTCCCCAACCTAAACTCTCTGAGATGAGGTCCAAAGCCCTCTCCTCCGCGGTTTCCCCAACCTAAACTCTCTGAGATGAGGTCCAAAGCCCTCTCCTCCGCGGTTTCCCCAACCTAAACTCTCTGAGATGAGGTCCAAAGCCCTCTCCTCCGCGGTTTCCCCAACCTAAACTCTCTGAGATGAGGTCCAATCCAAAGCCCTCTCCTCCGCGGTTTCCCCAACCTAAACTCTCTGAGATGAGGTCCAAAGCCCTCTCCTCCGCGGTTTCCCCAACCTAAACTCTCTGAGATGAGGTCCAAAGCCCTCTCCTCCACGGTTTCCCCAACCTAAACTCTCTGAGATGAGGTCCAAAGCCCTCTCCTCCACGGTTTCCCCAACCTAAACTCTCTGATAATGAGGTCCAAAGCCCTCTCCTCCACGGTTTCCCCCAACCTAAACTCTCTGATAATGAGGTCCAAAGCCCTCTCCTCCACGGTTTCCCCAACCTAAACTCTCTGAGATGAGGTCCAAAGCCCTAAACTCTCTGAGATGAGGTCCAAAGCCCTCTACTCCACGGTTTCCCCAACCTAAACTCTCTGAGATGAGGTCTAAAGCCCTCTCCTCCACGGTTTCCCCAACCTAAACTCTCTGAGATGAGGTCCAAAGCCCTCTCCTCCGCGGTTTCCCCAACCTAAACTCTCTGAGATGAGATGAGGTCCAAAGCCCTCTCCTCCGCGGTTTCCCCAACCTAAACTCTCTGAGATGAGGTCCAAAGCCCTCTCCTCCGCGGTTTCCCCCAACCTAAACTCTCTGAGATGAGGTCCAAAGCCCTCTCCTCTACGGTTTCCCCAACCTAAACTCTGAGATGAGGTCCAAAGCCCTCTCCTCCGCGGTTTCCCCAACCTAAACTCTCTGAGATGAGGTCCAAAGCCCTCTCCTCCGCGGTTTCCCCCAACCTAAACTCTCTGAGATGAGGTCCAAAGCCCTCTCCTCCGCGGTTTCCCCAACCTAAACTCTCTGAGATGAGGTCCAAAGCCCTCTCCTCCGCGGTTTCCCCAACCTAAACTCTCTGAGATGAGGTCCAAAGCCCTCTCCTCCGCGGTTTCCCCCAACCTAAACTCTCTGAGATGAGGTCCAAAGCCCTCTCCTCCGCGGTTTCCCCAACCTAAACTCTCTGAGATGAGGTCCAAAGCCCTCTCCTCCGCGGCGCGGTTTCCCCAACCTAAACTCTCTGAGATGAGGTCCAAAGCCCTCTCCTCCGCGGTTTCCCCAACCTAAACTCTCTGAGATGAGGTCCAAAGCCCTCTCCTCTACGGTTTCCCCAACCTAAACTCTGAGATGAGGTCCAAAGCCCTCTCCTCCGCGGTTTCCCCCAACCTAAACTCTCTGAGATGAGGTCCAAAGCCCTCTCCTCCGCGGTTTCCCCAACCTAAACTCTCTGAGATGAGGTCCAAAGCCCTCTCCTCCGCGGTTTCCCCAACCTAAACTCTCTGAGATGAGGTCCAAAGCCCTCTCCTCCGCGGTTTCCCCAACCTAAACTCTCTGAGATGAGGTCCAAAGCCCTCTCCTCTACGGTTTCCCCAACCTAAACTCTGAGATGAGGTCCAAAGCCCTCTCCTCCACGGTTTCCCCAACCTAAACTCTCTGAGATGAGGTCCAAAGCCCTCTCCTCCACGGTTTCCCCAACCTAAACTCTCTGAGATGAGGTCCAAAGCCCTCTCCTCCACGGTTTCCCCAACCTAAACTCTCTGAGATGAGGTCCAAAGCCCTCTCCTCCACGGTTTCCCCAACCTAAACTCTCTGATAATGAGGTCCAAAGCCCTCTCCTCCACGGTTTCCCCAACCTAAACTCTCTGAGATGAGGTCCAAAGCCCTCTCCTCCACGGTTTCCCCAACCTAAACTCTCTGAGATGAGGTCCAAAGCCCATTTCCTCCACGGTTTCCCCAACCTAAACTCTCTGATAATGAGGTCTAAAGCCCACTCCTCCACGGTTTCCCCAACCTAAACTCTCTGAGATGAGGTCCAAAGCCCTCTCCTCCACGGTTTCCCCAACCTAAACTCTCTGAGATGAGGTCCAAAGCCCTCTCCTCCACGGTTTCCCCAACCTAAACTCTCTGATAATGAGGTCCAAAGCCCTCTCCTCCACGGTTTCCCCAACCTAAACTCTCTGAGATGAGGTCCAAAGCCCTCTCCTCCACGGTTTCCCCCCAACCTAAACTCTCTGAGATGAGGTCCAAAGCCCTCTCCTCCACGGTTTCCCCAACCTAAACTCTCTGAGATGAGGTCCAAAGCCCTCTCCTCCACGGTTTCCCCCAACCTAAACTCTCTGAGATGAGGTCCAAAGCCCTCTCCTCCGCGGTTTCCCCAACCTAAACTCTCTGAGATGAGGTCCAAAGCCCTCTCCTCCGCGGTTTCCCCAACCTAAACTCTCTGAGATGAGGTCCAAAGCCCTCTCCTCCACGGTTTCCCCAACCTAAACTCTCTGAGATTAGGTCCAAAGCCCTCTCCTCTGCGGTTTCCCCAACCTAAATTCTCTGAGATGAGGTCCAAAGCCCTCTCCTCCGCGGTTTCCCCAACCTAAACTCTCTGAGATGAGGTCCAAAGCCCTCTCCTCCACGGTTTCCCCAACCTAAACTCTCTGAGATGAGGTCCAAAGCCCTCTCCTCCACGGTTTCCCCAACCTAAACTCTCTGAGATGAGGTGAGGTCCAAAGCCCTCTCCTCCACGGTTTCCCCAACCTAAACTCTCTGAGATGAGGTCCAAAGCCCTCTACTCCACGGTTTCCCCAACCTAAACTCTCTGAGATGAGGTCTAAAGCCCTCTCCTCCACGGTTTCCCCAACCTAAACTCTCTGAGATGAGGTCCAAAGCCCTCTCCTCCGCGGTTTCCCCAACCTAAACTCTCTGAGATGAGGTCCAAAGCCCTCTCCTCCGCGGTTTCCCCAACCTAAACTCTCTGAGATGAGGTCCAAAGCCCTCTCCTCCGCGGTTTCCCCAACCTAAACTCTCTGAGATGAGGTCCAAAGCCCTCTCCTCCGCGGTTTCCCCAACCTAAACTCTCTGAGATGAGGTCCAAAGCCCTCTCCTCCGCGGTTTCCCCAACCTAAACTCTCTGAGATGAGGTCCAAAGCCCTCTCCTCCACGGTTTCCCCAACCTAAACTCTCTGAGATGAGGTCCAAAGCCCTCTCCTCCGCGGTGCGGTTTCCCCAACCTAAACTCTCTGAGATGAGGTCCAAAGCCCTCTCCTCCGCGGTTTCCCCAACCTAAACTCTCTGATAATGAGGTCCAAAGCCCTCTCCTCCACTGTTTCCCCAACCTAAACTCTCTGATAATGAGGTCCAAAGCCCTCTCCTCCATGGTTTCCCCAACCTAAACTCTCTGATAATGAGGTCCAAAGCCCTCTCCTCCACGGTTTCCCCAACCTAAACTCTCTGATAATGAGGTCCAAAGCCCTCTCCTCCACGGTTTCCCCAACCTAAACTCTCTGATAATGAGGTCCAAAGCCCTCTCCTCCACGGTTTCCCCAACCTAAACTCTCTGAGATGAGGTCCAAAGATGGCGAAGTAGTGCGGTTGTATTTTTATCGTCTGTCTGTAAATAGCCTGTAAATACCCTATTTTCGTACATATTTCCCTATCAGACTTTTCATCCTTCTACAAGATATACTTTCCTGCAACCCGCCTCACTCAATGTGGAACGGATTCTATTATTGACTTACCTTTATCTAGAATCTAGAATCTCCAGTTGAAACTAGCTAGCCAGCTAACTAGCTACTTGCTATTTGCTATTAGCCACAGCTAGCGGTGTTCTCACCCAGAACATTGGATTTTTTTTCCGCGGGATTAATTTTAATCACTGGACATTGATCACCGGATATTCGGCCAGCCTGCACAGCGCGTTATCGACCCAGAACATATCAGTTTTTCCGCGGAATCACTGATTCACTGGAACTTTAACTCCGGATTCATTGCTACCAGCTGGCTACAACAAAACGGACGCTGTGGTCTGGCTAATCAACCTGAGCTAGGCCCATCTCCCGGCTATCTACCTCTCTATCAACCGGACGGGACCACATAGTATTGACACGGAGCCCCGCCGATCCTACACGACTGGTCTGCCGACGAAATCGTCTGATGTGGTTACGACGTTAACCACGAAGATTCCATCCATCTGCTAGCCCTGGCCCGCCCCGCTAGCACACGCTAGCCGTGGCCTCTTACTAGTGCTTCACCACCGGACCTTATGATAACTCAGCTATACAGCTGATATCTGCTGGACTGTTCCTTTTTACGGTACTACATCCTGTTTATGTTTAGCCTCAGCCCAAACATGGTTAGTTTATTGTTGTTTCGGTTATTTCTAATTGTACTATATCACTGTAGACCCCCCAGCCTAGCTAAACCTGCCTTAGTTAGCTCTTTTGTCCCTCCACCCATACACTCAGAAACCGACTCAATTGATGCCTCTAGAGATACTATCTCTTACATTGTTACCCAACGCTTAGGTTTACCTCCACGTTACTCATATCCTTCCATATCCTTGTCTGTACATAATGCCCTGAATCTTTTCTATAACACCCGGAAATCTGCCCCCTTTATTCTATGTACCCAACGCACTAGAAGACCAGTTCTTAAAGCCTTTAGCCGTATCCTTATTCTAGTCCTCCTCTGTTCCTCTGGTGATGTAGAGGCTAACCCAGGCCCTGTAGCCCCCAGTATCACTCCTACTCCCCAGGAGCTATCATTTGTTGACTTCTGTAATCGCAAAAGTCTTGGTTTCTTGCACATAAATATCAGAAGTCTACTTCCTAAGTTTGAGTTATTCACTGCGTTAGCACACTCTGCCAACCCTGATGTTCTAGCAGTGTCTGAATCCTGGCTCAGGAAGGCCACCAAAAATTCTGAAATTTCCATCCCCAACTATAACATTTTCCGTCTAGATAGAACTGCCAAAGGGGGTGGAGTTGCAATCTACTGTAGAGATAGCCTGCAGAGCTCTATCATACTATCCAGGTCTGTGCCCAAACAGTTTGAGCTTCTACTTCTAAAAATCCACCTTTCCAGAAATAAGTCTCTCACTGTTGCCGCTTGCTACAGACCCCCCTCAGCCCCCAGCTGTGCCCTGGACACCATATGTGAATTGATTGCCCCCCATTTATCCTCTGAGTTTGTACTGCTTGGTGACAAAAAATTGGGATATGCTTAATACCCCAGCCATCCTACAATCCAAGCTAGATGCCCTCAACCTCACGCAAATTATCAACGAACCTACCAGATACAACCCTAAATCCTTAAACATGGGTACCCTCATAGATATCATCCTGACTAACATACCCTCTAAATACACCTCAGCTGTCTTCAACCAGGATCTCAGCGATCACTGCCTTATTGCCTGCGTCCGTAACGGGTCCGCGGTCAAACAACCACCCCTCATCACTGTCAAACGCTCCCTAAAACACTTTAGCGAGGAGGCCTTCCTAATTGACCTGGCCCAGGTATCTTGGATGGATATAGATCTCATTCCGTCAGTAGAGGATGCCTGGTTGTTCCTTAAAAGTAATTTCCTCTCAATCTTAAATAAACATGCCCCATTCAAAAAATACAGAACTAAGAACCGATATAGTCCCTGGTTCTCCTCAGACTTGACTGCCCTTGACCAGCACAAAAACATCCTGTGGCGTACAGCATTAAGCATCAAATAGCCCCCGCGATATGCAACTTTTCAGGGAAGTTAGGAACCAATATACACAAGCAGTCAGGAAAGCAAAGGCTAACTTTTTCAAACAGAAATTTGCATCCTGTAGCACTAACTCCAAAAAGTTTTGGGACACTGTAAAGTCCATGGAGAATAAGAGCACTTCCTCCCAGCTGCCCACTGCACTGAGGCTAGGAAACACTATCACCACCGATAAATCTACAATAATCGAGAATTTCAACAAGCATTTTGCTACAGCTGGCCATGCTTTCCATCTGGCTACCACTAACCCGGCCACCAACTCTGCACCCTCTGCTGCAACTTGCCCATGCCCCCCCCGCTTCTCCTTCACACAAATTCAGACAGCTGATGTTTTGAAAGCGCTGCAAAATCTGGACCCCTACAAATCAGCTGGGCTAGACAATCTGGACCCTTTCTTCCTAAAACTAGCCGCCGAAATTGTCGCAACCCCTATTACTAGTCTGTTCAACCTCTTTTCATAACGTCTGAGATCCCCAGAGATTGGAAAGCTGCCGCGGTCATCCCCCTCTTCAAAGGGGGTGACACTCTAGATCCAAACTGCTACAGACCTATATCCATCCTGCCCTGCCTTTCGAAAGTATTCGAAAGCCAAGTTAATAAACAGATCATCGACCATTTCGAATACCACCGTACCTTCTCCGCTATGCAATCCGGTTTCCGAGCTGGTCACGGGTGCACTTCAGCCACGCTCAAGGTCCTAAATGATATTATAACCGCGATTGATAATAGACAGTACTGTGCAGCCGTCTTCATCGACCTGGCCAAGGCTTTCGACTCTGTCAACCACCGCATTCTTATTGGCAGACTAAATAGCCTTGGTTTCTCAAATGACTGCCTCGCCTGGTTCACCAACTACTTCTCAGATAGAGTTCAGTGTGTCAAATCGGAGGGCCTGTTGTCTGGACCTATGGCAGTCTCTATGGGGGTGCCACAGGGTTCAATTCTTGGGCCGACCGACACTTTTCTCCGTGTATATCAATGATGTCGCTCTTGCTGCTGGTGACTCTCAGATCCACCTCTACGCAGACGACACCATTTTGTATACATCTGGCCCTTCATTGGACACTGTGTTAACAAACCTCCAAACGAGCTTCAATGCCATACAACAATCCTTCAGTAGCCTTCAACTGCTCTTAAACACTAGTAAAACTAAATGCATGCTTTTCAATCGAACGCTGCTAGCACCCGCCCACCCGACTAGAATCACCACTCTCGACGGGTCTGACCTAGAGTATGTGGACAACTACAAATATCTAGGTGTCTGGTTAGACTGTAAACTCAACTTCCAGACTCACATAAAGAATCTCCAATCCAAAGTTAAATCTAGAATCGGCTTCCTATTTCGCAACAAAGCCTCCTTCACTCATGCTGCCAAACATGCCCTCGTAAAACTGACTATCCTACCGATCCTTGACTTCAGCGATGTCATTTATAAAATAGCCTCCAACACTCTTACTCAGCAAATTGGATGTAGTCTATCACAGTGCCATCCGTTTTGTCTCCAAAGCCCCATACACTACCCACCACTGTGACCTGTACGCTCTTGTTGGCTGGTCCTCACTACATGTTCGTCGTCAAACCCACTGGCTCCAGGCCATCTATAAATCACTGCTAGGCAAATCCCCGCCTTATCTTAGCTCATTGGTCACCATAGCAGCACCCACCCGTAGTCTGCGCTCCAGCAGGTATATCTCACTGGTCATTCCCAAAGCCAACACCTCCTTTGGCCGCCATTCCTTCCAGTTCTCTGCTGCCAATGACTGGAACGAATTGCAAAAATCTCTGAAGCTGGAGACTCTTATCTCCCTCAATAACTTTAAGCATCAGTTGTCAGAGCACCTTACCGATCACTGCACCTGTACACAGCCCATCTGAAATTAGCCCACCCAACAACCTCATCCCTATATTGTTATTTAATTTGCTCTTTTGCACCCCAGTATCTCTATTTGCACATAATCTCTTGCACATCTAGCATTCCAGTGTTAATACTATTGTAATTATTCTGCACTATAGCCTATTTATTGCCTTACCTCCATAACTTGCTACATTTGCACACACTGTATATATATTTTCTGTTGTATTTCTGACTTTATGTTTTTTTTACCCCATATGTAACTCTGTGTTGTTTTTGTTGCACTACTTTGCTTTGTCTTGGCCAGGTCGCAGTTGTAAATGAGAACCTGTTCTCAACTGGCTTACCTGGTTAAATAAAGGTGAAATAAAAAAAAAAAAAAAAAAAAAAAGCCCTAAACTCTCTGAGATGAGGTCCAAAGCCCTCTACTCCACGGTTTCCCCAACCTAAACTCTCTGAGATGAGGTCTAAAGCCCTCTCCTCCACGGTTTCCCCAACCTAAACTCTCTGAGATGAGGTCCAAAGCCCTCTCCTCCGCGGTTTCCCCAACCTAAACTCTCTGAGATGAGGTCCAAAGCCCTCTCCTCCGCGGTTTCCCCACCAACCTAAACTCTCTGAGATGAGGTCCAAAGCCCTCTCCTCCGCGGTTTCCCCAACCTAAACTCTCTGAGATGAGGTCCAAAGCCCTCTCCTCCGCGGTTTCCCCAACCTAAACTCTCTGAGATGAGGTCCAAAGCCCTCTCCTCCGCGGTTTCCCCAACCTAAACTCTCTGAGATGAGGTCCAAAGCCCTCTCCTCCACGGTTTCCACAACCTAAACTCTGAGATGAGGTCCAAAGCCCTCTCCTCCACGGTTTCCCCAACCTAAACTCTCTGAGATGAGGTCCAAAGCCCTCTCCTCCGCGGTTTCCCCAACCTAAACTCTCTGAGATGAGGTCCAAAGCCCTCTCCTCCACGGTTTCCCCAACCTAAACTCTGAGATGAGGTCCAAAGCCCTCTCCTCCACGGTTTCCCCAACCTAAACTCTCTGAGATGAGGTCCAAAGCCCTCTCCTCCGCGGTTTCCCCAACCTAAACTCTCTGAGATGAGGTCCAAACCAAAGCCCTCTCCTCCGCGGTTTCCCCAACCTAAACTCTCTGATAATGAGGTCCAAAGCCCTCTCCTCCACTGTTTCCCCAACCTAAACTCTCTGATAATGAGGTCCAAAGCCCTCTCCTCCATGGTTTCCCCAACCTAAACTCTCTGATAATGAGGTCCAAAGCCCTCTCCTCCACAGTTTCCCCAACCTAAACTCTCTGAGATGAGGTCCAAAGCCCTAAACTCTCTGAGATGAGGTCCAAAGCCCTCTCCTCCACGGTTTCCCCAACCTAAACTCTCTGATAATGAGGTCCAAAGCCCTCTCCTCCACGGTTTCCCCAACCTAAACTCTCTGATAATGAGGTCCAAAGCCCTCTCCTCCACGGTTTCCCCAACCTAAACTCTCTGATAATGAGGTCCAAAGCCCTCTCCTCCACGGTTTCCCCAACCTAAACTCTCTGAGATGAGGTCCAAAGCCCTAAACTCTCTGAGATGAGGTCCAAAGCCCTCTCCTCCATGGTTTCCCCAACCTAAACTCTCTGATAATGAGGTCCAAAGCCCTCTCCTCCACGGTTTCCCCAACCTAAACTCTCTGATAATGAGGTCCAAAGCCCTCTCCTCCACGGTTTCCCCAACCTAAACTCTCTGATAATGAGGTCCAAAGCCCTCTCCTCCACGGTTTCCCCCACCTAAACTCTCTGATAATGAGGTCCAAAGCCCTCTCCTCCACGATTTCCCCAACCTAAACTCTCTGATAATGAGGTCCAAAGCCCTCTCCTCCACGGTTTCAGAATGCTTGGGCATTTCCGGTTAACGGAAGAAAAAAAACATTAAGACAGTGACAGTAGACCGTTATGATGGCAGAGATGAAGTTTACAAGGTTTGAGTTTGAGTTTGAGTTTGAGTTTATTTTTACAGGGACAGTGCACATTAATCAACGTTTCAGTAAAAGTGCCGGTTTTAGCCAGCCGGCTAATTTTCAACCGCAGTCCCTGGGCAGGTTATTAAAAACAATTACAATATGGACAATAACAACATAGAACAAGACATAGCATACAGACATAGCAACATAGGACAAGCAAGACGTAGCATACAGACCGAGCAACATAGAACAAAAAGCAGCAAGACAAAATTCATAAAAGCAACAAAATGTTTCCACACCTCACAAGTTACAGACAACAGACATGGAAAGCGGCAACACACAGCTAGGGACCATGTTCACAACTCTGATTGACCTTTAGCCATGTCTTCAAGCATTTTGTGAAAGTGTGATATGTGGTGCAGTTGTGTGTGTCTGATGGCAGTGTATTCCAGACATGGGAAGCTCTCACAGAAAAAGCAGATTTACTAAAGGTGCTTTTCCTTAGGGGAACTACACAGTCACCTCTCATGGCAGACCTTGTGGATCTGCTGCCATATGCTTGGTTTTTCTGTTTAACAAAAATACTGAGTGGAGGGGGAGCCAAGCCATTTAGGATCTTGAATACAAGACATGCATCGGTGTATTGCACAAGATTTTCCCAACTCAGGGAAAACTGGAGTTGCCTAAAGTATCTGTTAAGGATATATACGGAGGGTCGTCCGGACATCCAGTACGACACCACGTAGCAAACTGGATAAAGACTTCTTCTTTTCTTTGCAACTTTGTGTCATGGGCCTCTCACTCCACCGGGTTACCACCTTAATTTTCTTCCACTCTGCTCACCACTCTCTCTACTCAGCCTAACTAGCTCCACCTGTCCCTGCTCTGCTCTGCTCTAATTACTCTGCCAGCTGCGCTGCATTACCCACTACCTCTCCCAGTATTTAAGGCCCTGTCTTTCAGCTCTCCGGTGTCAGATCGTCTGCAAGGCTCACACCCGGAACCTGTTTGCTCGCGCTTCTGGCTCACCCTGGTTTTGTGACCCCGGACCTGCCTGTTTGTTGGATACTCTTCTGCCTCAGGAGATCCAGACCTGCTTCTGCCATTACGACTCCTGACTACTCTTCAATCCCGGTAACTCTGACACCAGCCTTCTGCCTTGCTACTACGTATTTTGGATTTCCCTTGAACTGTACTGCTGCCTTGTTTCATTCCGCCCTGTTGTGTCTGTGTCTCCCCCCCCCCAGGACTTCTGGACCACCCACCACCGGCTTCATAGGACGCATCGCTGCCACTGGGGGGGGCACAGACCCAGCACATTGGACGGGATCCCTGTTACCCCTGGAGCCTTCATTCACTCCCTACTTCCCTTTTCCCTTAAGTTTAATAAACTTTCTGGTGTGACGCAATTGTGGTCCTCTGGTCGTCTGTCTGAATCGTGACAGTACGATCTGACCATTATGGACTCAGCGCACACTTTCCCCGACATGGAAACCGATGAGCATGAGCAGCAGTTCCAGCAGCAGCAACAACAACTCGCCATGATCATTCAACTCCTCACCAACCTTACCCCAGCCAGTCTGCCCACCAGCCCAGCCCCCGAGTTACCTGCCCCGGTCATTGCAGCCGCTGCTCCGGAACCGAACCCAAGATTGGAAACCCCGAGCGGTTCAACGGCGATTCAACCCAGGTCCGGCCATTCCTGACTAGCTGCCGACTTCAGTTCTCCTTGCAGCCAAGGACCTTTGCCACGGAGGGGGCTAAAGTTGGGTATGCCATCACTCACCTGACGGGCCGAGCTCGACTCTGGGGAACAGCAGAGTTCGAACGTCAAACCCCCGCATGTGCAACCTTCGACCTGTTTGCTGAGGAGATGCTGAAGGTGTTTGACCTGGATTCACCCACCGCAGAGGCGTCTCGTGAACTGTTCAGTATTCGACAAGGCAGACGTACAGTCGCAGACCATTCCATCGACTTCCGAACCCTGGCTAGACGAAGTTCTTGGAACACACCATCGTTGGTGGACGCGTTCTTCCATAGTTTGGCTGACTATATCAAGGACGAGTTGGTCTCCCATGAACTGCCTTCCACTCTTGATGAAGCCATCGCACTGACTGTCAGGATCGACAGAAGGATACAGACCCGTCGTCGTGAGAGGGGGCGCCAAGGTCCACCTACTACCGGCATTCGGAGAGATCCGACTGGGCTCCTGTCATCTACTGCCACTCACCCAGGTCAGCTTGATCAGTCTGAGCCTATGGAGATTGGGCGAGCCTCCCTCACTCCTGCAGAGCGTCAGCGCCGCTTCACCTCAAACCTCTGCCTCTATTGTGGAGGTGAGGGACATCGTGTGGTAACCTGCCCTTTAAAGGGCCGAAGCTCACCGGGCATAGGGGGAGTCCGGTTGAGTTCAATGACCATCCAGTCCTCCGACCGCAAACCCCTGCTGCAAGTTCACCTCCGCCTCTCTGACTCAACTCACACCCTGGCTGCTCTGGTGGATTCTGGCGCCGAAGCCAACATAATGGACATCAAGCTGGCACGCCAACTGGGACTGGAGAACCTCCGTTTGACACCTCCTATTCCTGCCCGGGCACTGGACGGACACTTACTCGGATCGGTCACTCATGTCACGTCACGGCCCCGGTCTCGATGGGTCTGTCCGGAAACCATCAAGAAACTATCCAGTTTCACCTGCTTCCCTCTCCAGGCCAACCCCTCATCCTGGGTTACCCATGGCTCCGCCGGCACAACCCTCAGCTCGACTGGGTGACCGGGGTGATCAGGGAGTGGGGAGAGGACTGCCACCGAACCTGCCTGCTTGCTGCCGCACTACCCCCCTCGGCCAGTACCTACTAACTCCGCTCCTGACCTCTCCAATGTCCCAGAATGCTACCATGGTCGCAGAGAGGTGTTTAACAAAGCAAGAGCCACATCTCTGCCCCCTCACCGACCGTACGACTGTGCCATCGACCTCCTCCCTGGAACAGCTCCTCCAAGGGGTCGTCCTTATTCGTTGTCTGCTCCTGAAAGTAAGTCCATGGAGGACTACATCAATGGCTCTCTGTCATACCGGCCTGGATCACGCAACACCAAGCCAGACGCCTTCTCCCGTCAATTCCAGAAGGATGAGATGACACCCCCTCCAAGGACCCTGTGTCGATTCGGCCTAGTCCCTGCATCGTTGCAGCTCTGACCTGGGCTGTTGAGGAACAGGTGCTGGAGGCTCTCCGTAACCAGCCAGGTCCCAGCACCTGCCCAGCTGACCGCCTTTTTGTCCCCGAAGATCTGAGGTCCCAGGTCGTTCAGTGGGGACATGACTCCCGCCTAGCTTGTCACCCTGGGTCCACCCGCACTTACAACCTGCTCGCCCAGAGGTTCTGGTGGTCCTCTCTGAGGAAGGATGTACGGGAATTCGTCCAAGCCTGCCCCATCTGCAACCAACACAAGTCGTCCTGCCAGCCCCCAGCCGGATTGCTGCAGCCCCTGCCTGTGCCCAGACGTCCGCTGGTCCCTGCGGCGCCTTGTCCTCCTCCTCCACAGCTCGTCGATGGTGGTCTGGTTTACACCGTCCGCCGCCTGCTTCGGTCCAGACGGAGGGGTAGGGGTCTCCAGTACCTCATTGACTGGGAAGGGTTATGGACCTGAGGAAAGGACCTGGGTGCCAGCTAGTCGGATTGTGGATAGGACTCTCATCACCGCCTTCCACCAACGGCATCCTGATCAACCTGCAATCCGTAGGGGCCGCCCCAGAGGGATCCCTAACCGTCCTGCCCGCTCGGCTTCCTGTCCTGTGCCTGATCCTGTCTCGGGACCTGTCCCATCTCCCGACCACGGCCCTCCGGCTTCCTCCGAGGATGAGGACGTTCACTCGGACCGTTCGGAGGAGTTCTAGCCCTCCTCCGGCTCCCCTCCTCCCGCCCGGCGTGGTGTTGCTCTTGGGACTTCTGGGGCCGTCCCTTGGGGGGGGGGTTCTGTCATGGGCCTCTCACTCCACCGGGTTACCACCTTAATTTTCTTCCACTCTGCTCACCACTCTCTCTACTCAGCCTAACTAGCTCCACCTGTCCCTGCTCTGCTCTGCTCTAATTACTCTGCCAGCTGCGCTGCATTACCCACTACCTCTCCCATCCCAGTATTTAAGGCCCTGTCTTTCAGCTCTCCGGTGTCAGATCGTCTGCAAGGCTCACACCCGGAACCTGTTTGCTCGCGCTTCTGGCTCACCCTGGTTTTGTGACCCCGGACCTGCCTGTTTGTTGGATACTCTTCTGCCTCAGGAGATCCAGACCTGCTTCTGCCATTACGACTCCTGACTACTCTTCAATCCCGGTAACTCTGACCAGCCTTCTGCCTTGCTACTACGTATTTTGGATTTCCCTTGAACTGTACTGCTGCCTTGTTTCATTCCGCCCTGTTGTGTCTGTGTCTCCCCCCCCCCAGGACTTCTGGACCACCCACCACCGGCTTCATAGGACGCATCGCTGCCACTGGGGGGGGCACAGACCCAGCACATTGGACGGGATCCCTGTTACCCCTGGAGCCTTCATTCACTCCCTACTTCCCTTTTCCCTTAAGTTTAATAAACTTTCTGGTGTGACGCAATTGTGGTCCTCTGGTCGTCTGTCTGAATCGTGACACTTTGAAGGTAATATGCTAACGCTAGCTAGCCTGAGCTAGAAGCCTTGCTTTGGCGTTTTAAGTCATGACTCCGTCCTGCTTCAGGTTAATCATGCTTTAAATAAAGTGTAATCGTGTGTATATACCTCTCACTTCATGTGTTTGTACTTTTATTAAAGTATCAGGTAAAAACAGGGCTCCAAATGAGATCTCTGTGAGAGCCCACTGCTACCGCTCAATGAAGACACTAAACCCACCACACCAGCTGAGAGTAGGACTAGATTAAGTGACACGTTCAAAGTTCTGTTGAACTTGTTCAAGGTTCCGGTTCAACACGTGTTTTTACTCGTTTAATGTTACCACAGCTTTGATTGCCATTGCTAAGAGAACACTTTATAACTTTAGTGGTTTTCACGATAGCTGAACAGTGGTAGCCTAATACAGACCAGGGTAGCTGACTGGGAATTGCCATGCTTTGTTGTTGGGTCTGTTGTAAACAAATTGGGAGTTTGGTTTGAAATGTAAACAATAATGAGATTACTACTTTTTCCTGACTTGATGACCGCAATGACGGTAACATATTCCACTCAGCTATTCTTCAAACTGCTGATGTTCTACTCAAAAACTGTCCTGTCATCTTTACTTCTTACTTTATAAACATATGGCCCAACTTCCTTGCTTTTGTACTTGATTGATGTACATTACATTTTACATTTACGTCATTTAGCAGACGCTCTTATCCAGAGCGACTTACAAATTGGAAGGTGGTGAGTGACTCCGCTGTCCTGGCGTCGTGAGGGAGCTTGTTCCACCATTGGGGTGCCAGAGCAGCGAACAGTTTTGACTGGGCTGAGCGGGAACTGTGCTTCAGCAGAGGTAGGGGAGCCAGCAGGTCAGAGGGAAATTCAAGGTTTTCAGTAGCTTACAACAACACACATCACACATGCAACATTTTAAACAGATAATAATACTAGTCATTGTTGACAGCTCAAATACATAGGCCTATATATTAAACACATTGGACGTTTTAATTTACCTTGTGAAAAAACCTTGTGTCATCATCAGATCCAGCAAACCGCTCCAAGCAGAACTTGCTGCTGATAGTTATCTCCTCAATTTTATTTTCGGAGCCTTGCTATCTCTACACTAAGTTCTTCATTGTGGTCAAGGGACATATCCAGCGCAGCAGGTTCAGTACTGTTGCAGTAGTCATGGTCAGGAGGACAGTCCAATTCCACAGACGGATCATTCATGGTTTCTGTGTTGGGTTCGCTCGGTCCTTTTCCCAAAACTCCGGCCCGTGGGGCTGGAAGACTGAAATTGTTCCATTGAAACAGCACTGGAACAGCTCCCTTCTTCAGACGGTCTGCGCCCAGCTGGAGTCGGAGGCTGTCGGCTGCAGACTGGTGTGTTTTGTTGTAAGAAAGTTGACTCGTTGAATGTTAATCACCCACCGTTTATGTAACTCACTGTCTTTGGGAAAAGTAAAAAGTAAAGTAAAAAAAGTAAAAAAAACTAACAGAAGAATTGCATCTGGCAGACACTGTCCATTGCGGCACACAGCAGTGATGGCTGGAAGAGCTGTCATCCCGTTTTTGAAAGGACACTTTCGTACGTTTACACGTCATCGTGTTATAGGTCAAGACGAAGTATTACAAGTAAAAACATTAAGATCAACAACAACGACGAAAATTAACCGTTTCGGATGTTTTCGACGACAAGCATTCAATGCTAGCATACGGTAGCACAGCATTCTACGATAACCGGAAGTTTACATCCATCCTGAGATTTAACCGGAAATACGTCATGCTCGCCTGTGCATATCGCCTATAACGTCGTGGGACAAAAAGGGAGTAAAAAGCGACGCGAGGACTGTGCTTTGGGACGGGGGTTGAGAAGAGTAAGAACGATTCGTTCTTTCACGTCAGTCTCCAATAACACCAGAAAAAGCTTTTTGTTTGTTTGTTAATGTGTCGCTAGAGGGGTCTGAATACTCGGTAAATATAGCGACAAAGTCGGGACGCTTTTTTCAACAGCAGCAACAGTTAGTCAGACACCTCGGTAGCTTGCTAGACAAAATAGCCCAACCAATAAAGCTCTTTAGACGCTTTCGTGTATATTAGCCACTGTGTTTTAAACCCACTTCTGTCGTCTAGTTAGTTATCCCATTTAATTTCATATTTACGGTGTTGTTGTTATTGGTCAGCTAGCTGGCTGGTTAAGTTAGCACTAGCCTAGCTAGCTAACATCCCCGACCATGAGCTCACTAAGCTACTCTCCTCCTGCTAAAGAAGAGGAGGTCTGCTGGACGGAGAAAGAAGCTCTAGTGAAAGAGGAGGAGGAAGAGGAGGATGTTACAATACAAAAACAAGTAGAGGGTGAAGCTGTTACCGTGAAAGAAGAAGAGAAAGATGTTACAGTGAAAGAAGAGGAGGTTCCCGTTTTTGGAGTGAAAGAGGAGGAGGAGGAGATGACTGTCACATCGAAAAAGGAGGAGGAGGAAGAAGAGGAGGAAACTGGATATCTGGTTCCGGTTTCCCAAAGGCATCTTAAGGCATCCAATGGTTCTAATGATGAACTTAGCAGTAAGATGCTTTTGAGAAACCGGGCCCTGATTAACACTAGTAAGTACTGTCTTAAAAACAGAGGCACAAACTCTGCAGTTGTTGAACTGATGTGTGGTGTTAAAGGGGGAATCTGTAGTTGCTACATCCATATTTGGACTTTTAAATTATTTATATATAGCCATTGATTCTTGGAGAATATAACACATGCCTCATGAGCTTAGTTCAACTGTCGTACCCCATCAGATTCCAAAAGAAGCTTTTTCTACTCCAATGTTTAGAAACAATGTAAATGTAAACCAACACTGTATCGCCTCAACATGGTTAAAACTATAATATTGATGTCATGGATGGTCAGTCCTTGCATCCATAGGTCTGTCTATGATTTTGAGAGTAGTTACATTTCTCCAGTCCGATCCTCATCCTTATTACCAAAACAGTGGTGGAATGACAGCTTTGTTATTGTTTGAACTGCAGATTGGTTGATTGATTGATGTGTGGCTTTTTTTAAAGGGGCAACCTAGGTTTTAAACAGCAGCAAAATTGGGGGCTGGAGAAATGTAACCACTCTCAAATTCATAGAGAAAGTTATTGTAGCAACCTTAACCCAAAACCTAGCGACCTCATCAAGAAGTTCAGACATCTTGGTATAACAGTTATAAGGTGTTGGCTTGACAGTCTCTGGACCCAGGTTTGAGTCCAGCTCAGGGCTATCCCTGGAATTCACTACACTATGAATACATGGACTGGCCATCCATAAGGTCAAAATCATAGTTTTAACCTGGTTTTGAAGATATACAGTGTTTGTTTACAACCAGTGGCATTATACAGTGGGGGAAAAAAAGTATTTAGTCAGCCACCAATTGTGCAAGTTCTCCCACTTAAAAAGATGAGGCCTGTAATTTTCATCATAGGTACACGTCAACTATGACAGACAAAATGAGAGAGAAAAAATCCAGAAAATCACATTGTAGGATTTTTTATTAATTTATTTGCAAATTATGGTGGAAAATAAGTATTTGGTTCGACACAGGTCAAACGTTTTCTGTAAGTCTTCACAAGGTTTTCACACACTGTTGCTGGTATTTTGGCCCATTCCTCCATGCAGATCTCCTCTAGAGCAGTGATGTTTTGGGGCTGTCGCTGGGCAACACAGACTTTCAACTCCCTCCAAAGATTTTCTATGGGATTGAGATCTGGAGACTGGCTAGGCCACTCCAGGACCTTGAAATGCTTCTTACGAAGCCACTCCTTCGTTGCCCGGGCGGTGTGTTTGGGATCATTGTCATGCTGAAAGACCCAGCCACGTTTCATCTTCAATGCCCTTGCTGATGGAAGGAGGTTTTCACTCAAAATCTCACGATACATGGCCCCATTCATTCTTTCCTTTACACGGATCAGTCGTCCTGGTCCCTTTGCAGTGCAGACAAACAGCCCCAAAGCATGATGTTTCCAACCCCATGCTTCACAGTAGGTATGGTGTTCTTTGGATGCAACTCAGCATTCTTTGTCCTCCGAAAACGACGAGTTGAGTTTTTACCAAACAGTTATATTTTGGTTTCATCTGACCATATGACATTCTCCCAATCCTCTTCTGGATCATCCAAATGCACTCTAGCAAACTTCAGACGGGCCTGGACATGTACTGGCTTAAGCAGGGGGACACATCTGGCACTGCAGGATTTGAGTCCCTGGCGGCGTAGTGTGTTACTGATGGTAGGCTTTGTTACTTTGGTCCCAGCTCTCTGCAGGTCATTCACTAGGTCCCCCCGTGTGGTTCTGGGATTTTTGCTCACTGTTCTTGTGATCATTTTGACCCCACGGGGTGAGATCTTGCGTGGAGCCCCAGATCGAGGGATATTATCAGTGGTCTTGTATGTCTTCCAATTCCTAATAATTGCTCCCACAGTTGATTTCTTCATTCAAACCAAGCTGCTTACCTATTGCAGATTCAGTCTTCCCAGCCTGGTGCAGGTCTACAATTCTGTTTCTGGTGTCCTTTGAAAGCTCTTTTGGTCTTGGCCATAGTGGAGTTTGGAGTGTGACTGTTTGAGGTTGTGGACAGGTGTCTTTTATACTGATAACAAGTTCAAACAGGTGCCATTAATACAGGTAACGAGTGGAGGACAGAGGAGCCTCTTAAAGAAGAAGTTACAGGTCCGTGAGAGCCAGAAATCTTGCTTGTTTGTAGGTGACCAAATACTTATTTTCCACCATAATTTGCAAATAAATTCATTAAAAATCCTACAATGTGATTTTCTGTAATTTTTTTCCTCAATTAGTCTGTCATAGTTGACGTGTACCTATAATGAAAAGTACAGGCCTTTCTCATCTTTTTAAGTGGGAGAACTTGCACAATTGGTGGCTGACTAAATACTTTTTTCCCCCACTGTACAAGCTTATGTTTTGGTTTTTGATGGGATGGGGAAATACATTTGAGGCATTTATAAGTTATATTCTTCAAGAATCAATGGCTATACAGTATATGGGTCTTTCTATAACTGCCAGTGAGGATTTCCTTGCATTTATGGCAGTGTGGTTCCCTTAAGGGTCAGTCAACTTTGGTACAACATACTATGGGGAGTCACACTCTCGCGACTTCGAGGCTATATACAGGTGGTACCGGTACCGAGGTAATGTGCTGGGGGCTATATACAGGGGGGTACCGGTGCCGAGGTAATGTGCCGGGGTACAGGTTAGTCCAGATAATAATGAGGCTATACACAGGGGGTACCGGTACCGAGGTAATGTGCCGGGGTACAGGTTAGTCCAGATAATAATGAGGCTATACACAGGGGGTACCGGTACCGAGGTAATGTGCCGGGGTACAGGTTAGTCCAGGTAATAATGAGGCTATATACAGGGGGTACCGGTACCGAGGTAATGGGCTGGGGTACAGGTTAGTTACATTACATTACATTATTTTAGTCATTTAGCAGACGCTCTTATCCAGAGCGACTTACAGGAGCAATTAGGGTTAAGTGCCTTGCTCAAGGGCACATTAACGTCATTTAGCAGACGCTCTTAGCCAGAGCGACTCACAAATTGGTGCGTTCACCCTATAGCCAGTGGGATAACCACTTTACAATTTGGGGCGGGGGGGGGGGGGGGGGGGGTTAGAAGGAATACTCTATCCTATCCCAGGTATTCCTTAAAGAGGTGGGGTTTCAAATGTCTCCGGAAGGTGGTGAGTGACTCCGCTGTCCTGGCGTCGTGAGGGAGCTTGTTCCACCATTGGGGTGCCAGAGCAGCGAACAGTTTTGACTGGGCTGAGCGGGAGCTATGCTTCCGCAGAGGAAGGGGAGCCAGCAGGCCAGAGGTGGATGAACGCAATGCCCTCGTTTGGGTGTAGGGACTGATCAGAGCCGAGCCTGAAGGTACAGAGGTGCCGTTCCCCTCACTGCTCCATAGGCAAGCACCATGGTCTTGTAGCGGATGCGAGCTTCAACTGGAAGCCAGTGGAGTGTGCGGAGGAGGGGGGTGACGTGAGAGAACTTGGGAAGGTTGAACACCAGACGGGCTGCGGCATTCTGGATGAGTTGTAGGGGTTTAATGGCACAGGCAGGGAGGCCAGCCAACAGCGAGTTGCAGTAGTCCAGACGGGAGATGACAAGTGCCTGGATTAGGACCTGTGCCGCTTCCTGTGTAAGGCAGGGTCGTACTCTCCGAATGTTGTAGAGCATGAACCTGCAGGAGCGGGTCACCGCCTTGATGTTGGCGGAGAACGACAGGGTGTTGTCCAGGGTCACGCCTAGGCTCTTCGCACTCTGGGAGGAGGACACAGCGGAGTTGTCAACCGTGATGGCGAGATCATGGAACGGGCAGTCCTTCCCCGGGAGGAAGAGCAGCTCCGTCTTGCCAGGCCAGGGTTCAGCTTGAGGTGGTGATCCGTCATCCATACTGATATGTCTGCCAGACATGCAGAGATGCGATTCGCCACCTGGTTATCAGAAGGGGGAAAGGAGAAGATTAGTTGTGTATCGTCAGCGTAGCAATGATAGGAAAGGCCATGTGAGGATATGACAGAGCCAAGTGACTTGGTGTATAGGGAGAAAAGGAGAGGGCCTAGAACTGAGCCCTGGGGGACACCAGTGGTGAGAGCACGTGGTGCGGAGACAGCTTCTCGCCACGCCACTTGGTAGGAGCGACCGGTCAGGTAGGACGCAATCCAGGAGTGAGCCGCGCCGGAGATGCCCAGTTCGGAGAGGGTGGAGAGGAGGATCTGATGGTTCACAGTATCAAAGGCAGCAGACAGGTCTAGAAGGACAAGAGCAGAGGAGAGAGAGTTAGCTTTAGCAGTGCGGAGAGTCTCCGTGACACAGAGAAGAGCAGTCTCAGTTGAATGACCAGTCCTGAAACCTGAATTGGTTTGGATCAAGAAGGTCATTCTGAGAGAGATAGCAAGAGAGTTGGCTAAAGACGGCACGCTCAATAGTTTTGGAAAGAAAAGAAAGAAGGGACACTGGTCTGTAGTTGTTGACATCAGTGGGGTCGAGTGTTGGTTTTTTGAGAAGGGGAGCAACTCTCGCTCTCTTGAAGACGGAAGGGACATGGCCAGCGGTCAAGGATGAGTTGATCAGCGAGGTGAGGTAGGGGGAGAAGGTCACCGGAGATGGTCTGGAGAAGGGAGGAGGGGATGGGGTCAAGCGGGCAGGTTGTTGGGCGGCCTGCAGTCACAAGTCGCAGGATTTTATCTGGAGAGAGAGGGGAGAAAGAAGTCAAAGCATAGGGTAGGGCAGTGTGAGCAGGACCAGCAGTGTCATTAGACTTAACAAACGAGGATCGGATGTCGTCAACCTTCTTTTCAAAGTGGTTGACGAAGTCATCCACAGAGAGAGAGGAGGGGGGGGGGGGGGGGGTGGGGGGGATTCAGGAGGGAGGAAAATGTGGCAAAGAGCTTCCTAGGGTTAGAGGCAGATGCTTGGAATTTAGAGTGGTAGAAGGTGGCCTTAGCAGCAGAAACAGATGAAGAAAATGTAGAGAGGAGGGAGTGAAAAGATGCCAGGTCGGCAGGGAGTTTAGTTTTCTTCCATTTCCGCTCCGCTGCCCGGAGCTCTGTTCTGTGAGCTCGCAATGAGTCATCAAGCCACGGAGCTGGAGGGGAGGACCGAGCCGGCCGGGAGGATAGGGGACACAGAGAGTCAAAGGATGCAGAAAGGGAGGAGAGGAGGGTTGAGGAGGCAGAATCAGGAGATTGAAGGGAGAAGGATTGAGCAGAGGGAAGAGATGATAGGATGGAAGAGGAGAGAGTAGTGGGAGAGAGAGAGCGAAGGTTGCGGCGGCGCATTACCATCTGTGTAGGGGCAGAGTGAGTAGTGTGGGAGGAGGAGCGAGAGAGAAAAGGAAACAAAACAAAGTAGTGGTCGGAGACATGGAGGGGAGTTGCAGTGAGATTAGTAGAGGAGCAGCATCTAGTGAAGATGAGGTCAAGCGTATTGCCTGCCTTGTGAGTAGGGGGGGACGGTGAGAGGGTGAGGTCAAAAGAGGGAGAGGAGTGGAAAGAAGGAGGCAGAGAGAAATGAGTCAAATGTGGACATAGGGAGGTTGAAATCCCCCAAAACTGTGAGGGGTGAGCCATCCTCAGGGAAGGAACTTAGGTAATAATGAGGCTATATACAGGGGGTACCGGTACCGAGGTAATGGGCTGGGGTACAGGTTAGTCCAGGTAATAATGAGGCTATATACAGGGGGTACCGGTACCGAGGTAATGGGCTGGGGGTACAGGTTAGTTCAGGTAATTTGTACATGTCGGTAGGGGTAAAGTGACTGTGCTTAGATGATAAACAGCGAGTAGCAGCAGTGTAAAAACAAAGGAGGGGAGGGGATTAATTGTTCAGCAGTCTTATGGCTGGCTTGGGGGTAGAAGCTGTTAAGGAGCCTTTTGGTCCTAGACTTGGCGCTCCGGTACCGCTTGCTGTGCGGTAGCAGAGAGAACAGTCTATGACTTGGGTGACTGGAGTCTTTGACGATTTTCCTCTGACATGCCTAGTATCTAGGTCCTGGATGGCAGGAAGCTTGACCCCAGTGATGTAAAAAACAAACAAAATATAACTATTGTAAAATAGATTGTGTCCGTAAAATGTTGGAAATAGAAGCCTAAGTGTTGTTGTTCATTAGTTTGCTGCAATTAGGGGAGAGGTGGTAGGGTTAGTGGAAAATAATACATTTACATTTAAGTCATTTAGCAGACGCTCTTATCCAGAGCGACTTACAGGATCAATTAGGGTTAAGTGCCTTGCTTAAGGGCACATCGACAGATTTTTCACCTAGTCGGCTCGGAGATTAGAACCAGCGACCTTTCGGTTACTGGCACACCGCTCTTAACCACTAAGCTACCTGACCTGCCGCCATAATAAAGGAAAATATATTTTTAAAAGATATATATATATATGTCTGTGTATATTTATATGTGTATATTTACATTTGAGTCATTTAGCAGATGCTCTTATCCAGAGCGACTTACAGTTAGTGTACACTATGTACACTACCAGTCAAAAGTTTGGACACACCTACTCATTCAAGGGTTTTTCTTTATTTTTTACTATTTTCTACATTGTAGAATAATAGTGAAGACATCAAAACTATGAATAACACATATGGAATCATGTGAGTAACCAAAAAAGTGTTAAACTAATCAAAATATATTTTTTATTTGAGATTCTGTAAAGTAGCCACCCTTTGCCTTGATGGCAGCTTTGCACTCTTGGCATTCTCTCAACCAGCTTCATGAGGTAGTCACCTGGAATTGTCAAGGGGTGCTGAAGGTGGGTGTGGTGCAGGAATCAAGCGCAGGACGCAGAAGCTAAGTCCAAAAGACTTTAGTGAGTTATT